>NC_051174.1:79985038-80358949 GCF_013339725.1 Rhipicephalus microplus
GCTGCGCCAAACCCGTGAAATTTGTTGAAAATGAACCAAGCTGCGCCCGAATGCCCAGCCAGCCTCAATTTTTTTTAGGTATTCTAATTTCGGTGAGCAATGCAGGCCATGTCGGCCACCTGCAACTTCCGGCATCAAACAAAGCGCGCAGACCCGCACTACATTGCCTGGAATATACTTAAAATTATCCAGGCACTCACCCTATACTCGTGAGACGTTATAGACCAGATAAAGTAGCAACACTGCATGTCCATAGGTCCGCTGACCGCAACGAATACGTACCGGCAGGACGACCCATCTTCAAAACAATAATGCGTTCATGTAGCCACCAATGCTTTGCTGAAACTGTAAGTTTTGTTGCCAGAAAACGCGGCTACAGCTTATTAAGGCTCGAACAAGGTCGACGTGCTGTGAACGCCGGCGTTGATTACCTTAGGCCTGGCACATAAAACATTTTTCTCTTGAAGCTGTGTTGACCTTGCCTCAGTCTTGGCTATAGATATCTGTTACCCTCACCAGGAAAACGGGTGCGCGCCATTGTTACTTTATCTGGTCCAACGCACCTTGCAAGGGAGCCTTCATGTTTTGTGTGATGCAGTAGCATTCTCTGGTAGGCGTATGTGTGGCAGACGGTTTTTTAGTGCTGTGACGCCGCGAAGCTGTTGTGTACCACTGAGCAGCTAGAACGCGAAAAGAGACGCAACATTGAAACACTACTGTACTTACTGTAGTTAATCTCCATAAGTTTTATATGTAGTGGATAAGAAAGACGTTGATACCATCAGGTCAGCTATCATCAACACAAGAAAAAGGCACGAGATCAGCGATCAAGCACCGTCATCTGGGTCCGCCAGCGTTCCTTCAGAGCTACCACTCGCTTGCTCAGTCCTTCAATAGGCCCCTTTACATTTGGTGTAGGTGCTGGGTAACTACATCACCTACACCCTGGAACTCCGATCCCGCACCCTGCCATCGACCATGCAAGTTGACGCTTGCGAACAGACAGCACCTCTCGCGGCAGCTAGTTGTCCTGGCCCGGTTCACCAGCGAGACCCCCCAATCTTTTCGGGCGCCGAAGACCAGGACTTCGAGGACTGGCTGTCATCCTACGAAAAAGTCAGTGGACCAAACAGGTGGGATGACGCTGCTAAGCTGAGCACCGTCAACTTTTGCTTGGCTAATGTGGCGAAACTGTGATGCACAAACCACGAATACGAGTTCGAAAACTGGGCCACTTCCAAGCAGGCAATATCCTTGGTTTTCGGTCGCGTTGTCATGCGGAAGTTGCGCGCCGAACAACGCCTGCGCTCACGGGCACAAGAACCTGGCGAAACGTTTACCGCCTATATCGAAGATATACTCGATCTCTGCAGGCGCGTTGATGCCGCAACGAGCGAAAGTGCCAAGATCCAGCACATTATGAAAGGTGTTGATGACGACGTATTTCAATCGCTCCTTGCGAAGTCTCCTGGCACGGTGTCTGAAGTGGTAACTCTGTGCCAGAACTACGACGAATTGCGACGGCAACGAGCTCTCACCCATCGTCCATTTCAGCCTATCCAGCCACTCGCTGCACTGGACGTCGTACCTGACCACTCCCGCCTTCTAGCACAAATGAAAGACTTTGTGCGTGAGGAGGTCGAACGTCCGAACGTCAGCTTTCCCTCCTGCCGTTTTGTCAGCGGCAAGCGCTCCCACAGCAGCAGCAAAAGCAACCACCGACACCGTCAGCTCCCATGCTCCGACATGCCCTTCAGGACCAGATTGCCGAGGCTATGCCAGTGCCCTTTCAGTAGCAAGTTGTCGCCGCGCCTCTTACTTATGCTGAAGCAGTAAAGAGGCAGCAGCCACACCAGCCCTTGCCGTTCATTGGACTGCCGCATGTCACCGCTCCTACTCAGTCTTCCGTCGCATGGGATTCCTCCCCTCGCTACCACAGCCTCGACTCAGCCGTATGCCGCTTTGGCGGCGCCCCTCGCTGCAAATGCCTGGCGAACGCGCGATATCCGGCCGATCTGTTTTTCGTGTGGTGGCCCTGGCCATATCTCCCGATACTGCCGTCGTCGCGTGCCCGCCTACACAGACGTCCGACCACGAAGCAACTACATGGACCGACCCACTTTTGGTTATGAAAGTTCGGATCGTCAGTCAAACACGTCTTCCTGTGACTATCCTGCAACTTCGTCTCGTCGCTCACCTTCACCCAATCGACGCTCCTTGTCACCCATGCGTCCACGACCAGCCCCTCAAAATGAGCGAAAATAGGCGTCGCAGTTCAAGGGGCAAGAACTGCGCTATCGAAATGTTCAAGTCCTCGCACCTTGCCGTCAAATATCGTCGACGTTTTTGTGGACGGCGCCCATGCATACGCTCTTGTGGATGCCGGTGCCGCTGTGTCTGTTATAGCCGCCAAACTCTGCCGCAAGCTCCGAAAGGTGACCACGCCGCTTGATATCATGTCCTTACGTGCCGAAAAATGAAGAACCTGTTCGACCTATAGCCGCCTGCACTGCCCGACTCACAATTGAGTAGGACCACTACATTGTTGCGTTTATCGTCCTTTGCTCGTGCTCTCATGACATCATACTTGGCTGGGATTTCCTATCACGTAATCGTGCCTTCATAGATTGTGGCCGTACCGAACTCGAACTGCTTCCGTTGTTCGACCAGCCCTACGACCACAATAATCAAGCCGCCCACAAGCTAGATGTCAAAGAGGACACTGACATTCCACCGACAACAGCTGTTTCGCTCCCTGTGGTCTCCGACGGCATGCGTGAAGAAGTAGCATTTTTTGAGCCATCAAGCCTCTTTCAAAGTCGGAAACCACTTCTGCTCCCTTATTCAGCCCTCTCAATTTCTAATGAAGCCAGTGCTCTCTTCCTTACCAATCCCTTTCCGCATACCATCAAACTGTTTAAAAGCGAGTCTCTTGGATGTGCACAGCTCATTGATAACGGACAAATTTTTACCGTGCAGCAAGAATCACCCCAAAGTGACCTCGCGCCGTCAGTGCTCTTAACCACTCTGAACTACAGACTTCGAAAGTGTTCGATTCGGCGATCGCAGACGGACTGTCACCATCTGAACGATCTGAACTCCTCCAACTGCTGTACCAGTACCGCGAATCTTTCGATGTTGTTCAACCTTCACTTGGCCGCACTTCTACCACTCTACATTACATCGATACCGGCTCCCATGCGCCACTACGACCATATCATATCGTGATCATATCGTGTTTCTGAGGCGGAATGCCAAGTTATTACCGAACAGGTGAACGATATGCTACAACGCGGCGTCATTCAACCTTCCCAAGGTCCATGGGCCTCACCTGTAGTTCTCGTTAAAAAAAGCATGGTTCCGTTCGCTTCTGCGTGGATTACCGTCGCCTAAATAAGATCCCTCGAAAAGACGTGTATCCTTTACGCAGGATTTACGATGCCCTTGATACTTTACAAGGTGCCGATTTTTTTTCATCATTTTATTTGCGCTCAAGGTACTGGCAGGTCCCCCTTTCAGATGCCGATCGACCAAAAACAGCCTTCGTGACACCGGACGGTCTGTATGAGTTTAATGTCATGCCCTTTGGCCTCTGCAATGCGCCAGCCACCTTCGAGCGCATGATGTACTCGGTTCTTCAGGGTTTGAAATGGCAAATCTGTCTCTGCTATCTCGACAATATTGTCGTCTTTGCGCCAGACTTTGGAACACATCTCAATTGCCTATAACACGTCCTCACGTGCCTGAAGAATGCTCAGCTACAACTCAACCTCAAGAAGTGTCACTTCGCTGCTCGGCAACATACGATTCTCGGGCACGTCGTATCAAAGGACTGTATACTTCCAGGCCCGGCTAAGATACGTGCTGTCGCCGACTTCCCCAAACCAACGACTATAAAGCAGTTACAGAGCTTCGTGGGGTTATGCTACTACTTTCGCAGGTTCGTGCGCAACTTCGCCTCTATCATTAAGCCTGTGACAGAACTTATAGGCAGCACCACTGATATTTCGTCATGGTCTTCTGAGTGTAACCAAGCCTTCTGTACCCTTCGTCGTCGCCTCACTTTGCCACCAATACTGCGTCACTACGATCCTACGGCAGCAACTGAGGTCCACACCGACGCCAATGGTGTCGGCCTCGGTGCGGTTCTCGCGCAACGCAAGCCTGGATTCGCCAAGTATGTCGTCGCCTACGCCAGCAGAACTCTCACCAAGGCTCAATCAAACTACAGCGTCACCGAGAAGGAATGTTTGGCGTTCGTTTGGGCGCTTTTCAAGTTCCGCCCATACCATTATGGCCGTGTTTTTGATGTAGTAATGGACCACCACGCATTATGCTGGTTATCTTTGCTTAAGGACCCATCGGGTCGTCTTCCCCGTTGGACTCTTCAGCTTCAAGAATATGGCATTCGTGTTGTATATCGTTCCGGCCACAAGCATACCGATGCTGATGCACTGTCACGATCTCCCCTATCCCCGGACTTTGCATCTGTTTCCTCGGACAACACGTTGTTAGCTCTTGACGAGGACACCATCTCTTCTGCACAACACAATGGCCCATGGATCGCTTCGCTTCTTCACGGGTTATCTGGAGCACCGATACTTCCAACCACTCGAACCCTACGCCGCAGGCTCCGCACTTCAGTATTCGGGATGGCCTTTTATACCGGCGCAACTATTCAGCAGATGGTTGGAAATGGCTACTAGTCATTCCCCGAACGCTGCGCTCTACTATCTGCGCGTCGTTTCTTTCCGACCCGCAATGTACTCACGCCGGTGTTTTCAAGACCTACGAGCGCCTACGAAAAAGTTATTACTGGCGCGGAATATTTACCTTCGTCCACCAGTTCATTCGCGGCTGCCACGAATGTCAGCGGCGGAAAAGCCCGCTACAACCTGCAACAGGTTCATTGCAGCCACTTCTATGCCCAGACTGCCCATTCGACCGTGTAGGAATGGACATCTAAGGACCACTGCCATTAACAACGGCAGGCAACCGATGGGCTATCGTGGCAGTGAATCATCTAACACGGTACGCTGAAACTGCTGCTCTCCCCACAGCTGGAGCACAACACGTCGAAATTTTCATACTCAATCGTTTTGTGCTTCGCCGTGGTCCTCCTCGATAACTCCTCAGTGACTGAGGGCGTGTTTTCCTCTCCGATGTAATACAACCACTTCTTCAACAGTGCCATATTGATCACCGGAAGAGAACAGCCTACCACCCACAGACGAACGGCTTGACTGAGCGGTTTAATCGTACTCTGGGGGACATGCTCGCTACCCATGTCACTTCTGATCAAACAAAACTGGGACCTCGTTCTCCCATTTGTGACATACGCGTATAACACCGCTACGCAAGTCACTACCAGGTTTTCTCCATTTTTTCTCCTGTACGATCGCCAACCATCGCACACCATTGACATTTTACTGCCATACTCGCCAGATCCCTCCGAATGCAAGCCTGTCTCGGAAGCCGCTCGTTACGCAGAAGAGTGCCGCAAGCTAGCCAAGCGGCTTACTACATCCGACCAACAATGCCAGAAGGAGACCCGTGACGACGACCATCGTTCTGCACCAACGTTCGTTCCTGGAGCACATGTATGGCTTCATGTGCCGCCCTGCACCCCTGGTGTATCACCCAAGCTACTCTCTAACTATCATGGTCCCTACCGCGTGGTCGAGCGTACTTCTCCCGTGAACTATGCCATTGAACCCCTCACGCCACCGAGCGACCATCGTCGGCGTGGACGTGATATCGTTCCCGTAAACTGTCTGAAGCCCTACTTTGACCCGCTTGTCCCCACGTGTTAGATTGCCAGGATGGCTTCAACTTTTTCGCCGGGGGTAATTGTAGTGAATAAGAAAGACGTTGATACCATCAGGTCAGCTTACATCAACACAAGAAAAAGGCACGACATCGGCGATGAAGCACCGTCATCTGGGTCCGCCTGCGTTTCTTTAGAGCTACCACCCGCTTGCTCAGTTCTTCAATTAACCCCCTTTACACATATAATTTTTCTTCGTTTTTCTCACTACATTGAAGCACAACGTAATCCTCCGCAGTGTACAGCTTCAAGAAACAGATCGGAATGCGTAATATTTTAACAGAACACCTATTTCTGTCACAAACGAGCGCTGAAGCAGACACGTGCCGCCGCCTACAGGCGACAGCATCTAATCATTGTGCCAAGCGTTTTCTTCAAGGGCACGCGCAACGAAACAAATCAACAAGGATCAAAAAGCGCCCCTGACGTGACCTCAACCACTACACGTGCGACAACCAACCAGCACAGACGAGGGCAGGTCCACACATCTTAACGGGGCCTCTTTCGAGAGCGTCCGTTTTCGCAGACGACCCATCGAGACCTCTGGCTGCCACCCTGGTACGTCTTACGCGCAGTACAATTACTGGGAATTATCACGAAACCAGGAAGGATCCAAGCTTGAGGTATCGGAGCGTAGGACGATTAGTGTACATCGGCCAAGAAGTTGTGTGTTCGAGCAGTGTGAGTGAGTCATATAGTGCAGTCAGTCGATGTTGAAGAATCGAGTTATGACGCTGCTGGAGTACTTTGTTAAAGAGTGTCGCCGAGAAGACGACCAGCGCTGGAGTTCGTTTCAGCGCTTCTTTCAAAAGATAATTTCGAGACACGATCGAGAAATAATTGATTACATGCGTGTGGTGAATATTCGGGGCTGCTAAGTGTTCTTATGCAGTTTAGGACGCGTGAGGTTGCATTTGTAGCGTGGTAAGTCTGTTCCCGTCAATATAAATACCTTCTATGGGATTTTGTAACTTGTAATTGGCAGCGGCCGGGTGTGGAAGTTTATGTGATGCTTTTGCTGAGAATATATGTTTTGTTTGTGTTGTTAACTATCGCTTCTTAACTCGGTCTTTCATTTCATTCCATTTATTTACTCTCAAGGCCGAAGCATTACAGAGAGGAGTGGGTATACATCGTACAGAAAATCAGGAAATACAGCAAATCAAAATTATATGCGCACAATGGCGGTCTGAAAACCATAAAAGAAAAGAAAGACTGCGTGATGTGAAGAAGAGGCAGGGTGGTTGTAACAACAATGTTCAGCATGGTTGCGTCTTTGAATGACACGCGCACACAAAAAACTAACAAGAGAAAACACAGCGTGACTTAAGTGGCGAATTTACGCGAAATGGTTAGAGAGGGCGTTTTTAAACAAAGTGAGGTCAGTGATAGCAGCGATAGGGGCGGGAAGGTGGTTCCACTCATTTGCAGTTTTCTGGATGAATGATTCAAAATATAAATTCGTGCGGGCGCTAGGAACGCCCACTTTAAACTGATGATCGTTGCGTGAGGAAACGTACGATGGGGGCTGAAAAAGAGTGTTGCTAAAAGAAGGAATACAATGGAAGATCTTATGGAACAGGCAAAGGCGAGATATTTTACGCCGCAGTGCGAGAGTGGGTAAGTGAAGATTGGCTTTCATCGAGGTAACACTGGACGTGCGATGGTAGTTTGACATGACAAAACGTGCCGAGCGATTTTGAACCGCCTCGATGCTGTCAGCGAGGTAATTGGTATGTGGATCCCAGACTGATGACGCGTACTCGAGTTTGGGTCGGACTAATGTTTGATAAAGCAGAAGTTTAAGGTTAGTCGGAGCCAAAGAAAAGTTTCTGCGCAGATAACCTAACGTGCGATTCGCATTGTTTGTAATATAATCGACATGCGTGTTCCAAGAGAGATTGTTAGAAATATATACTCCTAGGTACTTGTAGGACGAAACTAGATCGAGATTGCTGTGGTTAAGTGTTTAATCGCACGGTACATTACAAGAAACACAACGGGAAATTCGCATAGCCTTGCATTTAGTAACGTTTAGCTTCATTAACCATGCGTCGCACCATGATGAAATGTGATCCAGGCCTGTTTGAAGGGCAAGATTATCTGCGTTAGTCCGGATTTCACGGTAAATTACACAGTCATCGGCAAATAGTTTGATGGATGATGAAATGTCTTTAGGTAAGTCGTTGATGTAGATAAGAAATAGTAGGAGACCAAAAACTGAACTTTGCGGAACGCCGGACGTTACAGGGCTAGTCGGGGAACAATGGTCGTTAGCAGTTACAAACTGGGTGCGGTTAGATAAGAAACATTCAATCCACTTTAAGACGTTAGCATCAATATTTAGTGCGTTTATTTTCAGAAGAAGTAACTTGTGGCAGATGTTATCAAAGGCTTTTGAAAAATCTATGAAGACACATTCAACAGTACATGAACGATCAGCAGCAGAGAATAAATCGTTAGTGAAGGCCAGAAGCTGTGTCTCACATGAATAATATTTCCTAAACCCGTGTTGGTGAATGCTAAAGAAGGCGTTACTTTCAAGATAACTCACGACAAGGGTGTAAATTACATGTTCGAGAAGTTTGCATGGTACACTGGTTAGTGAAATGGGGCGATAGTTCCCGGGACTATGAGCGTTTCCTGATTTAAACAAGGGAGCCACCTTCCCCACCTTCCAGTCCTCTGGGAGAACACCTTCTTCTAATGACTGATCAAAAAGTCTCGACAGAATAATTGAGGAATGAACGTCAGTGTTTTTCAAAAATTTAGAAGAAATGCCATCGACGCCTGGTGACGACCAAATTTTTAAATTTTGGATCAACTTGCGTATGCCGGCCCGGTCAACGTGTACTGAATTCATCACAATGAAATCGCGAGCTTGAACACCTGGAAGGAAGGCAGGAGTAGTGTTCGTAAAGAATGAAGAAAATGCATGGTTAAGGGTGATACAAACGTTCTCACTGGAAATTACTTCGTCCGTGTCAGTGGTAAGTTCAATCTGTTTCCTATCGCCCCCATTAACGACCTGCCAAAATTTGTGGGGATTGTTTTGCAGAATAAACGGTAGCGTTTGCTGAAGGAAGGACTCCTTTGCCGCGGATAAAGCACGCCCGTATTCATCGGCTACCTTTTTGTAAACCTCCCATCTTTCAGATAAATTAGAACGCTTGGCTTGGCGGTAAACGCGCTTCTTTTTATTGGACAGGCGTTTCAATGTTGGCGTGAACCACGGTGATTGACTGTTACATGCGATTTCGCGTAGTGGTATGTACTTGTTAACGAGTTCGGCAACTTTATTTTTAAACAGCATCCAGTTATCGTTGACAGATCTTTGGTTGAAGTCTTCTAGAAAAACGGAGGTGAAATGTTCAAGTTCGGTATTAATGGTTCCATAATCAGCTCTACTGTAGTCCCTGAATCGCTTTTTACTTTTTTGTTTACGGGGCGATGCGCAGGGGAGGTTGAAAACGATTGCTTCGTGATCACTGAGGCCTGGCAAAACAGAAAGCGATTGCACGAGATCGGGGTGAGAAGTCAGAACTAAGTCTAAAGTTGAAGCACTTGAATGTGTAATGCGAGTTGGGCACATAACCAGCTGCGTTAAATTGAATTGCGCGCATGTGTTAAGGAAGCAGGCGCTTTCAGAGGAGCCAGAGCCAGGCGATAAATGGGAGTTGTTCCACGAGATATCAGGAAAGTTAAAACCACCTAGGATTAAAATTGGTGTGGCAGGGAACCTCACGTGCAAGTCACTTAAGACGTCATGAAAATCATTGGAAAAACCAGATGGCGCATTCGGAGGACGATAGCAGGCACAAACAATGACATCTTTGTGACTTATGCGGATTCGAACGCACACCAATTCAAGGGAACATACAATGGGAATTTTAAAAGACATGAATTCCTCTGAAACAGCGATCAAGACACCGCCACCAGAACGCGAGCCACGGTCACACCTAAAAAAGGAAAATTTTTTGTCACACTGCAGGATCTCACGGTTTTCAACTTTTGACGACAGCCAGGTTTCGGTCAAAACTATCACATCGGAAAGGCACGTGTTTACTAACGAAGACAAGGCATCACGCTTGTTGATAACACTTCTGATATTACAAAGCAAAAAACAACAGTCAGGGTTAGAGGTATTACAACTTGTGTTAGCATCTAGCTACAGTGGAGAAGATGGGCCTCTGATGACAGGATCATCGCGATTAGGAGGATTTGAGGGGTCAAGCGAGTCCGTTTCTATTTCGCACACGCGATCTGAAGATGCGCAGTAGGTGTATATTTTATTGCCAATGACCTCTTTATTGTATTTAAGAGAAAATTTGTGACCAGTCGACTTGGCGAAGTCGATTAGTTTTTTCCGGGTGGCGCGTGTAGCCTTGCAGAAATCCTCACAGATTGATGTATTTGTGTCACGAAACTTAGACTTCTGAGACAAAACACTATCTTTGGTTTTGGAAGAAGTGAAACGTGCTATCACGGGCCTAGTTTTATGCCGCGAAAACGTTCCTAGCCTGTGAGCACGCACGATAGAATCGTCAGGTAGCTGCAAGTTTAACGTAGAGGTAAGAATCAATCGGACCTTCTCTTCAGAATCGGCCCAAGTTTCTGACGCTGAATCTTCAATTCCGTAGAAAATCAGATTCTCACGACGAGACCTATCCTCGAACTCATCCAGACGCGCTCGGAGCGAAGCCTGTTCACTTCGAACGGCGGTGGCTATCATTTCCTGCACGTGAGAGCCATCTAGAAATTCTTCAAACGAGTCGACTCGTTTTTCTAGATCAGTTAGCCGAGTGGTCAAATCTAACACTTTGGACTCAAGTAACTTTTGGTTTTCTTTCACTTCGTCTATGGATTCAATGAGGGTGTCATGCCGTTGGTCAAGGTGTTAGACAGCAACCGGCGTTGTTAAAGCACTAAAAGAACCAACGTGTGAATTGTGCGGGTTTACACAGTACTTTTCGGTGGGTTGATACTTCAACCCTTGAAATCGGGCTGACGATGGCTTTCCCGTGAACGGAATCAGTGACCGTTTCATTTCAGAAAAGTCAAACGGACCTCATTCGTGGAGAGCATTGAGGCCTACACTCCATGAATGATTTGCCCTTCCAGGGAAAACTGTTCAAATATGTGGTGTGATAAGTACTCCTAATAAAAATTCAGGATCTCTTCTGTGATTTGCAGCTGCGAAACTTCTTATTTATGGCCTACTTTGCCTTGTAGAAACGTATGTGAATGCCTTTCACATGGCCTTTCCCTTGGGAGAAGCGGTGGCGCCACAGCAGGTGCAAGGTGAATTAGGCCCATCCCGCCACTTCTGCACCACATAGCAGACCGCACCTTGTTTTTAGAGACGATAGTCTTTCTAGATGACCTTCAACGCAAACATTTTGGTCTGTCTGTCTGTCTGTACTTTTGTTTGTCCACCTTTACCAGTACCTAAACGGCATCAAAGTGACCAAGCGATACTCCAAACGGCTGACCACATTCGCAGCACCCACCAATATTGTTCAAGGTTCAGGGTTCATACTTGTGCGATTGTGAAGTAAAAAGAAAATATTGCGCATATCTGAGGCACCATAACAACACGTCAATGTTATGTATGTGTATTTTTTACAAGAAAAGGCATACATAAGTCATTTTAAGGATCGTTGTCTTTATAACGCTGCGCTGGCCCTGCAACGCATGCACGAAACGGCGAGTGTTTCCAACGCTTTGTTAAGACGCCACGGATGTGGCACCTACCTCACACCTTGCTTTCTACACCTCATCACCTCAGAGACGGGCGCGCGCCATTTTCCAGGATACTGCCAGATAGCGCCCATGTCTCACGCGTGACGTAACGTAATGCACTCGTTCGCCTGCGCTGCACGTTCGAGGACCTCTAAGGCAGTGCCTCTAAAATACCATTCACCCAATTTCATGCACAGAACGTCAAATACACGTTTTGTTCTCTTTCTCCAGACGCAAGACTATCGTCTTTCGTTGATTTTGTGGTGTAACATGCAGATACGTGGCCATTTTTTGCCCAGCAGCCGTGTCACTGCAGACTTAACGCTGAAGAACCAGCGAACAAAATGCAGCCATGGTGAATAATTCTATAATAACGCAAGCAGCACTTGACAAAAAGATAAATTGACAGCAAATTTATTGTAGGACTAAGCCACAAAAGAATTCTTATGGATTTCTTGGAGAAAAGCTGTTAACTTTCCGAAAAGTTTCAGTGTTGTTACTTTCATTTCTAAAGCTGTTCCTCCGCGAGCTGGAAGAATAGTGCAGAACTGATTTGCACAGGAGAGTTTTAGTTTTGGGCAAGCGGGTGGAGAGTGTTAGTAAGCAGCTGCGTTCTTCGCATTCTTCATGGACGTAGCTTGCAATGCAAAGGAACGCAAAAGAACTTGGGGTCCCCGGGATTATTGTTTCCAAGTGGTGTCAGCACCTTGGCAATGCACACCATGACTCGCAGGGCGTGTCGTCCTAAATGGTTATTCAGCAGCAAGAGCCCTTTCTTCTTTTTACTTTTAAATGCGAAGCATAACTCGGTGAACTTCGGCAACATTGAGCGTATCTATCTATCAATCTAGCTATCTATCTATCTAGCCGCTTAATACTTTGAGCTCTCCTGGCCGTTTGGATAATACTATCAATACCAAACTTGGTATGACATAACATGACTGTATGACAAACCTAACTTACCAGTCATAACATGGAAATCATGGCATTGATGTCATGAATGTCTTGCTTTACATTTCATGGGCCTGCAGCTCTTGCGGTGGTTTCGTTCACATCGCATATTGGAAAACTGGTATAGTATGACATGATTGCATAGCGAACACCAGCGACAGACCCTAACCTGAAAGTCAAGACATGCGTGTCATGTAACAACATGACTATATGTTGAGCTCATGATGCGCTCGCGGGCAGTTTGCTAGCGTCACATATACCAAATTTTGTATTACGGTACGTGAATGAATGACGAAGGTATGTGACTGGTGCAAACTTGACAATCATGAGATGCGTGTCATGTCACAACATGGCTACATGCAACGCTCATGATGCGCTGACAGCCGTATTGCTAGCTTCGCTTACACCATAATTGGTATTACGGGACATGAATTAATGAGGAAGCTATGATACTGGTGCAAACTTGATGAACGTGAGATGCGTGTCATGTAACAAAATGACTACATGCTACGCTCATAATGCGCTCGCGGTAGCTTCATATGTACCAATATATGGTACATATGAAGCTACATATAGCTTCATATGTACCAAACTCAGTTTACACGAATGGATGAGTTAGGAAACTGACATATACAAACATGGTAAACACGACGTGCGTGTCATGTACCAACATGACTACATGCCACACTCATGCTGCGCTCGCGGCCGTTTCGCAATTTTTACATTTGCCAAATTTGGTATTACGTGACCCCAATGGATGACGAAGGTATGTGACTGGGTCACACATGATATTCATGAGAGGGGCGTCATGTGAGAACATGAGAACATGCGACAGTCAAGGCGGCAATACGTTTCGACGTGGAGCGGTGCGCGTGCTCACCGGCATTCATTTCGTCGGGTAATGCCGTCGTTGCCACGCCAGGCACCGGTCCTGTTATATACGCGCAGGCGCGCGACGCGCTGCGTTGCTTTGACACATGGGAGTTACAGCCCGCCTAGCATCCCTCCTCATGAAAAGAGCGAGATGCAGTGTTGTCTGGGTAACGCATTGAGACGAAATGCAGCATGTCGCATTTCGTGCCAGTTGCCGTTATGCCACGCCGACGCACGCTGGTCGCGCTTGGCGTCAGACTATAGAGTGGTCACGTTTTGCTAACGTAGCATCGCTGTACCAAGCGTGCGCGCGCGTCAACGCTATATTGGAATATATTGGGCCCTTCACAATGCGATTGCGGCTGTTTTGCTACCTCCACATATACCAAATTTCATGTTATGTGACGTCTGGTGCGAACATGATAATCTTGACACGCATGTCATGTAAGAACATGGCAACAAACCGCGCTCATAGCGTGCTCGCGGTCGTTTCGCTAGCTCCACATATATTAAATTTGGTGTCACGTGACGTCAGTAGATGACGGAGGCAAACGTCATATCCAAACATGACAATCATGACACCGAAGTCATGTACGGCATCGTGTACCTCCACCTCGTAACGTTGTGCTGATTTTTAAGTGACATATTATCCTTTTTACATTCGTCTTTGTATATAATTGATTCCCACTGTACGTGGAGTCTGCCATTTTTCTTTTTCCGCGTACGCAGTCATTTTTGACCATTACAGATACAACGCACGTACGTACTTCAAAGAGCTGTCAAGCTGAACACCACAGCTTTTATCACTGAAAAGCACTTCTGTTGTATTTAGAAAAGTAAAGCAATAAATAAAGATAACCAGCTAAGTGAAGACGTGCTCGTATTTTCTGTATGACAGATCTTTTGATCGCGGCCTCATTTTCCAACTAAACCAAAAAACTGCCACTTCAATTAGCATTCATGTACGTATATTATGCGCTATAATAAAAGAGCTTTCAGAGTCTAGGAAGTTGGATCATCCAGTAGCATTTCATTGGGTTCCCCATCACTGCGGAATCGAGGGAAATGACATGGTATGTCAGTTGGCGAAAACCACTAATCATTCTGTGCAAACTCGCCTCATTCGTCCATCTCAATATGGTGTATATCAAGTTTTAGGAACAAAGAAACGTGATTGATGCTTGTCTACATAGTTCACTGATAAAACAAAGAAATCTATGCCATATTCTGTTGATCTTAATCTTGGATGCCAATTATACCGTCAACTCCGAAGGCGTATCGACTACCCCTATATCGCCTAAAATTCGAAACTGCTTACACAATGCACTTCCTACTTTGTGATCAGCATGCGACATTGTCAGCATGTTCACGCAGCCACGATGACGAGGATATCTATCACCACTCTCTCGACTACCCGAAACACGACACACACCGAAGGCGACTCGAACAGGAACTCCATATGCTAGATCCCGAGTGAACATTTGCGTTGGTTTGAATGCGAACTCCATGACCTTCTGATATAAAGACAAAGCGATGAAAGTGCTGCAGTGCTTTTTAGAAGAAACGAAATTTCTGAGCACAACTGTGTGGACTATATACTGTAACGCATGGTTCAATGAACATTTTTAATAGACTAACATAGGCAGGGCGAACTTGTGCCCGAGAACAACAACACAGCTAGTTGTCAGGATGATTCACTTTTGCCTTTTCCTCCACGTTCTTCTTCTTTTTTCTAACACGGATGGCGCTCAGCTGGGCCCCACAGGCTCGTGCCTCGTAAACCATCCGGAGGGCACAAGGATCGGCTTGCGCGCGTTACTTGAAGTCACAATGTGTTATTTCCCCCTTTTCTAGAGTGCATCCTCCCGATGCTTGTGTCGAACTGGTTGCATGGCTATCATTCATAACACCTCGTCGTAGATGCTGTTAACGTCAAACAGTGTTGTGTCCTACTCGTTTCATTGCCTGTCACGATACGGTTTCATCCTGACGACATGCACAGTTTCCGCGCAATGCCGTCTTCGTGATAAAAATATCCTGTACCTCTGGCGTAACTTCGTAGTTGAGCAAGCCTACGCGGCGCAGCACTCTATACGGACTGAAATAGCGGTGAAGCAGTTGTTCTGATAGGCCACGTATTCGTACAGGAATCCACACCCATACTCTGTCTCCTGGTGCGTACTGGACGTCTCTTCGCAGATTGTATCGGTGCGTGCCGGTTTTCTGCTGTTGGAAAATGCGATATCGTGCCAGCTGTCCAACATCTTCTGCTCTTTTTATGTAGTCGTCAACGTCATAGTCATTCTCGAACGTCTCGTGAATAGTAAATATTGCATCTAAAGGTGTCGTTGCCATAAGCCAAAAACAAGTTAGAATGGCGTCATCCATGTTATCTCTTGCATCGCAGTATTGCAAGAAAATCTTGCATAGGATAATATTTTATCCAAAGTACAGTGTTCTGTGGCGTCATCCATGTTATCTCTTGCATCGCAGTATTGCAAGAAAATCTTGCATAGGATAATATTTTATCCAAAGTACAGTGTTCTGTATCCACGTACATTGACAACGCATCAGCTAGCGTTCTCTTCTGTCGTTCGGTAAGACCATTCGCTTGAGGATGATATCCCGTCGTGTTTCTACGACTGGTGTGCGTCAATTTCATAATACATTTCATCGGGTCGGCCGTAAATTCAGTTGCTTTGTTCGTGATCAACGGTCTGGGAGCTCCGTGCTGCAGTACTATGTTGAAGACGAAGAATTCGGCTACTTCAATGGCTGATCCTTTAACAAGAGTCGCTGTTTCGGCATATCGGGTAAAATAGTCGGTCGCAACTATTATCTACCGTTTTCCTGACGACGACGTAGGAAATGGGCCCAGTTAGTCAATTCCCCCTTGTGTGAATGGGGCCTCTGGTGGTTCTATCAGTTGAAGGAGACCTGCTTTTTTTAGCGGTGGGGTTTTACGTTTTTCGCAGTCCCTGTAAGATCGGACATAATATATACAGCGCTAAGCAACTTCGGTCACTAGTATTTTGTGCGGTTGCGGGCTAACGTTCTGTTTACTCCTAAATTTCCAGCTGATGGAAAGTTGTGGCAAGCCTCCAGAATATCTGGTCGCAGAAGTGAAGAGACGACAAGCAAGAATGTCACTGTATTGCTGTCGAAGTTCTTTTTATTCAGGATGTTGCTTCTTAGGACAAACTCAGAGAAGCCGCGAACAAAGGTCGTGGAACATCGACAGACTGTTCTTGTAGTTACTTGATCAAGAGGAGTAGCTCAGGGTCACATTGCTGATGATGTGCCCTCTCTGATGGTGTCACAGCTCCTGGAAGACAAAAGCTTCACCATCCTAGGTGGAAGTAGAAGCAGCAGGTTGAATCGGAGCACGTGACAAGCCATTCGCATCATTTTGCTTGCGACCTGACTTATGCACAAGCGTGATATCGCAGGCTCCATGGTGCAAGCTGTCCACAAGGGTCCTTGAGATTAGCCAGCCAGCATAACTAATGATGGTCGCTTATAGCTCGAAAAGGCCTACCATATAAATATGGTCGGAACTTGCCAATAGCCCGTACCACCACAAGGCATTCTTTCTCGGTCGCCGAGTGGTTAGCCTCAGCTTTCGAAAAAGTGCGCCTGGCTTACGCAATGACTCGTACTTGTCCATTTTGCCATTGTATGAGCACGGCTCGAAGACCACAATTTCTTGCATCCGTGTGGTTATCGGTTTTCGCTTCCTTGTCAAAGTGCGCCAGAACCGGATGGCTTTGAAGATACTTTCGTAGTTTATTGCAGGCATCATCTTGATCGGTAAGCCGTACGAAAGGCATTTTCTCTTTCGTCAGGCGCGTCAATGGTTCAGCGATTCGTGAAACATTTTTAACGAACCGTCGATAATAGGCGCAGAGACCTGAAAATTGCCGAACAGCCTGTTTGTCTGTTGGCTTGAGAAATTTCGCTACGGCCTCAGTTTTCACAGGGTATCGGCCGACGCCTTCTGCAATGATGACATGGCCAAGAAAAACGAGCTCCCGGAAGCTGAAACGAAATTTTTCTGGTTTTATCGTGAAGTCTGCTGACTTTATGACAGTGAGGATGACGTTGAGCCTTTCCAAATGTTGCTCTAAGGTAAGAGAAAAGAATACATCATCTTCGAGATAAACCAGTCACGACTGCCATTTTAGACCACAAAGCACTGTGTTCATCATCCGTTGGAATGTGGAGCTGCTGAACAAAGGCCAGAAGGGAGAACCTTTGATTCATATAAACCTTCCGGTGTTACAAACGCTGTCTTTTCGCAATTTCTTTGGTCAATTTTTAACGGCCAATGTTCACTTTTAAAATCCAGAGAGGAAAAATACCTGGCATTTCGCAGCCTATTCAGAGTGGCATCATTACTTGGAAGAGGATAAAAATCCCGTTTGGCGACGGCGTCGAACTTCCGGTAATTAATGCAGAAACGTCAAGTTTGGTCTTTTTTCTTCACAAAAACAACAAGTGACGCCCATGCACTTGATAGAGGCTGATTGACGTCGTATTTGAGCATTTCTTTAACCTGATCACCAATAGCTTCTTTTTCTCTCGGTGAGACTTGATAGGGATGCGGGTATATCGGCCTCACTGACTCGTCAACAATGATGCCATGTTTTGCGATAGGAGTGCGTCGAACGTTAGATGCAAACGAGAAACATTCGGGGAACTCCCTTACAAGACCCTCTATTTGCTCTTTTTAGCTTGGTAGTTGCCCTGGCTTAATGTCGATGGCTGCAAGAACAGGCTCCACGTCTTTGAAATCAGACTCATCGTTTTCTAAAGTGCGCAGCTCTGTAACCTGGACGAAATCATTGAGACTGGTGATGATGGTTCTCTTTGCAACGTGCTGTACCTCATTTACAAAGTTTGTACGTAAAACATTTGAACACCAGTCACGTAACTTAACAAGGCCTCGTGCCGTGCAGATCCCTTTTTGGAGTATTAAGGCAGTGTTGTTTACAGCAAATCCTTCAAATTTACTGAATGCTTTGTTGGTTACTTCGACAGATATGCCCGATCTTGGTGGCACCACGACGCCACCACCTGCAATACATTGATCATATATGTTTTTTCCATTTCAAAAGTAGCAATCGCGTGCCTAGTCGAGAATGAGGTGGAAGATTCTCGCAAGTTAATTACAGCGCCAATAATTTGTAAGAAATTCATGCCTATAATCAAAACTCTTGGGCATTCCGTAAGTACAATAAAACTGGCGACGTACGTGAAAGCCGGTAGTGTAATTCTTGCTGTGCATATGCCAGTAGGGTCAATGAGGTGCTCTCCTGCTGAGTGAACTTGTGGTTCCTTCCAAGGAATCAGCACTTCCATCACTATTTCAGAAGGTTCGCTAGTTATCCCTGAGTAATTCGTGGCTGTATCTACCTGTCCGATGACTATGTAGCCATCCATGAACACACCTAAAAGGTAGCAACTGGGTCACTGACTCCAGTTTTCTCGACGCGGGCTTGGTGAACGAGACCTTGGTGAGATTGCTGAAGGTCGGGGTCTAGGTGACCTATACCTCCCCATTGTATTACACGAGGTTGGTGTCTTTAGAAGCGACTTAAGTTTTTAAGACCTGACACGTATTCTTCAATTTCGAAGGGACGTTCATCATTTCGTGGTCCGTGTGCATTGACTGGAAAACCACGTGGTCGTGCCTGGCGGTCGCGGCACATTCGGTAGATGTGACGAGCCTCCCCACATTTGTAACAAAGTGGTACCCTGCCGATAGTGCACCAGACATCGCTCTTCCTGAGTCTACTCTCTGGAGTTGGCTGCAGGATGCTCGGTGGCATCGGGTACTGGATAGGTGTAGCTGCCGCGACGTCCGTACGTCCTGGAGATCCTCGAAGTAGCAAATCGGCATACGTCATTTTCATCTGCTGTTGAAGTGGTGGTTCTGGCTGTACGTTGCTCGAAGGTTCGCGTACCACCTGCTCCACCTCCTCACGGATCACTTCAGCCAGAGACGAAAACATTGGAGCGTTCTGGTCAAGGCACTGCTTCTGGAGCTCTTCTCACACAACAGACCGCACCAACTCGCGTATTGCTTCCATGCCGTTACCGAAGACTGGGGGATACATGTTCAAAAAGTGATAATCGCCTCCCGGTTGTATAACCTTGCTCGCTGTTGTAGCGTCTTTTCCATCATAGTCGCCTCGAAACGAAACTCAGCGACCGTGCGCGGCGGGCTTCGAATTAGTCTGGCATAGCGTTCTTGCTTCACGCCTCGCATTAGATGACGCAGATTCCGGTCTTCACTCATATTTGGATCCGCGAGACATGTTTGGATCCGCGAGACAGAATAGGCGAGACATGTTTTTCACATATGTGGCGATACTTTCGTTATTTCGCTGATTTATTGTCTGGAGCACAACTTCAGCTCTCTCTTTGTGGTCTGTGTTCGGGAAAGGAGCGAACAGCTCTCGTCGAAAGTCATCCCACGACCACAAGGTAGCTTCGTGGTTTTCAGACCACGTTCATGCGCTATCTTCCAGCACGAAGCAATTACTTTCAAGTTTGCGCTCTTTCCCATATCCAATTAGCCTTTGCGACGCGTTCAAAGTGTTCAAGCCAGTCCTCTGCATTCTTGTAGCTTTCGTTGTGGAAAGGCTTTGGTAGCATTGGCTGGTTCACTATAAGGTTGGTTAAGAGTGACCTGAGCTGTCATGTCGATTGCGCACCCATTCACAGCCGTTGAGGTTCTAAAGGAAGTCGATAAAGGTGAAAATTCAGGACCCTCATCACGGAGGCGTCGACTGCAGCGCTGTTGAACAAGCTTGTTGGGTCAAATCGCTGTGGTTCTGGACTCTGCTCCGTCATTCCAGAGGGGCTTGGCATCGTACCCAGCACGTCCACCAAATTTGTAATCACGGTTCAGTGAACAATTTTAATAGATTAACGTGAGCAGGGCGAACTTGTGCCCGAAAGTATCAACACAGCTAGAACTAGATCACCTTGTTGTCTCGAGGATTCACTTCTGTCTATTCCTCCACGTTCTTTTTTTCCAACACGGGTCGCACGCAGCTCGGCGCCACAGGCTCGTGCGTCGCAAACCGTCTGGAGGGCACAAGTATAGGCTAGAGCGCGTAACTTGAAGTTACATTGTGTGAATATAAGAGTGATCGTGGTGGCCACATGCTTGTTTCGCCCCTATGGGATCATTGCACTTACGTATGTGGGACTATATATATGTATATATGCTATTTTTTCATTCTTTATTTGTAACAATTGGAAAGGGGTAGCCATCACCCAGTAATGGTGACAACTATTGCTTTGTGTACTTTCTGTTTTAATAAAAAAACTCGAAAGGTATTCAGTGTTCTCTTCTTGCAGAACAAGTGCAGCGTTGTTTACCTTTTACTCTCTGATCGTTGCCTATGATTTTTGCCTCATGCATAATGCCTCGTTAGCTGTTTATTTTGCCTTTTACTGAGTTCCAGCTCTGGTATCCTCTAGCACATCTGGTCTAGTGGCCAAGGTACTCGGCTGCTGACCCGCAAATTGCGGGATAGAATTCCGGCTGCAGCGGCTGCATTTCCGATGGAGACGGAAATGTTGTAGGCCCGTGCACCCAGATTTGGGTGCACGTTAAAGAACAACAGGTGGTAAAAATTTCCGGAGCCCTACGCTAAGGCATCTCTCATAATATTCGTAAATTATGTGGCGAGCCATCTGATAATATTCGTTTTTTTTTCAAATAAGACGATTCTCCCTCCAAGCCTAACTTTTTGAACAATACCCCTCGCTCCCTTCGCCGTCGGTAACCCTCATTACGCGGTTTCACATCGAGCAGAATTCTTATGCTGTGTGTACGTCGCAAGAGGAGCCAGGGCAGGGTCGCAGCGCGCCAACCATCGATGGGTGGCGAAACATACTTATAAACTCTCCCGTTGCTTCCGAGAGGGATGAGAACGCCTAAAGGAAAAAGCCCGCGTAGTTGCAGTCTATCCCAGCCGTAAACATCCATCAATACTTGGTAACAATATATATGTAGGCGTTTTCAAAGCATATTCACTGAGTGAATCAGACGAGTGGGGTGAAGTGTCCATCCGTCCATCCGTGTGTTCATTCGTCCGCGCATTATTCTTTCCCACGTCCGCCCCATTCATCTGTGCTTTTGTCTACCATTTCGTTCTTGCTTCCGTCTGTCCTGTTCATCCATCTATGACTCCATCCCTCTGTCTGTCCACGCTTCCAAACGTCCGTTCATTCATCCATCCACCGGTCTGTCCGTGCTTCCATTCGTCCATGCGTGTGTCCATCCGGGCTACCATCCGTGCTTTCGTTCATGCGTCCATTTATCTGTCCGTCTATGCCTCCGTCCATGCATCTATTCATCCGTTCAGTCAGATGGACAAACGTACGGTTCACCCCATTCATCATAAGTTACTTTGTGGGTATGCTTTGATTTTTTAAACACGGATGCATTTTTAGTCGGGCTATGTCAGGCATCCGGCGGTGACGTGTTATCTCTGCGCTCTCACTTCCTGTCCTATAGCAACAGCTGCGGGCACGTGTGCTTATCCCCCCTCTTCAGCAGCCAGAGATGGGGAGCGAAAAAGTGCAGGAGAGGACAGGTGCAGCAATTTGCTGCTCCTCTTGATATCCGCTCTCTCTCCTCTCTACGCCCCACTCTTCCGTCCACTAGCGCCCCACTCTCGACAATTCGCTGGCTGGGCACCTCTCAAGAACACTAGGAAAAGTGTGCTCGAGGCACCGCTGTGAAACGCCAACGCAGAGCCCAGAACCCTGGTGCCCTACTCTCTCGTTGCTCGCTCCTCACTTTTTAAAGTTCGCTGGCTGAGCACCTCTCACGGCTATGGCGGAATTTGGTGAAGACAAATGTCCGATAGCAACGGTGCTCTAGCTCAGCGCAAGAAGTGCCTTCGCATTTCCTCACGATTCTCTTCAGGTAGGTGGGGGTATTTTTTTTCTATATTTCGAGCGGCAAAACCACCGTCTGAGCATAGTACTGGATGTCGTTCGTGCGGCAACACTTTCAAACAGAAAAAATGCAACTTTTAATTTTGTGACCTTCGCTTCCTTGTGCACATTGATAGTGCTGAAGGTGTGGGCCTACATCCCGAGAAGGTTACAGCTGTGAAAAGCTTTCCGAATGCTGGAAGATCGCTAAACCATAGAAAAGAGCTCACAAAAGAAGGTGTACAACTCGTCTGGCTGGAATAACAAGCAGATGCTTTCTCTGAAAGGTATCGCCTTTGCAATCTCCTCGTATTCTTGTTAACTTTGACATGAAGACGCCAAAAGAGTCATCCATACTGACGCCAGTAACGTGCGCCTCGGGCCTATCTTCATTCAATGACAGAATAGGCAAGAAAACGAAATTGGCTCCGTATCTGCTTGTTTCACTGCAACTGTCGTCGAATCGGTAGTCTTCCACTAGGATAGAGTCAATATGGCATTTATTTGATGTTTTGTGTGAGAAAGTTCGTGAATAATGAATGCTACTGCTACAACTCTGGATCTTTTTTTCGTTAGTAACAGCATGCTGCGTCGTGTGGCAGACACCAATGTGCTTGATGGAATATCCGATCACAAATTGGTTTACATGTGCATTAATCTTAATGACGTTTCAAAAGGCAAGAGGGAAGAACGCGTGGTGTCTGTCTTCTCGCGCGCAAAAGACGTAGAAATACTAGACACATTAGACTTACAATTTTCTCGATTCACATTACTTTCTGAATGTAGTACTTGTACTGTTAACAACCTTTGGTGTTTCTTCAAAAAGCTTGTGTTGCAGTGCGTTCATGACTTTGTGCCAGAAAAAGTGAAAATAATAAAAAATGTTAGCCCATGGATCACTATGCCAGTTGTTCGCTTGGGGCGAAAGGCAAACAGGATAAGAAAACAGCATCGTCAGAACCCCACTCCATCGACCATGCTTAAACTCAGTAACGTGCGTAAAGAATTAAAAGACAGTATCAAGGAAGCAAAAGATCAGTACTATAACGTCACTTTAGAAAACTTCTTGCTGTCATCCCCAGCGAAATTCTGGCAGCATTTTGGCCCAAAGAAAAAGCGTTTTCATAATATATGTGTAAATGGGACTATCGTAACTAATAAAGAAACTATTGCAGAATCATTTAACACGTTTTTTTGTTCAGTGTTTACTGATGACGATGGGAGAAGGCCATGTCCAAAAACGCTTCATGATACCCCACCAATAAGTGACCTTGCAATATCTGAGGAAGGAATCTTGTCTCTGCTTCTTAACATAGATCCCAAAAAGACGCCTGGTATTGATAGCATACCTAACGCGTTCCTTGTGAGGTATGCTGAATGGTGCTCGAAGTTTTTGTGCATCATTTTTCAGAAGTCAATGTCACAGCGCGCGCTTCCAGATGACTGGAAATTCGGAAAAATTATCCCTATACCCAAATCACCTAACACTTCTCTCGTCTCCGCCTATAGACCAATTTCTCTGCTTTGCTCATGTGCGAAAGTATTAGAACATATTATATTTAAGCATCTCTCAGTTTTTCTCGAGGAAAATAATTTAATCAATGACCGACAACACGGCTTTCGAAAAGGATTCTCAACCGTCACACAACTGTCGGAAACCGTTCATGACATTGCAGCTACTCTAAATAGGCAAGGCCAGATTGACATGGTTTTCCTAGACTTCGAAAAAGCATTTGATCGCGTGTCGCATCCAAAACTTCTCGCGAAACTTAAACCTATACTAAACAACAGCACAATGGCTACATGGATTGAGGCCTACCTTTCTTGTCGACATCAAATAGTTTCTATAGATAACGTCCAGTCTGATTCACGACCGGTGAAATCGGGAATCCCTCAGGGCTCTGTGCTTGGGCCACTTCTTTTTTTAGTATTTATAGACGACATCGCCAATGACATCCCGGTTTCTATCAAGTTATTTGCAGATGATTGCATTCTTTATCAGGAAATACGTAGTGCAGACGACCAGGTTCTTTTAAACGCAGCGTTAACAAAAATATCTTCTTGGTGTGCAGTGTGGCAAATGAAGATAAATGAAAAGAAAACGGTTGCTATGACCGTTACGCGCAAGCGGCTTCCTTTGAAACACTCGTATTCCATCAATGGTCAAAAACTATCGTTTGTTAAAACCTATATATATTTGGGGGTTGTATTAAGTGCAGATTTTAAGTGGAATGAGCATGTTGACTACATTGAAAAGAAAGCTTTACAGAAACTAGCATTTCTAAGACGTTCTTTGCGCAAATCTACTCCAAAGTTAAAATTAATTGCGTATAAAACTTTTATCCGTCCAATCCTCGAGTACTCATGTGTGGTTTGGGACCCTCATAGCCAAGTAAATATTAAAACACTTGAAATGATTCAAAGAAAAGCAATCCGATTTGTATATAATCGTTACAGTGCTCTTACATCACCCAGTGAACTGTTAAAACAAGCTGACTTGGATACATTGCAGGCAAGACGGCAACACGATCGATTAAAGTACATGTTTCTGCTTTACCACGAAAAGCTACGCATAGACAAGCACGCGTACATAAAAACGGTTCACCGCCGATCAACTCGTTCCGAGCATCCAAAAAAACTGAAGGAATATTCCTGTCAAACGAAAGCCTTTAAAAACTCATTTTTTTCACGCACTGTCACTGATTGGAATGCTCTTTCTGCCGATCTGGTGAACTGCGAGACCGTTCAGTCGTTCGTGGAAAAACTTAAACACCAGCAACCCACTTGACTTTGATCTTTCTTTGCGCTTCGCCCTCTATTATTCCACCGCGCATCCTGAACAGGCTTACATTTATGTTCCACTTTCTATCACTTTTCTCATATCAATGCGTTGTATTTTTGAAATGTTGCCGATTTTTGAACTGTTATATGATGTTTGTTTCTTAGTTCTGAGTGTACAGATGTTTGTCATCATAGTTTTTTTTTTTGTACGTGTACGCCTAAACCACTACAATTGTGTAAGTGCTAGCGTTTTACTTTGATGCACTAGTTCTTGATGATGTAGCTTTACGTGACGTGTTTCCTTTCTTGTTGTATCTTCATATGTTTCCTTTTCTGTATCACCCACTCCTGCCTAAGGCCTCATGTGTGAGGCTGGCAGTACTTCTGAAATAAATAAATAAATAAATAAGATTCTGGAGGTGCTGCACTAAAGTGCCTTTATGCGCGCAGCACGTAGGTGCCACCACCGTATGAAACAACCGTTTCATATGGTGGTGGCAGGAAACACCAGCACAGGAAACACTTGTTTTTTATGCAGAGCACTGCATTGTCAGCTTAGCGTAATAAACACTACGTTTCTTATAATTACTCAAGTATGACTTCCTTAGTACGAAGAAATACGCCACAGTATATTGACGTGTTGATGTTCTGCCTCGGATATGTGCAACATTCGTTTTTTAATCGGTACTACGCTCACTTATGAACGCTGAACGTGCTGCAGGTTAATATTGGCGGGCGCTGCGAATGTGGCAAGATTTCGGAAATAAAGGCAAGCAATAAAAGACAAAGACACAAGTCCGTTTTGGTGACAGTTAAACATTTCTGCATCGAAGTATCCCGGAAAGACTATCGCCTATAAATTTTATCACACGCACCATAACGCAGTGATCCTACGCCTTTGTTACCAAGACGACTGTAAAACGTGTGGGGCAAGAACGACGCAGCAGCGTATGTTGTAGGTGCGAACCAGGTAGCATGCACCAGTCCCCTATGAACCGGGCAGACATGGCAGTCTCGAACCACGAGGCGTGATGGGAGGCGGCTGTGCTCAACCACTACCTCGCCGATCCAACTGTGGGCTGTCCGGCACGCCCAGAAAGCCGAGCGTGTCCAGGTACTCGAGGCCGTCACCTAGTCTGGGTTGCTTGTAGCCCCGCCCCGATAAATACCACCGGACATTCTCAATAAAGCTTTTACTCACTCACTCAATGCAAATTCTGCGCTTCATCGAATCTGCGCTTTACTAAGCTACAAAAAAGAATTATCGGCGTTTATATGGAAAATTAGTACGTTCCGTCTATATCAGACTGTTTAGCAGACCGTTCGGGGTAATTAGCGGCTATTCCTTATTATGCTGGCTGGCAAATCTAGAAAACCCTCCAAGAAAGACTTGCTAGATGGAGCCTGCGTCTGCAAAAATGTGACAACACAGCTGTGCTCAAATTCGGCCTCAAGCAGATGAGACAGATTCCTTGTCAGGCGGACCAGTTGATCCTCTGAACATAAGGATTTCCCATTTTTGGAGCTCTCAACGTGGCTGAGATAGCCCGTCATCAGCGAATGGATCCGGAGGTGCTCCTGCTCATCCAGCAATGGGAGGATTACCAAGAAGGTAGCACGAGTTTTCATGCGGGGACTACTTTTACTTTTATATCTTTTCCGGAATGACGTGCTCTCCAAGCGAAACTTCTAGAACATTGGTGAGACGTTTCTGCTTCTCGTACCATCGTCACTGCGAGCTTGTCATGCTGCCTCTTCAGTGGGGCATTTGGGTATTCGCCAAATTTTAGCCAGGATCCGCTACAGGTATTATTGGCCAAAGGCAATGTGTACAACACTAGGTGAAATTAGGCCGAGAATTCCTAAAGGCGCAGAGTACCAACACTAAACCTGCCAGTCTGTTGAAACCAATAGAGCCACAAAACCTACTCTTTCACCAAGTGGGAATGGATTTACTTGGATTATTTCTTGCAATAGGAACTGAGAATTAAAGGACTCAGTTTTCTGCATCTAGATACTGCTATGGCATGGCGCTGCAAATGCTGTCATAACCAACAAAAGACCTTGTTTACCACCGGTTTGATGGAGTCTGTCATAAAACTGTGGCATACCGACCGCAGAGGAAGTACAGCTTACCATTCGATGACGAACGGCATAACCTAAAGACTCAACAGAACGGTGTCTTGCATTGTGTGGCAGTTGCGTGCCCAAAGCGGCCACAACCGAACACAGTAGGTGCCAGGGCTCGCGCGGACAAACAGGGCGACTTTGCTTTTACAGCAGGATGTAAGGAGGATCGAGGTGCCTGCAAAGGTAAGGGTGAGGCAGTTGCCTGAGCGACCACGAGTCACAAGTGGCTAGAGAGGCACTGTTGTCGGCTAGGTGTTCGAAAATGTTGCAAGGTTTCAACCAGTAAATCATTTTGACTTATAGGTTCAGGTTCAATCGCTTGGGCTGAACCTGAACCGCTTGGGCTGAGAAAAAGGTTCAATCGCTTGGGCTGAGAAAAGCGGCGCTCGCGTCCCTCGACCCAGCAAGAGAGTTGGGCCCCTTCCCGAAAGGTTAATAGATGATAGTGGCCACCTGGTTACTCGTGATCAAATCGCCAAAGACTTGGAGATTTTGGTGGTTCGAATGAGTGTGTGGAAAGGTGCTTGCAGGCGCGCACTTAGTGAGGGAGCCGTTGCCGCTGGTGCCACTGGGGTTGGGAGAGGAGAGGAGTTGTTGCTACGAGGAGTAACAATACTAGAATAGTAACGTTGGGGAGGAGGGCGTTTCTTGAAAAAGCCACGGCCAAGGCAAGAGAGGAGGAAGTTCCAAGTTTCCCTTTCACTTCGCTCGCAGCCTTGGTGAGCATGGCAGTGTCACGGCTGCTGTTCTCTCGAGCCCGGGGTTCGTTTTTCGACCACGTACTCTTCCGTTGTTCGTGCTATTGCTGCTGCGTGGCCACCAATGTTGATGCCGGGTTGCCTGAGCCACTTCCTGATGGCTTGTCCTTCATGCCGTGACTGTTATGTGGTGACATCTGTACCCCTTAAAAGGGGTTCACGTGTAAGAGCGTGGAGCTACTTTATAGAAAAGAACAGGAGCGCGAAAAAAAAAAACTTGTGACCTACTCAGCTGAAAACGTACTTGGCTCTGGCCTCAGCTTCTCCATTTCCAATTAGGCTACAGTGAGCAGATATTTAATAGAATGCTATGCCGAATTCTATCTTTTGCTGCATTGCCAAGAAGCTCTCCAATTTTTATCAAGAATTTATATGGGCTTTGTCTAATGAAGCCATTGATGGTTTGAAAATTAGGCTTAGACAGTCCAATGATGGTATACATCTATACTTATACGGGCGTACTCCTCACTCCTTAGATATATTTATAGGTTACTAATTCACTCAGCGTACAAAAGTTTACCTGTCTGTCGCGAACTACAGTGAACTTAACGTGCCACGTCACATACACAGAATAATAAAATAGATTGTGCTGGAATCGCAACTATCGCTATGAGTGACGCTGGTTTACACTCCCAAGAACCAAGCACACCAAGATACTTCAGAAAAATATAAAAGACGAAAGACCGTCCTCCAGCGTAGCTGAGACGGAGGATAAGCGAGCACGTAATTCGAAAGCTGTGAATTGAGATCACAATGATAGGTTACTCTTTATCTGCTGGAAATGTTTTCACTGCAATTGGCAATGTTTACTGTACAGTTAGAAATCCAGAAATATTATAGGCTGTGTTTCCTTTGCCTAAATATCTTCTATTTTTTTACACAGCTTATGTAGTTTTATGAATCACGCAAAGCAAATATTGAAATATAACCAGCTCGTTCACCTTCGCGATATTTACTATATTGTGTGTCATTACAGCTTCTAAAGGGACGGCCTCGGACTCCTCCTTATGCGAAGGTGAGCTTCCCACCGATAATAAATTCAATTACTAGTAGCTAAAACCAAGCCTCTTCAGGGTATTAATAATGGAGGGCACTACACAAAAGTGTGGCTTCTTCTAGCAGTTGATGTACGGGGCATGAGCACTATAACCACGCTTTGCAACGTCTCAACATGTTGCTTTGGGGTAGGTCGCCATCTTTCAAAAAGCGATTTTTATGAAAATCTGTAGGTCAGCATTTCGTTAGAGTCTCTATAGATTGATGTTCGCTTAGCCACATTATTAAAATACCTTACTACTTTATGCGTTGTAAAGCTCGTTATGACACACAAGTGAAATGTGTCACCCGTGGGGTGGTTGAGCATTTATTTTACATTGGTACATCACGGTGCCGAACCACAAAATTAAAACATCTAGAATATAGGAATGATGTGGAGCACATTCATCGAGTATTTTCTTATCATGAATGGTAGATTGCCACAATTCTTCAAGAGGAAGGTAATAACAGCTACGTCTTACCTGTACTTACCTACAGAACTAAAACCTAGAGACCTACAAGGAGTATTCAAAATAGTTTGAGGAGGAAGGAGCGAGCAATCAAAAGTAAATTGATAGGTTTACTCATAAAGAACAAAAGGAGAGCGCAATGTATCAGGATATAACAGGTGTTAAGTACATCATAGTCGAATTCAGGAAGAATAATTGGTCTAAGGCAGGGCATATAGCGCCAAGAAAAGATAACTCATGGGGTAAATGACAGCGCGAACGTCGAAAGAACTTGGACCATCTCCCGCTTAAAAAAAAAAACATGTGTAAATTGGAAGCAGCGGGCGCTAACGCTTACACAGGCGGACGCTTGCGCTCATATAGTGAAAGCCAAGTGAAGATGCCCTTGACTGAGTTCTGAACGCGCGACCCTGTGCTTACATATGCGGGGTGGCAAGCGAACGGTTGTGTAGCACGACCAGTTCGTTGTTTCTTGGCCGACGCATGCATTCACTGGCCCTGTGAGACAAGAGAGGGATATAAAAGTGTATTTCTTGGTCGGAGCGACATACGAGCATGCGGTACAAGCCGTGAGACGCGAGAATACATAGTAGGGTCTATAGAGGGACAGTGCTTCTTCGTAATCGACCTTCATCATCGCTGAAATGGTGGAGCTTCGAACATATAATTCGAATGTTGTGAGTTGGGATCTCATTGATGGAAGCATCGATCTTTATCTCCTTAATTGCTGTCACTTCATTTACTCTGCAGTTAGGAAACCAGAAGTGTTATGACCTGTGCTTTCCTTTGCCTGGAGAGTCCGCTAGGGGGCCAGGCAAGGCTGGTGTGCCTCGCATGGGCTCCGTATTCTACGAAGTTTTTGTTGAACCAAAACTGCTTTTTTGGTGCCAACAGTGGCCTTCTTGAATTTCAGCAAGTTGCCGACGCTGATGGTGAGTGCCTCAAACCTCTTTGTTCTTGAGGAGCTTTGCAAACATCAACTCTTGCTGAGCGGGGGAACGCCGCCTCGTTAGCCCTAACGCCAGCGGCACCGGCGTCGGGCTCGCGCTTCGACGCGCGTGCACAAGTTCATTCGGCAACGCAATGGCATACATGGTGAGTGGCACAGATTTACCTGCCACAGAATTCAACCCAGAAGAATGGAGTGTAGTCCTGAATGCCCGACAACGCTCACCTCGACAACAGTCCAAATAAACTGAAGGAACGCAGTCAAGTAAAGCGGCGTCAGCTGCCGAAATGCCAGCACGCAAAACGGAATCACCGCCCAGCGTTTCCTCAAAGCTTGACAACACAGCTGTGGCGCGTCCTCACTTAAAACGACTGCAACGGTTGCCAGTCAATGACTTCAAGATTGTCTTTCGTCCGAGTGCGGGCGCAGATCTGGCCCAATACAACGACGTAGAGTTACGAGCGGCTGTAGTCGCCAAAAGCGGACTGCACTCTGTGGTTGCCGACGAAGATCTTGTGTGCACCAATCTGGCCAAGAATATTTTCACCGTGTCCACATCTTGCGCCGACCGAGTTGCCAACTATGCAAAAATACGAGAACTCACGCTACGGTGTAAAAAACTGGGATTGCACGCGTACATAGCTCCCCCGGACGGGGCACGGGCAGGGATCATCTACCGCGCTTGGAATGGTGAATCACCCCAGGACTTGCTTCAAGAATTACGTCGGGCGAATTCCCTTCTACCAATAGTCCAAGCAAGGCACATGGGGCGTACCTCACGCTCAGTGCTCATTCACTTTATGGCTGAGAAGCTTCCTCCATCAGTCAAAATGTTTGGCATCCTCTACGCCGTTTTCAACTTTCGACCGAAGGTGGAAGCGTGCCTAAACTGCAGACAAGTCGGCCACCGACGAGATGTATGTCCTTTGCCAAATCGCCTCACTTGTTCAAGCTGCGGACAGAAACTCCTGGAGGATTATCCCTGCACCCCGCAGTGCGTCATCTGTGGGGACGCTCACAAGACGGGTGACAGGGCATGCAAGCAAAGCTTTCAGCCTGGCTTCAGCCGTCTCTCTCGGCCACGACAAAGGCCGCAACAAGAGCACCAGCAGGAGCAGCCCGAGTTCCAGCTCGAGAAAGAGTTTTTTTCGAGCATCGACGATAGAAATCGTAGCAGCAGAAGCAAGAGTCCTGGACGAAACCGTATCAGCAGAAGCAGGAGTCCTGGACGAAACCATGGCAGCAAAGGCAAAAGCCCTGGACGAAGTGCATCACAAAGCCGCGACTTCAGCACCAAACCCGAAAAGGTGAGCTGGGCAAAGCAAGCCTTCTGCTCCTGTTGTATGCTTTCTGACGCTAAAGAAACTTCTAAAACTCAGGAGACTATCGAACGTCTAATGCGAGAGAATCAAGAGTTAAAGCAACAGTTGGCTCTGGTGCTGGAACGTTAAAGTACACTTACAGCTGCCCCACCCACGTCTTCTCCACCCCTATCTATCTCTCCCTCTGTCATAGAGCCTGATATGGCAGCAGAGTCAGGGACCGATATTATAGATTCCTCTCCACAGCCAGCAAAAAAGAAAAGGACAGAGCAACCCGAGTCATCGGAGGACGATTTTAAAAGCACCAGTCAAAAAATTCGGAAAGAACACCGGTAACTCAAACAAAAGGTTCATTTAGGCTTTATGCAAATTGCTGAACGCTTCAATAACATAGAGTGTAATCTAGACGTGTTAGTTGCTCGGCTCGAATCTCTCCCACGATCTCAATCCTCTCCGGCGCCTTTGCAGCCATAACCCCCTCCGGCACCCTTGCCCCATCCTCACCCTCTTCACCCTGCATATGGCAACGGAATTGCCGTGGATTAAGAAACAAGAGAGACAGCCTGTCACTTTATATACAGCGGTCTACACGGGCCCCTGATGTCATCTCCGTACAGGAGCCTTTAAAAGCTTGCAAATGCCTCGGCTATCAGGCTGTACATTCGCATCCCAGCTCCCCATGGGCTACCACATATATACAGAGGAATATCTCGTTTATAGCGCATGATCTTTCCGATCTTTACAGTGACTGTCTTCTTCTTGAACTTCTCCCACGTCGTACAGGACAAGGCACATATTTTATTTTGAATATTTATTCTCATCCTAGAGATGGCCTCACTGCTGTTTTTGAAGCAATCGTTTGGGCCATTCAAATATCAAACTCTGCTCCCATAGTTGTAACGGGAGACTTTAGTGCCCCGCACGTAAATTGGGGTTACAGAAGAAACACTCGGAAGGGCACCAGCCTTCTTCAATAGATTCGGCGAAACAGGTGCACTCTAGCCACTGACTGCATGCTACCAACACGAATTGGCAACAGTGTGAGCAGAGATACCACCCCTGACATTACTTTCACTAAAAATGTGCGACAAGCTAACATGACACACAGTGGGGTCAACCTCGGCAGTGATCATTACATCCTAACAATTACACTGCCCCATGCCAATTTCGTCCACAGTTTCATTTAAAACATATTGTTGACTGGTTAAATTTCGCGAAATCCGAGACCGAAACCTGAAAAAAAAATTCAAGACTACAAAGACTGGGCGTCTCAGTTTAAACAGGATGTAGCTCTTAGCGAAAAAGTAGCCCCAGCAGCACATATCCGTGATCCAGTAGACAGCAGGCTACTCCACCTATGGGAGGCCTATCAGAGCTTGGAGAAACGATGGCTCAAGCAAAAATATATACGTAAACTAAAACGCAAAATGTCACAAACACTCCAGCTTGTAACTGAACACGCGGCCAAACTTTCATCGCAGCAATGGAACCAGATATGTAACCGGCTCGACGGTAATCTACATATAAAGAACTCCTGTTCCCTGTTTCGCCATATGTTAGATCCATGCTCCTCGCGATGTGAAAGTAATAAGTGAATTACGAAACTCTTTTTTGAAGTATAAAAACAAGGGCAAGACGTTGAAACTGCTCTTAAAACTACGTATTTCCCTGGCCCAAGGCGAGAATCGTTTCCTACCTACAATGGAGCTCCCAATGCAGACTTGGATGCACCGATTGCATAGGCGGAAATTTGGGCTGCCCTAAGCAAACTTTGCACCACATCTGCTCCAGGACTAGATGGAAATACTAACAAAACACTCCGAAATTTAGACTCGAAGTCAGTGGCAGCTCTTACCGATTACATGAATCAACAATGGGAGCAGGGCACGCTGCCCCAGGAATGGAAGTCAGCTAAGGTGACTTTCATACCCAAACATAATAAGCTGTCAGACCTTAATAATTTGAGACCAATCTCTCTTACCTCACGTACAGGAAAATTGATGGAGCATGTAATTCTCAATCGTCTTAATCACTACATGGAACAAGAAAAACTGTTTCTCTCCACCATGTACGGCTTCCGAGCGGGACTCTCCACTCAGGATGTCATGCTGCAGCTTAAGGAGGACGTGCTAAATCCTACTTTTCCACACATCACCAGAGCCATCCTTGCATTGGACCTGACTAAGGCTTTTGATAATGTTTCTAAGTCCTCGATTTTACAATCTGTTAATGAACTAAACGTAGGCTCTCGCACGCACAGGTATGTCTCTGCCTTTCTCAGCAATAGGTCCGTCTGCCTACAGTTGGGCACTTTCAAAACCGATCCCTTCATGCTAGGTAGCAAGGGAACGGCCCAGGGATCAGTTTTGTCCCCGTTCCTTTTTAATGTTACTCTCATACCGGTAGCGCGGGTACTTGCCAAACTTTCTTCCATCAATCACTCCTTGTACGCGGATGACATCACCATCTGGGTCAATACTGGCAACCATGGCGAAATCGAATCGAAGCTTCAGTTGGCTGCTGACATTGTTGTTAAACACGCCAACAATATTGGGCTCACCTGCTCGGCGGCTAAATCGGAACTCCTAGTAATTGACTTTAAAAAGCAAGATACATGTCACATTCAAGTCATGCTTGATGACACCCCTATTCGCAGGGTCAATAAAATGAATATTTTAGGCCTTAATATTTCCGACAATGGCTCGAACGCTGACACCATAAAGTTAATCGGCACCTCAGTTCAAAATAAAGCTTTCCTCATTAAGCGCATATCCAATCGTCATCGCGGCTTGAGGGAAGCAGACACACGCCGCCTCATACAGGCCTTTTGCCTATGCAAAATTACCTATTCTATAACCTACCTCTATCTCTCACTTACGGAGACCGAGCAACTTAACAGACTCATTCGTAATGCCTATAAAACTGCGCTCCATCTCCCTGAATCAACAGCCACGGATAAACTACTTCAACTTGGGGTGCACAACACTCTGGGAGAGCTTGTAGAGGCGCATCTTTTCAGCCAATATCAAAGACTATCACTCACAGAAACAGGACAGGTACTCCTGCGCCGACTTGGAATCAACGTTCCTGGTCACACCACGGCCACGCACGCAGTTCCCGTCACTGTTAGCAGCAACCCATTAATCACGCCACTCCCCAAAAATACTCACCCATAACATAATCGAGTGCGACGGGAAGCCAGAGCCAAGTCCCTTCAGAAGCGCTTCCCTCCTAATTCTCCCGCAGTTTATGTAGACGCGGCCGAATATGTAGATCATCGAGCTTTTGCGGTAGCCGTCGTAGAAGGATTTCAAAAACTGGTCGGTAGTGCGTCCCTTCAAAATTCGACAGAATCCCTGGAAGCAGACGAGGCGGCAATTGCTTTAGCCATTGTTCACTTCTCCGCTGAGTATATTTTTTCTGATTCAAAAACTGAAATTCGTAATTTCGCCACTTTCTGAATTCATTCTCCGGCTGCTAAAATTCTTGAATCATCTCTTTCGCCTGATCGCCTCATCCCCCTCCTCTGGGTCTCTGCGCACTGTGGACACCCAGGCAACACGGCCGCTCACACCCAAGCCCGAGCACTCACCAACCGGGCTCACAGCGACCTGCCTTCGCTTCGAAGTGCCAGGGATCGACTCCTCAGCTATCACGATATCAAGCTACTTCACCGAAATTCCCGCCTAACGTATCCCCTGCCACATAAATCTCTCTCCAGAAGTGACCAGGCTTTGTGGCGCAGACTTCGAACAGCCACAGTAACGACTCCTTTTCTTCTCTCTTTTTACACATGGCGAAACCTCGCCTCATTGCGCAACTTATGTCCTAGCACCAGAGCCGACTTCCAGCACATATTTCTGAATTGTCCAAACAAACGCAAGCCTCCGTGGCAAGGGTCAGAACACCAGGAGCGATGGGAGACTGCTATGCGCAGCTCGCAACCGGGTTTACAGCTCTGGACAGTGAGCTGGGCCAGAAGGGTCGCCGATGCACAGCAGTGTCCGGCCACCTAGAGCGCGGTCCGAGGGCTCGTCGTCATCCTGTTTCCACTTCCCCAACCCCCCCCCCTCCCTCAAATGATTCCTTCGTGAATCAATAAAGTTGATTACCTACCTACCTACTTATCATTCCTTTGCCTGTTTGTCAATTTTCTTACACAAGCAATGCAGCCAAATGATTCAGGCAAACACTAATATCCAGCTGAAACCGTCTCGTTCATCATCCCTGTATTTACTATGATGTGTACCATTACAGAATCTGAAGAGACGGATTTTGGCCCCGAGTTTTGCCCAGGTGAGCTTTCCATCAATATTCTGTTCCTTACAAGTAGCTACAACTGACCCTCTTCGGAGTAATTAGGAATGGAGGATGCTACACGGTGTGTGGCTTATTCAAATTCTAATCATTTCTTAGCGAACTTCACCGACCTTGAGCATATCTATCTATCTAGCAGCCTACGACTTTTAGATCTCCTGTCAGTTTCGGTGATGGTATCGTTACTCTTGTATATCAGTATCTCCGATCAGATGGCGGAATAGAAACTTTATTGAACTGCTCGTAGTTACAGAGCCTCGAGCAGACTGCCCCGATGGAGACGAGGTCCTCGAGGAGGAGGGCCGTTACGTCACTCTATGTTTACAATGCATGGTGAGAGCGGTGTCCCCGGGAAAACGTGACTTTACATGTCTTTGGTTCACGGCGGCTGCAATAGTACATAATTCAGAACCATGCACAGATGTCAACAGGGAGAGGCCATGTGGTCTCTCACTTCAGACTCGCGTTCTTTAACACGCTCACTTTGCCGTTGCTTATATTGCCACGACATAGTGCCTGCATTCAAACAACGCGCCCATCACCACGCGCACAGAGACATACATGGGCGCCGTCTAGTGTTGCGCAGAGACGATGATGATAGCACGAGAACCCAGCTGGCCCCTGCTGATGTGTGCCACGCGCTTGGGACTCTTCTTGAAGAAGTAGAAGAAGAAGACATCTTGCCGTTCTGCTGTAACGTGCTACGACCATAGTCCCTTTGAGTTGTGGGCACAGGTTCGCCCTTTAATAAATACGTTTTATTATACCTTGAGTCCTTCAACATCGTTACATTTCTGGTGGAGGTGCTGGGTAATTAATCAAAGCCCTACGAACGCAAGACAGCGTAGCCCCGACCACCAGCCAGTTGATACTGCGGAGCCGACACCTGTGCATCAGAGGACCAGTCGCCGTCTTCGAGGTGATTCACCAGAATTCAGCCCACTCCACTTTACGCCAAGGGGAACTCAGTCAATGGACGCCGCCACCATGACAAGTCATGTAGCACCAGCCCAAGTGGTGATAAATCAGCCTCACCAGCCACCAGTATTTCATGGCGACTCGTATGAAGACGTAGAAGATTGGCTGAACCTCTTTGAGAGAGTGGCACGTTTGAACGGTTGGGACGAGAGAGAGAAGCTCCGCCGCGTATACTTTGCTTTGGAGGACTTCGCAAAGACGTGGTATGAAAACCATGAAACCTCCTTTACGACCTGGGATGAATTTCGGCGACAAGCTCTGGCGACTTATGCCAGCGCGGATCGCAAAGAAAAGGCGCAGGCTGCGCTCGAATCCAGGAACCAACTCACCAACGAAAGTGTCGCAATGTATATCGAGGACATGATCCGCCTGTTCAAGCGCGCAGATTCCCATATGACCGAAGACAAGAAGCTACGCCACCTCATGCGTGGGGTGAAGCAAGAGCTATTCGCTGTTCTCGTCCGCAACCCACCACGAACAGTTGCGGAGTTTCATACGGAAGCGACAGCCATAGAGAAAACGCTAGAACAGCGGGCTCGACAGTACAATCGAGACGTAAACTATGCACCTGCCAATGTCTTCTCTGGACGCCAGCGAAGTGACATGGACGCTCGGCGAGAACTCATCAGGTCGGTGATCAGGGAAGAGCTCAGCAAGTTGCAAGCACCTCACACTACAGCAACACTGTCTGTAGTCGACGTAGTACGAGATGAACTGAGGCAGATGATACGTGAGCCGGAGCGTGCGCCACAGCCGATCCAACGCATACCAACGTACTCTGAAGTACTCAGACAACCCGCGGCGCACACCAATGCAGCAGTTACGATGGCCTCTCCTTGCCCACAAACGGTACGCAGCGCACCTCGTCCACTGGAACAGACGGCTACCTACCTGCCACGAGCCCGTGGTGTAGCTCGCTACGTGGATCAAAGGCCCCGGAAAAGTGACATCTGGCGTGACCATGAGCGCAGGCCTTTGTGTTTCCATTGTGGGGAAGCAGGTCACCTGTATAGGTTCTGCCCTTACCGACAGGCAGGATTAAGGGGCTTTCCGTTGTACGCACCATGCCCTCGAAACGGTGAACGGCCAACGGAGATCGAAGAGTACTTGTCCGCGCGCCAGAGCCCACTCACTCCACGCCAACATCAGCCAAGATCGCCGTCGCCCAGGCGTTATCGATCACCCAGCCCACGTGCTTCTTCCGCACGGTCTGGACACCGTTCTACAAGCCCACACCAGGAAAACTGAAGCAAGCGACCTGTGGAGGTGAGGCCGCTGATAACGACAGTTGCGAAGATCCTCCATTGCGGTTTCAAGGTGACGATGCTATGTTTACAGAGGATAAGAGCAGCAGTGCGAAGATTACTTCAGATTTGCGGTTGAAAATAGACGGATACGAGCTGAATGCTTTAGTTGACACCGGCGCTGATTATTCGGTAATGAGTCACAAATTGGCAAAGAAACTGAAAAAGGTTGTAACAAAATGGAGTGGGGCACAGATACGCACGGCAGGTGGCCACACTTTTACACCGCTCGGCAGATGCATCTCAAGGCTCGAAATAAGAGGCTTTACTTACGTTGCTGACTTCATCGTGCTGCCGGACTGTTCAAGGGAGCTAATACTAGGAATGGATTTCCTGCAAGCCAATGGAGCCATAATTAATCTGCGCAGATCCAGTGTAACGTTTTCGACAGAACAAGCTATGTCGGTGGAGGAATCGGAAAAGCGACGTCTTACTGCTCTGCGCGTTGTTGATGATGACGTCACAGTGCCACCTCGCTGTAGTGTAATGGTGCTTGTTGAAAATAAGGCATTTTGTGACCACGAAGGAATAGCGGATGGAAACGTAGAGCTATTTTTAAACAAAGAAATTTGCGTGGCGAGGGGTGTTGTTCACTTAACGAATGGCCGCTCAGTTGTCCTCCTTACGAATTTTGGAAATGAATGTCAGCACATCGCGCAAGGTATGGCTATCGCCTATTTCCACGAGTTCTGCATGGCGACTGAACTATGCAGTTTAGCGACAACGCCAACAACTCCACAAGAGACCTGCAACGTCGACGCATCAGTTAACGTCAACCATAGGCTCCCAGAATATCAAAAGAAACGATTGTTTGCCCTTATAAAAGAGTTTTCGGACTGCTTTTTAACGTCCTCTAAGGTGCGACGAACGGCTATTGCAAAACACAGGATTATAACAGAAGAAGCCACGAGACCGATTTACCAACACCCATATCGACTATCGCAAAAGGAAAGAGACGTCATCAAGAAACAAGTGGAGGAGATGCTTTCAGATGACGTGATCCAGCCTTCCTGCAGTCCATGGGCGTCTCCCGTAGTGCTTGTTAAAAAGAAAGATAACAGCCTTTCGATTCTGCGTCGACAATCGGAAACTGAACAGCGTAACGAAACGGGATGTATACCCTCTGCCGCGTATCGATGATACACTCGATCGACTACGGAGTGCGAAATACTTCTCCTCCCTTGGTCTCAAGAGCGGATATTGGCAAATTGAGGTGGATGAGCGCGACCGTGAAAAGACGGCATTCATAACCCCAGATGGACTCTACGAATTTAAAGCGCTTCCATTCGGCCTGTGCACAGCACCAGCTACGTTTCAGAGAATGATGGACGCTGTCCTCGCGGGACTGAAATGACAATCCTGCTTGGTGTACTTGGATGACGTTGTCGTATTTTCCGCTACATTCGACCAACATATAGAGCGACTCCGCACAGTATTAGAAGCCATTCGTTCAGCAGACTTGACCATCAAGCCAGAAAAATGCCACTTCGCTTTTGAAGAGCGTCGATTCCTCGGACACGTCGTCAGCTCCGACGGCGTTCGGCCAGATCCGGAAAAGACAGCTGCCATCGCGAAGTTCCCGACACCCAAAGACAAGAAGTCAGTACGTCGCTTCCTGGGTTTATGCGCGTACTATCGGCGATTTGTGGAAAATTTTTCGAACATTGCTGAACCACTTACTAATCTGACAAAAGACGAGGTGCCCTTTAGGTGGGAAAGTGAATAACAGGAAGCATTTGATGAGTTAAGAACACGCCTGCAAGCCTCTCCAATCCTCGCCCACTTCGATGATACTGCCGAAACTGAAGTTCACACTGATGCGAGTAACGTCGGCCTCGGAGCCATTCTAGTCCAGCGGCAAAACGGCCAAGAAAAAGTGCTAGCGTATGCCAGCCGCAAGCTTTCGAAAGCTGAGACAAATTACTCTGCAACTGAAAAAGAGTGTCTCGCGGTCATTTGGGCCATAAGTAAATTTCGGCCGTATCTCTACGGTAGACCATTCCGAGCAGTAAGTGACCACCATTGCCTGTGTTGGCTGGCGAATCTTAAGGATCCCTCTGGCCGACTAGCAAGATGGAGCCTTAGGCTACAAGAGTACGATGTTACTGTGGTATACAAATCTGGGAAAAAGCACAGCGATGCCGACTGCCTGTCACGCGCACCAGTGGAGACGAGTGAGCCGGAGGAAGAAGACTTCCCGTTTCTAGGCGTCGTCCAGGCATCAGAAATCGCTGAACAACAACAAAATGACCCCGATTTGCTGCCGCTTATACAGCGTCTCCAAGGACTCAACGTTAAAGTCCCGCGCACTTTATCCAGAGGGCTCCCTTCGTTCTGTCTTCGGGAAGGGGTCCTTTACAAGAGAAACTTCAAGCCTCATGGTGACAAGTTTTTACTCGTTGTACCTGCACCTTTACGAAACGAGATTCTGCACGCATGTCATGATGAGCCAACATCTGGGCACATGGGTGTCAGCCGTACAATCGCCAGAATTCACCTAAAATACTACTGGCCAAAACTGTTATCATCAGTTCAGCGCTACGTGAAAACGTGCCGTGAGTGTCAAAGACGCAAAACTCCATCCGTGAAACCTGCAGGCCTCCTCCAGCCAATAGAACCACCGCATGCCCCATTCCAACAAGTTGGTATGGATCTCCTAGGCCCGTTTCCGGCATCGACTGCACAGAAGAAGTGCATAGTCGTAGCCACGGACTATCTCACTCGCTATGCTGAGACTGACTCGCTGTACACTGCAACAGCTCTTGAAGTTGCCAAGTTCTTCATCAACAACATAGTCCTCAGACATGGTGCACCCAGCGTGGTAATTACAGATCGTGGCCCAGCTTTTACTGCAGACCTAATGAAATGTCTGATGCGAATGACCCACACAGACCAGAGAAGAACTACAGCACACCATCCTGAAACAAATGGCCTAACGGAGCGCTTGAACAGAACTCTGACTGATATGCTTTCAATGTATATCGACGTCGAACATAAACTGTGGGATGAAATATTGCCCTACATCACGTTCGCATATAATACAGCCGTTAGAGAAACAACGCGAGTGACACCATTTGAACTTGTATTCGGCCGAAGAGTCACCACTCCACTGGATGCCATGTTACCACTGAATGATGAAAGCAGCAATCCACCTGACCTAGACGACTTCCTGCAAAGAGCCGAGGAAGCACGACAGATGGCGAGATACAGAATACGCCGCCAACAACGTATCGACTCCTATCGGTACAATCAGCGTCGTACCGAAGCGCATTTTCAACCAGGTGACAAAGTATGGATATGGACCCCAGTGCGTCGCCGCGGACTTTCTGAAAAACTTTTTAGCCACTACTTCGGGCCTTACGAAGTACTCCATCGTGTAAGCGATGTAACTTACCAAGTCAGATCCGCTATACACGGGAGCTCAAAACGCCGCAACCCTACAGAGGTTGTACATGTAGTCCGGATGAAGCCAAACTATGAGAGATCACCGGAAGACCGGTGACGCCTACGCCTACCACGAATCTATTCATTGCTTGACGCATCGGGACGATGCGTGTGAGGAGGGGGATTATGCCACGACATAGTGCCTGCATTCAAACAACGCGCCCATCACCACGCGCACAGAGACATACATGGGCGCCGTCTAGTGTTGCGCAGAGACGATGATGATAGCACGAGAACCCAGCTGGCCCCTGCTGATGTGTGCCACGCGCTTGGGACTCTTCTTGAAGAAGTAGAAGAAGAAGACATCTTGCCGTTCTGCTGTAACGTGCTACGACCATAGTCCCTTTGAGTTGTGGGCACAGGTTCGCCCTTTAATAAATACGTTTTATTATACCTTGAGTCCTTCAACATCGTTACAATATGTGTGTGGCTTTTTGTGTTCCCAACATCTTCCTCCCCCTAGGATTGAAGGTGTCGTGATTCAGACATTCGGGAGAATGTCGTGCGCGTACGACACCTGAGAGTGTTCCGTTTCCACTGTCTTTGTTGGGAGGTGATTCCGAGGGTACCGTGTCTCAACGCGATTGTGCCTGGGCTGAAGCTGACGGCACCGTGCGCCTCGTCTGCTTTTCGTTTCTATTATCTCTCTGTGGGCAGCTTACATTGTCCCCACGAAATAGGATATTGCGTGGCGCACTGCTGCTGCGCAAATGGTCTACGTGGCAGAATCTTACTTGCCCCAAAACAAACACTAGGTATGTCATTACGTGCCTTCTGTTGCTTAAATTTCCGGGAAACCACCTAACGGTTTCACCTTAAACACTTCTTACATAAACGAGATCGCCTTTTCAAACAGTCTTGAGTGACCTCAGTGATTGTTAGCGCTTTCTTTCATGTGAGTTGTTATTTTCGTTCCTTTTTCGTGCAGGGTCTGGTTTCAGCATTGAGAGCCGCGTGCGCAGTATCCTACTCAAGAACAATTCTGCTGGCGTCTGCCCTGTGAATGTGTGTGGGGTAGTTCTGTATCCAAACAAGCAGTTATCCACTTGTTGTTGTAGTGTTGTTTGCTGGTTTTTCATTTGGTCAGTCACTCGCTGTAGCAGAAGCCACTTCTTCAGCTTTTGTACTGCTCTTTCTGTCGCCCTATTTAATAGTGGGTGGTAAGGAAGCGTTAGCGTTTATTTCACCCTGCTTGCTTTTAAAAAGGCCTCAAATTCTTGGCCTCTGAACTAATGGCCATTATCTGTAACAGTTTCAAAGGGCAATTCATATGCAGGAAACGCAAATCTCACTACTTCCACAGTCCTTTGCGCTGTTGTGGAGTTTATGAATTTTACCTCTACCCACTTCAAATGGGATTCCATGGCAAGGAGAAGTATTTTGCCATATTTCTCTGCAAAATCTAAGTGTACTCTCTCCGACGCATTCTCACACCATCTCCATGGTTGCAATGGAGTGGGCTGCCCGAACGAAGCAACACTCTGGCAAATATCCCACTTTCTAGTGATTCCCTCAATAGTGCGATCAATAGCAGGCCACCAGATCATTGAGCTAGGGGTTGCTTTGATCTTAGTTACACCAATATGCTGTTCGTGCAGCAATCCAAGAACGTCACTTTGAAGTGAAGCGGGATTCACAACTCTGTTATTTCACACCAACAACCCAAGTGTACGATCATTTCTAACTTCCTTACGAAGAACAGCTTTAGCTCGTCAGAAACTTTGTTTGGCAAAGCGCACTATGTGGCTTCCCGTACAACGAGGAGGCCTTCATCTCTGGCTGTCTCTAGCTCAGTCCTTTTAACTGTGACAGGAAGGTCTTGTATAGGTGCAAAATAGAAAAAGCTTTCAGACTCTTCAGTATTTTCAGGCAGGGGGAGCCTGGACAAACTATCTGCGTTGCCAATTTCAAGTCTTGCCTTTTGCGTGACCTGGTAATAGTAGTTTGACAGTACGCATAACTAACGGTGCACTCTCACAGCAGCTCCATAGCTTGTTGGACGCTTAGGATCAAAAATGGCAGTAAGTGGTTGGTGATCTGCGAAAATTTCAAACTTGCGACCAAAAAAGTACTTGTGAAATTTGCTGAATACGAGAAGGTTAATTCCAATTCCCTCTTTCTTGATTTGCCCGTGATTGCGCTCACTTGGTGTCACTGATTGAGATGCAAAGGCAACAGGTTTATCATGTCCATCCACTACATGAGACAGCACTGCCCCTAAGCCGTATGCAGACACATCACAAGTCAGACGCAAATCTTTTCTACCATAATGAATCTCCGATTATTACAAAACAATTCTTTGCATTTTCCGAAACAGTTTTCACAATGACTTAACCACTTTTATGCACTTTAGTTTTGTAGCAAGTTGTGTAATGGCTCAAGTAGTGTTTCAACATTTGGCATGAACTTCGCATTGAAGTGAATGAGGTCAAGAGATGCTTTGAGCTGTGCAACAAACTTTGGCTTTGGAGCATGCTTGAAAGCTTCCACCTTGTGTGGTGCTGGGTGCAACCCAATCTTGTCACTTACATGCCCCAGATAGCCCACATTGCTTTGAAGAACGAGCATTTTTGTGTATTATCGTGGATACCGTTATCCTCTAGCTTCTTAGGCACTCTTTTAATTTTTTGTAGCGCACTTGCTTATCTTTTACTGAAATAAAGACATCATCTATGTACCATGCAGTGCTAAGAATTCCTCACAAAATCTGGTCCATTACTGCTTGAAACATCGTCGGAGCGCTGGCTACTCCATACGACAGTCTTTAAAATTTAAAAAGACCCAAATGAGTGTTCACTCTCAATAGTTCTTGGGCACGTACATAGATTTGAAGCTGCAGCTAAGCCTTAGAGATATCTAGAACAGTGAAATTTGTGCCTTCTACTAGAGATGCAAAGATATCCTCCACTATAAAGGCTGTGGGTACTGATTTCCCTCTATACGTAGATTTGAAGTAATTCTGTAGTCCCCACATATCCTAACAGAATTGTTAGGAAATATGGGGACTACAGAGGGGTTGCCCATTCACTCTGCTTGACTTCATATACAGTGTCAGCCCTCTCAAGGTCATGCAATTTTTTTTTAAACTTGCTCCAACATGGCGTATAGAACATATCCTAACAGAGGGGTTGCCCAATCACTCTGCTTGACTCGATATACAGTGTCAGCTCTCTCAAGGTCCTGCAATTCTTTTTTAACTTGTTCCAACACGGCGTATGGAACTGAATTTCGAACACGCAGTCCAGTGCTTACATTTGCGGAGTGGCCAGTGAATAGTTGTGCAGCGCGAGTATCGGCTTTTTACTAGTGGACGCTGCCTGAGCCCGCCCCTAAAGGCGAGGTAGGAGAACGGGAGTGACAGTGTTTTAGGTGTTTTCTTGAGCCAGCGGGAGATTTCAACGCCTCACATCAAGCTTGGGGCTACCCTCGCACCACTGCCAAGGCAGCCGTGCTCTGGCAAGCGGTATTGAATCTGAATCTTACTTTGGTCACTGACCCCACGTTTCCTAGCCGCACTGGAAATTCTTGCTCTAGGGATACTACCCCAGACCTCACCTTTGTCGCAACCACGGGAGAGGTATCTTGGTTAAACTTGGGAGAAAACTTGGGGAGTGACCATTGTATTCTGAGAACGACATTACAAATCCAAGCAAAGCCCTCTAAAGCTTTCAAATTCAAAGATTGGGACCTCTTCTGTAAGATCAGAGCGGAGAGCGCAGAGGAGATTAACGACTCACCAAATTTCGACAAGTGGCAGTCTCAGCTGGTTGAAGACGTCAATTCGGCCACCAAAGCAATAGAGACTGATCTTCCGGTCAATAAAATAGATAGCAGGCTCACTCATCTTCTTGAGGCTAAAAGCGTCTTCCTAGCCCGGTGGAAAGCACACCGTATGAATCGAAGACTGCGAAAACGCATCGCCAGTCTTAAACAGGAAATCACGACTTACTGTAAGACGCTGGAAAAACAGCATTGGGACGAGATTTGCAACAAGGTAGATAGTCAGATGAAAGTTGGGGGAAAATAGAACCTCCTCAAACACCTGCTGCAGGAGAGCAAATCTAAATCCAACCAGACGCACTTGGTAGACCGAATACTGCACTCAGAAAGGAAGGTTAAAACGGACACGGAAATAACGAAGTGTCTGGCACAGAGATACCTCCCTTTGGACACAACCTGGCCTCCTTCTGGCTACGCGCAATACACGGGATCACCAGCCTTCGAATTGGACAAGCCCTTCCAGGAAGCAGAGGTCCGGACCATCTTAAACAATCTTAATGAGAACTCCAGCCCGGGCCCGGATGGCATTACAAACAACACACTGCGCAATTTAGACGATGACTCTGTAACCTACCTCACCAAAGAAATCAATCGTGTTTGGCAGACTGGGACTTTCCCAGAGCAATGGAAAAAGGCGTCGGTTAGTCTCATACCTAAACCTGGCCGGAGTCCCAGTTTTAGCAACTTACGACCCATTTCACTGACGTCCTGTATAGGCAAGGTCGCCGAGCATGTCATCAACGATCAAATACCAAAGCACATAGAGAAGACTTACCTATTCCCGTACAACATGGTAGGTTTTAGACCGCACCCATCTACTAAGGACGTCATGAAAATGCTGAAGGATCGCATCATAGATCAGGAGACAAAAACGTTAGAGCTATTCTCAGTCTGGATCTTGAAAAGGCCTTTGACAATGTCTCGCACGCACAAATACTTGCCTCCATCTCTTCTCTCAAATTAGGAGCCAACTTTCACAAGTTTACCAGCTCGCATCTAAGGAATAGAAAAGCCACTATACAGCTTGGGGATCTCAAGTTTGAGCCCTACGATCTCGGTTCCTTCGGCACCCCGCAGGGCTCAGTCGTCTCCCCACTGATGTTTAACATTGTAATGTGCGGCCTTGCTGCAAAGCTCCCAAACCAAGAAGGCATCAAGTTCGCCATCTACACGGATGACATCACAATATGGAGTGTAGGTGTCTGAGAGGGCTCTGTGGAGAGCTTTCTTCAAGAGGCCGTAGACTGTGTTGAAGTCTACATAAATGAAATGGGCCTCAAGCTCTCACCAGCAAAGTCCGAACTTCTCTTATATCAATACACGAGACGGGGACCCAAACCCAAAAACTGGCAATCACTGGCCGAGATCAACATTAGGCTGCACACGGCATCGGGGCAGCGTATTCCAAGGGTGGGCTTCATACGGCTTCTGGGCATGATTATCGAGGCTGATGGACAGAACGGCTGCACGATTGACCGTCTGAATTCTAAGGCGGAAGGGGTCATCCGGCTAATCTCACGCATTTTCAACAGTCGGGGTGGTCTTCGAGAGCACAACCTCCTCAGACTATTCCATGCATTCTTGATGAGCGACATAAGCTATGTCGCATCTACGCACAGGTGGCAACTCCATGAAATAAATAAATTGAACATCCTCATAAGGAAAAGCATCAATAAAGTTCTTGGCATTCCTGTGCGCACAAGCACTGAGAACCTTATGAAACTTGGAGTCCACAACACGCTTGAAGAAGTTATGGAGGCTCAAAAACGGCACAGGTTGCCAGGCTTTCGATCACACCAGCGGGGAGAAAGATTCTGGTTGACACTGGAGTCAACCCCCTGACGCTCGAAGTGTAAAATACGCCACTCGATGATTATATACGCTCTCGCATCAAAGTGTGCCCCCTTCCACGAAATATGCATCCACAGCACAACGTAGGCAGGCGTGTCGCTCGAGCCCCTCTCTTTTAGCTCAAGCTTAAAAACACTCGTCTGTTTCATGCTTTTTTGATGCCGCCCAGTATGGCGTTTCCGCTCGCTTTGCGGTAGTATTCGTAAATACTAAGTGTCAAATTTTATCCTCGGCGTCGGTTCGAACCACTTCTTCTTACAAAGCAGAACAGAGCGCCATTGCACTAGCACTCCTTAATCCACAAAGGGCTGATATTTATACGGACTTTAAATCTCCTGCTAGGGCCTTCGCTTCTGGTTCCGTGTGCAAGGAAGTTTTGAGAACTCTCGCTCACAAGGAACTCACCCACCACACAACTATTTGGTTCCTTGCTCGCCTTGGCTTGATGGTTGGAGGCCTTCCCAGTGTCAACGAGCTAGCCCACTCCAAGGCGCGAAGCTTCACTTACCGCGCCGGGACTTGTGCTTCTGAGACAGAGGAGTCAGCCCCCAGCCTTCATTTTAGGGACATTTTGACTACCTTCAACGAGATCACAAAGCATTATCAATTAGGCCATAGGTCCTTTCCATTGCCACACGAAAAGTTGACTAGGCCACAGGCAATCTCTCTTCGCATGTTTCACACGGGAACATACCCTAGCCTCATAACCTATAGTCATTATTCCGTTATTTCAGAACTTTGTCCGGCCTGCCAGAATCGCAGTGATTTGAACCACATGTTCTGGAGGTGCCCCTCTTTACAAAGAAAAAATGAAGAATTTTCTGAGAACTCCTTTCATTTAATGCTCACGAGTCCGGTTCTCATACAACAACTCTAGGCTGTCCAGAAAGCGGTATGGCTGGGCCTCCCCGTCAAAACGTGGGAGCGGCCCGCGATCCTATCCCTATAAAACGGGGGTGGAATCCTTCAGGACCCCAATAAAAGTTTTTCATTCATTCATCCATCTATCTTGGGCCAGCACAAGACGCGAACATGCGGCACGACAAGTGAGACACGAGCAGATGCCATGGGAGTGTAGTGAGGAACAGACTGGGGATGATCAAATTTGAACCTAAAAAGATTGTAATTGCTGTGTTGTCCTAAAACTTGAAATTTTGATTTATTGGGGGAGCAGCGAATCCCCGATGTTCGACTGATGCGTTCCACAGTACCCGCGACCCGTTGAAGCGTTTTTACCTCTGTCTCATGCTGCCAGTGTTTGTTCAAATGGCAACGTCATAAGCGCACATAGCGTGCATGATTCCGCGTATCTTTTTTATTGCTCTCGGGAGATCCAGTGATGACATATTGAAATAAAGTAGTGAGATTACAGCCCCTTGCGGTGTTCCGGAGTCTGTCATTGCGATAGGGGTTGTTTTAGCGTCGCCTACTCGTATGGTCAGTTGACGGTTGTGAAGGAAGTTGTGCACGTAAATGTACGCACGTTGATCGCTTGTTATCTTAGCCATGTTAGCCAGGATAGCCATGATCCGGACATTATCAAAGAATTTTTTGAAGTTTCTCGCTAGAATGGCGCACTCTTGTTGCGTTGCTCCACAGAGGCAATTGAATTTCGTCGTGCTTTGAGTGACATATAATTTCGTGTGCCGAGAAATGGGCTCTGAAACCAAATATGGTGTTTGGAAAAGATCCTTAGCTTTTATGCATTCAGTGAGCCTTATGTAAAGTGCCTTCTACGTTACCCTTCCAACACATGAGGTTGGGAAAATGACAGGAAGCTTCAAATATAAAAATAACATAACTAAAAGAGAACCCCCCATCTGTCAGTCTAGGTTAACCCAACAAGTGGTGCCTACATAAAGTACAAGAAAAAGAAATATGGCGTCTCCAACTGGCACTGTCGATCCCTAAAAATTTCTCTTTTTCGTAACCTCACCCTATCATATGCCATGGCTATTGGTGGTTCCTGTACGCATCTGAACGCGCAGCCCGAATGTCCCTGGCCCTAGTGCGTCCGCTTTTTCGGGCATCCCGAAATAGCATAGCATCAAATATGAACTTGGTATTCACTATGGACCGAGCACGTTGAAGTACACGGGATGGTCAAAATTTTCTGAGCCTTTTGTTGGGGCGTTTCTCATAATACTATAGTTATTCTAAGATGTATATAAAACCCCAGATACTACATTATTACAGTGGAGCACTTTTCTCCGCCACCTTTTTCTGATTTTTTAAGAATGCACTGGCTATTGTTTTCATAATTTTATGAGCACGTTTTATTTTTCAGTGAATTTGACCTCGGTACATGAATGTGTGAACTTCACCTGGAAACCTAATGAATGCACAGGTGAGTTAACCTCGGCAATGTCGCAAGATAGGAGAACACATTAGGACGTATTCTATGCTGCACACTCGAAAAATGCTGCACAGAATGAAAATACTGGAGATTGTTGTGTTTACAGTGATAGGTACTAAGGAGTTGTCGGCAGTATGATATTGTACTTTAAAGGGCTCTGCAACACTTTTTTGGCATGCTCAGAAAACCCTGCCGATTGAAAGTAGAGGCTCCCGATAGCACGCCAGCCAAATTATAAACCGCAGCATGTGCCTTAGAGTTTACAATAAATTATTAAAGTCAGCTAAAAATTGACGGCAGATCCACGATGTGAATGATAATGAAATTGGGCGTAGCTCCTGAAAGTAGTAGCGTGAAATTTTCTCCGTTCATTCGCCTGGCGATATGCGCACTTACTCGCCGCTTCCCATTGTCGAACGTTTTCACTGATCTGCTTCGCGACGTTGACGTACTGCCTCGGCCTCTCGTTCCCGTACGGAAGGATCTTGCCGACGCTGACGTGCCGCTGCAGCTCCTTCTTCACGTACGGCGGGATCTTGCCGAAACCGCCTTGTTGATGTGGCTTCTTTTTTCCGTACAGCAGGAATTTGCTCACGCGGACGTGCCGCTGCAGCTTCTTGTTCACGTACGGTGGGATCTTGCCGACGCTGCCTTGCTGATGTGGCTTTTTGTTTCCATACAGCAGGATTTTGCCGACGCTGCCTTGCTGATGTGGCCTCTCGTTCCCGTACGGAAGGATCTTGCCGACGCTGACGTGCCGCTGCAGCTTCTTGTTCACGTACGGCGGGATTTTGCTGATGCTGCCTTGCTGATGTGGCTTCGTGTTCCCCTACAGCATGATCTTAGCGGCGACGTCGCTTAGCTTCCCGGCGCGCTTCCACCTCGCGTGCTTTCACTTCAGGGTCCTGTCTGCGAGCGCGCGCCGTTGCTGCTCTGCGCGCCCACCTTTCGGCATCCTTATTCAAACGAGCACACACTGACGGCAACAAGCATCAGCAACTACAAACCTGTATCGATATGGTTTTAATTATGAAACCATTGCTTTAGAAAACACCTGGCGTCTATCGTTAAGCAGCTCGCGTCTTCTTTTTGTTTTGCTTTAGAAACATCAGGCGTCTTTTCGTTTTGCTTTTAGAAAACATCTGGCGTCTTTCATTGGTTAATTTCATCAATCAACGGCGTTTTGAACAAAATTTATTGTTTATTCACGCAATGGAGAAATCTCACCAAGCAATAACTTGGGGGTAAACAATGGCTGCTACTGGGAATGAGAGACAGCAGAAGTCGGCTTTTAACACTTCCACTAACGTTTCCTACTGGAACATGCCAATGGCTGCTAATGGGCAATGAGAGACAGAAGAATTCGGCTTTTGGTTAATGCACACGGTGCGAATTTTTTTTTATTTTTCAACAACGCACAGCAGAAATCTCCTACCGGCACCACCTTGGAGGTCAAAGCGTAAGACTGATTACACACTACGACTACGACGATGAGGGACGAATGGGATGCCGCTATAAAGAGCTTCGCCCCTAAATTGCCTTTTTTACTCTCGACAACTGACTAAAAGTGCTCAGAAAGCCGACGTAGCAAGCCCATCTATCAGCCATTGGCTGATCTCAACGTGGTGCGCTCACTAGTTACAGAGATCACTGCTGGTGGCCACCACTTGTCGACGCATGCGCGCGCATTCACACTGAAAAAGTCACGCAGTAAAGAAAAAAGAGATAAAAAGTGCTCAAAGTCACGAGGCGTGCGCGACGTTTTCAGTTTGCAACTCCCATCCCTCCTTGCTTAGCTTTTAGCGCTTTCGTCGGGGCGAGAAAAAGATATTGTGAGTCCAGCTTGTGACAAATCTTTGTTACTCCACTTGTGCAAGATGGATCCTTGAAATATTTGCTGCAATGAATTCGTGAGGCAATTAGATCAAGTTAATTCATTCCTTGGTTACTTTAAAAAGTGTTTCAGGGCATCTTTAGTGTCGATCTTGCACGAGAGGTTTGAAGCTCTTCAGCTTATTGTACATTAGCTGAACAGTGAAGTTGGACGTTTTACACGCAGGGTCTCGATTTACGTCGAGTCACTAGTCGATCAAGCCAAGAATGTACTCTCCACTATCACAGGAATATTATGAGCTCACTATAAAATAATGGATAAAAACGATGTAGTGTGTGAGACTCCATGGCAGCAATGTGCCACACGGCGAATGTGATTGATAACAGTGGGAAAGACGCCGAGTATACTGTGAAAGATCATTGTACTTCAAAGTGCACAAACTTTAGCGTTACACTATAATGGATGATAAACACTGTGCACTTTTAAACTGATCGACTGGATGATATTCGCGTTGGGGCTGCGTTGGGGCTGCGTTGGGGCTGCGTTGGGGCTATTGTAATGCACGTTTAGTGTGTTTGTTCACTGATCTCTTTTGCATCCGAAAAATTTTCTCTACTTGGAGATGAAGTAGTTAACATTTTTTTCACACATATATAAAGCAGTGCAACGACAGTATAAAATTTTCTCGCAGGGCCTTCGAGTGTCACCGGGCATAAACTGCATAAAGGAGAGCCTGCACTTGGTGCCCGAGTAATAAATGCGAACAAGCTGAAAATGTTTTCACTCTAGAGGAGATGATTTTATTACTGGCGCCTTGCACCCAAACGAGATGAGGAATACCTTCAAAGGTATAAATAGCGGTACAATCGCTTTTGTTTTACAGCCTATCGTAAGTGTAGTATATTTTACTAAAGAAAAAAATTAAGAGAAAAGACCTTAAAGTTCATCATGCAAGCACATCACCTTGCTGAACAGCTTGAAAATAAACTAATCTACAACATCATAATCAGTGTGTGCCCTATGACGATAAGAATGTTGCCAAACCACTTCTCCTTTCCGCCTAACGGGGTAGTTTACAAGCGCTCGTTGTTCTATTCAGCTATGTCGGTGACGTCGCAACGGTAGCTAGTGCTGTCCCTGCAGTTGCATTTATTGCAGACGCTTGGCCAGTATTTCTGGTGGCATGATATTGGACGCTAGTGTAAGTTAAATCACTTCACGCACTCCAGCTGCTCCGTAGCCCTTATCACCCTGTCACTTTTGTTCTCTCAAAGCTGCGCGTGGAAAAATATCGCATTTTATAGGATTGTGGCGTGGTGGACAATACCAAAAAACTAGAAATGTAAAAAAATATAGACCTAATTTTACTTACCCAGGGTGTTAGCTCATTAGTAGAATCATTGCCTTATTTTCTGATAACACATATGAAGCAATAGCTATAAGTCAGATCGCCAATTCTTTAGTTAACTTGTCTGTCATGCTTAAGAACCAAGATTTTTTCAAGGTAACAACACGAACAGTGAAAGAAAAAGTCCTAATTCATAATTAAGCCCTGCCTGTTCATAACTTGCAGCCACCTCGGACACCGATGAACTCACCGTTTATCCTCACACATCGGTTACAATACACTACACATCTCACCAACTGTTCACTCACTTCCTCCGCCTATCTACCCGCCTTGTACACTACATGGAAACCTTACACGCTGTCCACCCAATGCATTATTTTGCCACAGTGTGAAATGAGTTTTTATTTCCACCGTTCCTCTCCTTTCGATAGGGGTAAGATATTCGGATCTAGCAGAATAGACGCATGCATGTAAAGCCTGGTTCAATCTCAGTTTTCTTCGTACAGCAATCCTAAATCGAGGAGTCAAAAAGAGTGATTTTAACTAAACAATGTGGCTTATTCGCCTATATACAAATCGGTGTAATACAAAGGTTACACGTGTCTTTCCAGGGGTATTTGAGCGTTTACTGTGCATTGTTTCAGCAACAGCAACAAATTGTAAAGTGACATTAGGAACGACCAGCAGCTAGAAACTTGCAGCGCACACCTCAAGCAGAAAGCACGCACGAAATAGCGTACACAGGACGAGCGTGAACCAACAACGGCCACAGCTTCAAGCTTAAGCTTCTAAAACAGAAAGAAAGGCCCATAAAACGAGCAGCCATGTATACACTGTACGCGAGCGAACAGCTGTCACTACTCTTCCTGCATCATGTGTCAGCAGCGCGTTCCTTTCGTAAACGTGGCCGTGGCAGCGGGGAAGTGACATTCACCTAATACCAAAGTACGAGTCTGATAAGCGCGCACGCACAGGAGAAACCATGCTCCATGGAGGCGGCTCTTCGTGTAGGCGACGACCTTTGGAGCGCACTCAATGCGAGCCTGTCACTTCATCTCTCCACTGATGAAAACGCGATAATGTTTTGTAAGCTCTGAGGACTGTAAAATGATGTACGACTGCTTATAAATTGCTGTTATAGCTCCAGCAAACGTACGCTCTCTGACGCAGTGGTTAGCGCCACCCGCTCAGAAGCTAGAGGCTGCTGGCTCAATTCTTCGCGACAGGTGCTTGCGTCTGGTTTTCATTGTGAGTGCATTTCTTAGTCGGTGCATGTCAAGCGTCTCTCAGTTACCACGCAGGTGTTATCTCTATGCTCTCACTCGCTCTCGCATAGTGAAAGCTGCGGATGCGCAAGCTTACCCTCGCCCCTAGCAACTGGAGCATTTGCGCCAGGTGGAGTAGTGGATAGTGAGTGGAGAGTAGGGGTGGTCGCATCGGGGCAGCTCCACCGAGCTCCCACCCCGAGTGTGTGGAGAGGGTGTAGGATAGGGTAGGTGCAAAGCTTCCCTACTTCTTTCTCCATTCCCCTTCTCTCTTTCCTTTTCCTCACTCTTCCGTTTGCTGTTTCGATAGTATATTGTCGCCTTGGTCTTTTTCGTGGGACGCACGTCCCGCGAAAAAGGTGAAGGCGACAATATATAGGTTGAGTTAAGCGTGCGCCTCACTCTTGGCCGTTCACTGTCCAATGAATGCGCAAATAAATAGTTACGGTACAAATTCTCGCCTCGTTATTATTTTTGTGAAGACATCCTGCCATACCGATGAAAATTGTACCTCACTAAAGGATATTGTCATTTTTTTAGTGTTCTCTTCGGTGAAGTAGGGGCCATTTTTCTGTTTGCAATCTCTTAGTATATATTTTTCAACGTCACCTTCGCGACAGAAGTACGTCAGCAAAGAAGTTGTGGACACCAGCATAAAACAGTTTTGTATTAAAGGCGTTTTATACCGGCGTTCACCAAGACCATAGTCCCGAATTTTGATCATGCATATGACGTGGATGAAGCTAACGCAGCCAAATGAGAAAGGAAAAACTTCCCCTGCTGAGCGTCTAAGTTTTAGCTCTGCAGCCCGTGGTGGCAAGTGCCCGGTAGTCCAGCAACCAAGCTATAGCGCTGCAAATACGAAAAACTTAACAAATACGCCTCATATCTCATCTCTCTCACACGGGGCTTTTTTGCTGGTGGCATGAAATTGTGCAGATGTATTTGAGGTTGACTAGTTGGTAGCAAAACATTATTGTGGTCCTGCAAGGGGCGCGTCAGCGCGCAGTGGTATACTTCCACGTCGGGACCACTGGGCCAAGCCTATTAGCCACTCCGCGAGCCTGCTAGACGGCCCAGAGTTGGTCGGCCAGATGGGAGCTGCGTAGGACAACTTCCAACCTCACCGAAGTAGTGTCGGGGTTTGGGTATATTGCCTTGCACTCCCAGAGCGTGTGCGCCTGCGCCGCTACATCACAACATGTGGGGCAAGCGTCATTGGGCAACACTTCAGGATAAATAGCGTGACGGTTTCTCTGCCTAGGTTACGTGTCGATCTGCAGTAGTCTGAGCGCAAGGGCCTTTGGCCAATTAACGTCTGGATAAGGGAGGGGATATAGTCTTCGCGCGGTTAAAATATTTCATTATTTTGTTGTATGTGGCAGGCGCGTCTCTGTTTTCTGCAACCCTGTTGGCCCCGAGTCCTTGCCCGGAACTTGCGCGGTCAGTTAGCGCACGCGCTGTCTCATGGGCAGACTCTTTGAGGTTAGCGGGAGCGCCTTGAATCTGTCCAACATGAGCAGGAGACTAGTTAGGTATGCAATGCTTGATACCGTCGCGGCTACCGCTCTGGAGAACGCACAACCCTTTCTTGGAGACTGCACCACGCTCGAAAACGCGAATAGCTGACCTAGAGTCGCTAGAGATGACCTTTTTTTACCGTCTAGGGTGGCCAGGGCGATGAACACTTCTCAGGATTCGTCGGATCGCCAGTGTGAACCGATGTGCAGTTGGTGATTTGCTGTTTGTTGCCCACGATGACTGTGAAAAAGGGGCGGCTCTCACGGTACGCTACTGCGTCGACAAAGCCGATGCCACGATTCCCTCTGTGAATCTGTTTGAAAAGAGTGGCAGCACAGGCCTGTCACCTACCACGATTGTGCGCGGGATAGACATTCATCGGTACCGGAGCCACGGTGATAGGGCCGCAAATCTCATGGGTACCTGTCTCATCTTCTCTTCCACTTCAGCCAGACGGTGACCTTGCTCTCAAAGCGTATGTCTGCTGGTATGGGAGCTCGAAAGGCGACTGAACTCAGCCCACTCCAGCGTTGCGGCAATCTCCTCCAACATATTGTGTACTCTGAGCTGGAGCAGGTGCTCGTTGTGCATCCTAATCGGGATACTTAAGGCCACTTGGTAATTTTTCTTAACAGGACGTTGATCCTGTCTTGCTCAGCACGCTGCCAATTGTGCATGGCGCAGTATATGAAATGTGGCGGAGCAGAAATGCATTGACCAGTCGAATTAGATCCTCTTCCTTGAGGTCTTTGTGGTGATTGGCCACCCGCGCAACCAGCTGGAGCGCGTTATCCGTCTTGGTGGCAAGCTTGAGTATAGTCTTGTCATTGGAACAATTGGACTCGATGATTGCCAAGGACCCGAAAGGAGCCGAATCTGGGTATTGCGCCACCGTCTCTCGTGTAGGAATTGTTATCACTCTTCGAGATCAACTGCGTGTGTTTGGGCTTCGGCACTTGCCTAGAGGGTGGGTAGAGGAGGAGCTCGGACTTGTTTGGGGAACACCTAAGACCTGTGGGACGGAGGTAAACTTCCGTGGTGTCTTTGGCCTCCTGCTGGGAGCACTCGACTAGCCCGTCGCTGCCATCTGAGCACCAAATGGTAATGTAGTCTGTGTAAATTGTATGGTTAACGCCCTCTGTACACAAGAGCCTCTTGGACAACCCGACCATGATTGAACAGGGTGGGCCTATCGCTGACACTTGCAGCGTGCCACACGATTCCAGCACGATCTCCTCAGAGACGAGGTCCTCTACTCTGAGGATGGCTCTGCTGCTGGTCAAGAACGATTAGACATATTCTTAGAATCTGGCTTCGAGGCCGAGCATGGCATTTTACCACAACTCGATACAGCGAGCAACATTGTCGAAGGCTTTGTCTGATTGAGGGCGAGAATGGCCTGCTTGTATCGGGTGTCACAGTATTACTTCATGCTTTAGCAGCTTCATAGCATCTTGCGTTGAAAGCTCGGCCTGAAAACCAATCTTGGTGCGCGGGTAGAGCACATTGTCTTCCAAGTACCGAGTCAACCTTTGATTATCACATGCTCGGTTACCTTGCCCACGCAGAACGTGAGCGAAATGGGGTGCAAGTCGAAGTTGGGTGGTGTTATGCCAGCGAGTCCTCGTCAAACGTCCGTGCCTCGGAAAAAGGCAATCTGGGTCAAGGCCAGCCCGCAGTCTGCCTGGCGCGATCACCTCGACGGCGTGAACACGCGCGGCGCCCCTCTGGCCCATGTGCAGTGAGTCAGCGGCGCACGTGACAGCGAGCCGGCGGCCGCGTGTCGGGTGGTCTGACGCATGGCGCGGCGACCCCCATTGGCGGAATCTGCCCTGATGACCAGCGGCGCTTCTGATTGGACACTTTGGTTGGACCCGGTGTAAATAAAAGAAGCCCTGCGGCGTGTCGTGATCGGGAGTTCCTATGAGCGAGGAGACCCCATGTCGGAGGGCCGACATGTATGCGAGTCAGCGATCTTAGGCGAAAGGCTGACCTATGTGTTAGAGAGGAGAGCTCGGCTCTTCGAGTCTCTGTCGGCCCCAGTGCCGAAATTGTAACGACTCTGTAAATATGCTGTACATAAACCTTGTTTAACTCACCGTCGTCTCGTCCGCTCGTCTTATCAGCTCTGCGCAGAAGCAGTCGCGAGCTGATAAACATACGCTACCAAACGGCTGGTGACCTTCCCGGCGGAGTTGAAAGCAGTGGCGCCTCCGGGGCCGTGTTGGCGTCGCCGTCTTTCGCAACAGTGGTGGCTTCGGCGGGACAGGCCCCTCGTTTCTGAACAGTGGCCTCCCCGGCTTGGAATTCAGCAGCGTGTGTGCGACCTTTCACGGGTCGGGGACCTCGCCATTTTTCCATGTCTCGTTGATGACTTCGGTGAGGTAGTCGATTGACGGGTCGTCCAGGTTGCATAAGGTTTTATTATTAAGCTGTCGCGGCCCACGGCAGACCTTTAATTGAACCCGAGGAGCACCTGCAAAACATCTTTGTGGAATATTTGAGCGTCTTGTTCAGTGTTGGCCGGTCCAGAGTATACTCGGGGTACGTTTTTGTAGGGTTCAAGTCAACCAGGAGGTACTTTTGCACCAGCTGCTTCAAAGCTTCCTCTTATGAAGAGGAATGATTGGCTTCTTGTACGGCTCGCGCTAATACGTTCCGCTATTTGGTCTCGGTCTAGCCGAGGAGGGGCTTGAACAAGTTCTATATTTTTCCATTTTTATAATTTATTCTGCATCTTTCTATCTCTATCCTCTTTCAGACCCTTCATTCCCACACCCAGCAAAGAAAAGGACGAGCTGCCGTGCTTATGGCGAAACCCACCCATCCACCTCCATAGGTCCTTTCTCTCGGGTTTCACAGCACCAAAATGTAGAGAAAAGGAACGTGCCACCCTGCCCATAGTGAAGCCCACCCGTCCACCTCTTCTTTATTTCGAATGTCCGTCTCATCCCCAGTGATGATAACGTCGTTCCTCGTCTACTACCCAATTTGTAAAACAGGGTAGCAAACCAGTTACTCTAGGTTAACTTCCCTTTTTTTTCCTTTTATTTCTCTCCCTCTTGCCATTGCGCATCTGGCCGTGTACCCAGTGGAACATCTCGTCCCACTATTGCTTCGAGAGGACGCGCTAAGTCTCCTTGTTGTTCTTGTTAAGGTCGGAGATCTTGCGCAACTTGCGATTGAAGCGCTAACCTTTCCTGCAGGCGAGGAGTGACTGCTTGGCCTCAAGCAGGTGGGCAAGGCGGCTGTTCATTTTTTTCAACCGGAAGGTCAGTACTAATTTCATTGGTGGTACATATGACGTCCTCTCTGACCTCGCTAATCCACTGTGCGAGCCTTGGCCTGGTTGCAGGGAGAGGTCGGTCGATGCGAACTTTGTGACACTACCCCAGTGTGTCCAAGATAACTCCCGTGCCGTCTTGCAGACACTGAGAACTTTGTCACCAGGACGTAAGAATCTCTACCCAAGTTAATATTCGAGTTGATGTACTGTACATCGGGGATACTTTTGACGAAAGTCAAGTCGGGAGTTGAGTCTCTGCAGGATGAGGTGCCCAACCGTGTGGTAAAGGCCTTGTCGGTAAATAAAGTCAGGTCCATGGCATTCGCGTTCTGCCACAGTTCCGCACCCTTGCTGGTATTGAACAGGTAGCTCAAAGTGTGGTTAGTAGAATTAAAGCCACACGCTACAACCAAGGGGTTGGGAGCCACCAGGTTTATGACCTTATTTATCAGGGCCCTGGAGCGCTGTCGCCGGTCCTTCGGGCTACTGTACACCTTGAGAAAATGATGCTGCTTTGGTCGGAGCTGCGTGACAGACTCTCGGTCATGATATATTCAGCATTTCTGGTGGCCATTTTGAGGTCGTAAGAGAAGTGTGTGATCTTGTGACTGACTCCATCAAGGCTGTACCGAAATTGAAGTAGCAGATGATTTCTGCATGAAAGTTGCCGCTCAGGCGTCCGCGTGTACCACGCATCACCAAGAAATGCTCGAGACTCCAGGGTTTCAAGAATGGACAACTTTTTCTCTCTAGAAGAACTACAAGCAGCCTTGACGGCATGCAAACGATCTTCATCGCTTGGTCCGATTGGAATCACGTACATGGCTCTTTGCAACCTAGGTAAAGCAGCTCGACGGGCCCTTTTATCTGTGTACAACGACTCGAGAAGAAGCGGATTTGTCCCTCATTCGTGGAAATCCAGCGGCCTCGTCCCTGTGCCTAAACCAGGAAAATCTCCTCTGGACTTGACCTATTATCGCCCCATCGCACACACCAGCTGTTTCGAGAAAGTGATATTAAGGATGATTTTAACTCGCATAGAGTAGTACCTGGAGCACCACGAGGTATACCCTCATGCTATGACAGGCTTTCGGCGTGGGTGGTCTGCAATCGATAACGTTAGAGACCTGGCCGCATCTGTTCAGCATCAAAAAAGACTGAAATGTTTATCTTCGGCGTTGTTCTTGGACGTAAAAGGTGCATACAGTATAGTATCACATGAATCCATTCTCGGATGTCATGGAAAATGTTGGATTAGGGGGTCGGGTTTACGAATGGATCCACAGCTGTTTGAAAGGCAGAACTTTCTTCGTACAGACGCAGAATGGCACAACAATGCATCATTGCATCCATCATGGTGTGCCTCAAGGTGGTGTTCTTAGCCCAACACTTTTCAATCTAGCGCTCCCTGGCCTGGTTGACGCACTTCCAGAATCTGTGCATCTATGAATATATGCAGATTACATCTGCATCTGGGCGTCAGGTGTAACACGCCTTCATTTGCGCGCCCGGCTTCAGAGAGCAGCTACACTAGTGACAAAGTACCTGGAAGAACTGGGGCTAGAGCTGTCATCAGAGAAGAGCTCGCTTATAGCATTGACGCATAAGGCGATGAGCCCATATGTTATTAATGTCAACGGACACACGATCAACAACGTGAAGACCCACCGATTCCTCGGAGTCATAGTTGATCGCGACCTCTTCTGGAGCCCTCACATCGCCCACATAAAAACTAAACTCACCATGATCAACCCCGTGCTGAGGTTTCTTGCTGGAAAAAACGTGGGGTGCATCAGTACGAGCAATGCTTCAACTATACAGTGTTCTGTTTCTCGGTTATATGCAATACAGCTTACTCATGCTTTGTGCGATCCGAAGAAGAAACTTGCGCGTCCTCCAGTCGAACCAAGCCCGAGCACTGAGAATTTGCCTTGGTCTCCCGAGATACGCGTCTACCGCAGTGACAGTCATCATTGCGCGTGATTATCCAGTCAACGCATACATTTTAGCCCCTTTTGCTTGCAAGATATGAGTACCGTTAAAAATAGCTGTCCCATGGGAATGATGGTGTACCTGCAAGTGTACGACACACCCTTTTCAAAGGTTCATAAGAAAGCGCACAAAAATAAGCGAGGAGAATTATTAGCTATTGAGCACCTTCTATATGATAACATAGGCGCTTACCAGGAAAAAGAAAGCTTATGCCATTAAACACTCTGGTCAACCATTTCAAACAATGCGTGGAAGACCGAAACAACAACTTCAGCTACTCTTGTTTGCAAGAAATGAGTACTGTGACCATTAGTTCTTCAGTTGGAATGATACGGTACATGAATGCGTACAACAAGCTGTTTTCAAAGGTTCAGATGGAAGTACATGAAACAAAATCTTAAGCACTACTTGCTCTTATTCAGCTTTCGAGCAATAAACACAGCCAAGTACGTTTCACCAGCAAGCAACGATGTGCCACCCAAACACTCAACTATCTAAAGTAATGTGTTGAAACTTAGACTGAATATTTGAATCAATTTTGTTGTAAGACATGAATACCACGAGAAATACTTAGTTGGTCAGTGGTGAAGATGCTTTCATGCATACGTACAACAAGCTGTTTTTGAAGGTTCCGATGGAAGCACATGAAACGAACTTTTGGTAACTATTTGCTCTTATTCATATTCTGGGGAATAAATGCAGTCAAGTACCGTTCACAAGTGAGCACGCTTGTGCCAAGCCAGCCAATCTCTCAGACGGACTTTTTCTAGCAGTGCATAGAAACTTGAACGGAATATTTGATGAAGTTTTGTTTCAGCAACACCAGTACTGCAAAACCTATTTAATGAGGTTTGATGTACTTGTTTTGTATTTGGATAGACTAATCAGTTTATTGACATCTTTCATTGTGTGTGTTTAGACCACACAGCATAGTTGCTATTTCCGAAGAGAGAGGCATTGTTCTCGAGCGTGTCGTGTGTACCTATGCCTCGAGGCACAGGCCAGGGCTGTGCCTCGAGGTTCAAGCTGCGTAGAGCTCATTCGCACTCTTCTCTGGTACTCCTGCATGGTTCCTTGTGCTTTGTGCCTTGGGGCAATGCCAGAGCATGTGAGCAAAACCTGGTCTACCTCACCCAAATCTAAGAACGAATTGTATTTTAGTTTCTATTGTATTCTTCATATATTAGAAAATACTCAATCGCTGTTTACCGTTAGAGATTTGTAATAAAATTTTATTCATTGAGCAAATACAAAATTTGAATTATTGTTTTTTATAAACTGCACAACATCATTTGTGCAAACGTAACACGTGTATAACTAAGGTGATCTAATGAAACTAAGTACTTTGATAATTATCTGATATTCTTATCTGTTAAATTTTAGCACATAATTTCATCTCATAATATGTACTATTTAAAGTTGGTTATTTTTTGAGGTTGTGTACAGCCAAATAATGGAGCTGAAAAATTGAGTATATCAGGCCCTTCAATGCCAAAAAAAACAAAAATGTTATGCAGGCTTAGGTATTTGGTCTAATAAGTTTATTATTTCTTACATTGACTACTAAGGCTTACATTGAGCCCTATGCAAGTCCTATGTATGGCCCCAATTCAGCCCCATTAGCTTCTATGGTGTGCTAGATTGGCCCTACATACCAAACCCATAATCCTACATAGCTCCTACATACCCTTATATGTCCTGCTCAGGTCCCATTCAGCTCCTACATATCCCCTTGTAGGTCCTGTGTAATGCCTACTTACCCCCATTTGGTTACTGCACACTTCCTGTAATAATTCTCGTAACTACTGTAATGAAGCATACAGACTCTGTGTAGAATTGTGTAGGTTTTTTTCAGTAGGGTTGGTTTGACGATATTTCCACTGCTGCGCCCTAGCGGGACCTTGGTCGTTATCGACGTTGTCTCGTTAAGCATAGAATCATTAGGACTTATGCCTTCCGAGCACGTGCCAGCTCTTCAGGTACCCGCAGATTGTACACCGCGGTCTTCTGTCGCCTTTTTGGGAGGTTATGTCCTCCCCGGCCTCCCGATATTCTATTTTTCTCCAAAAAAGCCCTGAGAAAAGTGAAAATGATGCCTGGGAACGGTGACGCGGCTGGCGTTGCGCCGGCGCGCGCTTACCTCTTTAGGCTTATCCCAAGGGTCGGCCGGCTCAGGAGGAAAAACGTTCCAAATTGTGCAATTAGTCTACTTGCACGGCAAGCTTTCGCATCAAAATAGTCCTTGCACATTCACTGATCTGACACAAAGAAAGCTGAACGCGCACTCGAAAAATTTCTTGAAGACTATTGTAGGAAGTCGGAGCTGATCAATAGGTCAGTATAGATAACCGCCCTATAGGAAGTCGTATATCATGTCTGTGAGGGTACAAAAGAAATAATAGAGCATGACACTTGCTAGCACTGATAGCGAATAATTCTTCGGCAACTCAATTAAAGCATGACGTCCGGATTGAGCACCGAAAGGCAGTCTTGGAAGCATAGAATAAAGCATCTCAATAACAGGAAGCACACAGACTGCGCATCAAGGCAGTCACCGGCGAAGTTACGTTATGTGCCTTTCGCTTCTTGTTAGCGCGTGATGGCTCGTCGTTAAAATAGTGTGGCTTCCAGATTCGCCAATGGTGCTGGGACATCTACTACTTAGGCGCGAGAGCATCGACAAGAAAAACTGCCGTAGTAAACGCTGCTACAAGGCAGCGGTGTTTAAGGGTGAACGCCGATCCTTAGTGCAGTGAGACAGTGGCCTGGGGGATGTGGAACGTCTGCGTGCGATGGCGGCTCAAGCTATGAACATTTGCTTTCCGCGTTCCTGAAGCGCAGTGTGGTAGTGCATTCGTGAGCTCTGGGTCAGATTGTACTACTAATCAGTGCGCACGCTAGTGTGAGCTTCTGTCCTGAATTGATAACCCCAAAAAGGCGCGTATATTGTGTACCAGTGTTTATTATAAATTGGTTTATGTCATGTTCGCGGGACATGTGTGAAAAATAACCAGTCCGCTAACGTTAGATGAAGACGACCCGTTTTTTGTCATGGAGCCCAAGCTGTCCTTTCCTAGCGCGTGCCAATCTCCACCTCGTCTTCTTCGATAGTCTGGCCCGCTCCAAGTGAATATTCTGCAACAACATGAACGATGCGTTGTGCCCACGTATACGCTGACACCTGCAGCTTCCACAATGGTTAAATCATGATCACAAGCATTCGTCATCGCGATGCATGTATGACACTAAGCGTTGACATTGGTGTATCCACGTCAAATGATGCTATAGCTCCCAAACTCCAACAGGCATTCGACAAGCTCTCACGTATCACTGCACAACATTCATTGCATTTGTGAAAATGCGTCTCACTTTCTTAATATACAGGTTCCTATGACGAGGGCTCAGCCATTTTAAAATAAGTTTGACAATTTTCAATAGACTGGAAAACCTTATGGTCTATATGTACTCCACAGTTTTTCTCCAGCCAGGTTTTTTTTAAAATGAAAGGTAACGCCAGCGCATAATTGTCTTTATCCTGAACCACATAAGCAAATTTAGTCCTAGTTTGGTTTGTTCCTTTTCGAACATCGTTAACCAAAGTTTTTATGACTGTGTAGCTGCAAACGTTGTCTTGTGATTATTCTTCTTTTTCATGTGTCCAGTCGCGAATGGCCCGGGAATTCTCTGCGTGAACAGCGACTTGAACCCCGAGCTAAGCAGAGAGTGGTTGCGACTGAAAGCTATAGAAGACGGCAGACATAACCTAGGTAAGACAACACCTCTCACGTTTATGGTTTTTCCGAAGCTATAAAAACGTCGCCTTTGGATTTCAATGCATTCTCTCTCATCTAGGTTACCGCACGCCCTCTGAATTTACTTTTTGGGGGCATGTTTCGAGGCAACAGGTAAGATTACCGCGCCCAAAGTTTTTAAATATTCGAAATATTGAAATGGTGTAAGTCATTCATTCACCTGAGCTCTCCAAATACTTACTTTTCAAATCAGCGCAAAAACTAGCTTGGAGGGGCTTCAAAGTTTGTATCTGGAAGGGACCGGCACATTATATCCCAGTGTTTGAGTCATATAGGCAAATGTGGTGGACTATAAGTGCAAACGGAACTGGTAGTCTGAAAACTTAAAATTCATTGATCAGCGTTAGGAGCTGTGATGGCAGGTAGTGCGGGCAAGCATCCTGCGCGGAAGGCGCAGAACAAACACAGTGGAAGCTAGAAGAGGAGCTTTTCAGAGATTTTTCTAAACATTCATTGACTAACTGCTACAGGCACAATTGGTTCATATCACTATGGCACTATTATTAACACTTTGGGTAGCAGGCTGGAATTTCCAATGCTTAGTAGCGTCATTCTTCTGAGAAGCGTGGTATCCAGAAATCACTTTCAGAGAATTTTGTGCCAATTGTTTATGTAGTGGCTGACGACGATGACGAAATATGTCTGAAGTGGGTATGCGCCCAGTCAATTGGTGAACAACACACTTCTTCAATAGGGTGGAGCATTGGACGAACCTGTTACACTATTCGCATTCTGCGACGACTGGTTGTTCTTTCGCTGTTTCAAAACGCTTTGGAAGCCCTAATAACGCGATTCCTTTTCCGGCATCAAGCCTACCTAATACAGGTATGCCAACAAGTCCCAAGCACCGGTGTTGCTCAGTGGTGTAATACTCGGCTGGGCTATAGTGCACTCGAGTTTTAGCCCCATGGTGTCATTGGTACTTGGATTTTTTTTTAATTTCGCACGATGTGGTTACGGACACCGGTGGCGACGGCGATGGCTTAGTAGAGACTGCTTAAAACTGTGCGCGATACCCGCTTTGCCAGCGTCATGCGGTACTTTGTTATGCTTGTTCAAGCGTCGCACTGTTTCAACGCAGGGTGTTTTCAGCCTATCGTTCAATAAATGTGTAATTACAGTGCCCGTGTTCCATCAGCGTTTCGCCCGGAGCCTCACATCTGGCGCAGTCGACGCGTCCCTATGCCACTGCCCCTCTGCTACTCGGCATCTCAAGCCGGCATACGACCTGAAATGACCGACTAGTCGAACCTCCAACGCCATTATCGAGTACGCGAAGCCCTTTCAAACCATTGGAAATCATCACGAATAGTCGGCAAAGTCTTTGCATCATCCACCGCGTTTGCATATATAAAATGCAAGCGTAGCTAGAACGCCATCCCAACATTTGCTACCCAACTTAGCCTACGAAGCCTTCAACGCCGTTCGAACTTTTCTGACAACATTTAGCTTACTCCGGCATTCGCTTCTGATTAGCCATCACCACAAGAATTCGCAATGACCGGAATGGACTGGCATGGTTTGGACTAGGTCACAATGTCTCACTTGAGTGCCGAGCTTCTTCGAGAAGAACTCGAGAGATACAACTTGCACAGAACCGGCAAGAAAAACGATCTTGTTCAGCGTCTTCACAACGACGTCCAAACAAACCGTGAGTCAACTCCGACGCAGACCAAACGCCATCACCACTACCTTTTCACTTGATGCCGCTACGATTCAAGTGCTCACGGCATTGATTCAGAAATCGCCCCGGCCTCCAACGGTTTTTACAGCATTGCCCGACCTTTCAGCATCGGATTTCGCTCTTCGACAAATCTCCTGACGCAGGGCAGTCAATGCATGGCTTGACGAAGTGCGTCGCGTCCAACAACTTGCCTCTTGATATGACGCCACCACTCGATTCATCGCGTCCAGGAAATTGAAGAGGAAAGCTCGTAATTGACGCTTGGCGTTTGGCCAACAGTATGAAACATGACAGGAGTGAATAAACGGTCTCAAAAGCACATTCTCATCAGAACTCTCCCTGATCGAGCGGCAGGAACGCGTCCTCAAGGTGAAACAGCACGCCATTGAGAATCTTCGCCAAAACGCCTTCCCGAAGTTGCGAGTGGACTGTAAACAGTCCGAAAGACAAAATACTGACTACCTCATTCAAGGCTTGCGTGACCAACACGGTTTCGCCGCTATCGCCACCTGTTCGTCATCTAAAGTCAACGCTTTTGTGACCATGTGCGTCAATCTCGGCAAATGCACTCAGCACGTCCAAATACTGTTCGATTCCAGACCGTTGCCTGCCTAGCCCCAGCGCGCGTCTCAGAACTGGTCAAGGTCACCCAACTTGAGCACCCAACACTTCATAGCAGCCACCAATGAACTACAGGCCACAACCACCCACTTCTACGCCGTAAAGCCCGCGCCAGAGCATATCAGACATGACCATGCATGAGCAGCAAGCCAAATACGCTTCCATCTCGGCTCAGTATGGTGCACTGGACTACCGTAGTGCTCAATACCTCAGCACAGCAACATGCTTTCAATGGCTGACAATTACGTCGCCTGGCTGCCAAGTTCCCAGCAACTCGAGGTACACGTCAACGACTCACCGACAGCGCCCATGCTCATACTGCTGCCATGTCTTGCCTCGAAGATTCACTCAACGAATGTACTGGTATAGAAACTCAGGTTGGTTGGTTGGTAGGTTCCTCAACACCTAGGCGCAACCCACCTAGGGGAATAGGCCATAATTGTGACGGTGCCTTGCTTTTGGGATTAATTCAATTCTTTAAATGGAGGGTTGGACTAATTAGGTAATATAGGTAATAATAGAAAGATGTTAGATTTCTAAACAAACAGAAAAACCTTGAAAAGAAAAAGCATAATAAACACACAAAAGAAGAAAAAGATTTATACAAAAAACAACTAAAGTTATCTATTTTTAGCGTTTCATTCTTTTAGATTCTCGTAAGAAATTTGGAACAGCGGTAAAAATGCTCCTGTGGCTGAAACTAAATACGACTACGCCAAATGAAAGAATCACCTGAAATGTCAAGATTAAGTCCAACTTTTGTAGGGCTTTTTCTAGTAGATGTTTCCTTTGAATTTTGAATTCTCGACATGACAAAAACAAGTGCTCCAAGTATTCGCTCTCATTACAATTAGGGCGCAAAGGCGAATGTGCCAGACCCGACCTGTCAAGATAAAATTTCTATGAAGGGACTCGACAACGCAGCTTTGTACTTACTATTTCTTCCTTTCTTTATGAACATCACTTGTTCTTCCAAGAGAACTTTAGCTGTGGATAGTCTGATAAAAAGAAGGGAGATTTTTCAAAGTTATTGGCCATTATGCGTTTTTGAAAGCGTGCTGCTTTGAAATGTATTCCGAAGTAGGCAAAATAGGTAAAACAAGACCATCAAGGGAAGATACAGCTAGTCCATTTGCATGCTCATTGAGAGCTGAACCTCTATGGCCTGGTACCCAAACTAGTCCAACGAGTCGCACATGGCTAGGAATGAGCGAGTAGAAAGTTTCTCAGGTATGCGAAAAAAGTTGGTGAGCTTAAGGCAGTACAGACTGAGCAACAGTCTATTAGAAAAATCACCACTGATAGATCTTGCGGCACTTTATGCAATGCTAGGACTATTGCCAGTAGCTCAGCTTGGTAACTAGGTGTGAATTCGGGTAAGCGAATTGAGAAAGCCCAATCTAGAGAGAATGATACGATTACTACGCCAGCCTTCTCTTCATAAACAGAACCGTCAGTCGCTATCACAATGGATGTTTCTAGATTGGCCAAATGATCTTCCAAAATGCCATTTATGTACTGATATAGTAATTTTTTTGCATTCTTGGGATATATATCAACAAATTCACTCTTAATTTTACCTACCGTGTTGAGTACAAGTATTTCCTAAAGGTTAACTCTTAAAGGGTCCAAACGTTTGTGTAAATAGAATTTGAGGGCACCGTATTTAGACCATAGGTGGTAGTGAAACGGGGTGCGCTGGTTATTGAACACATACTACTGTGACCTCCGCTGAGGTGATGCATATATATGAATGGACGTTTGTACTGTTAGAATATGAAATATTTTGATAAAAGAATGCAGGTGAGATCCTTCGTATAGGACATTATTCGCAACATATTTAGGTAGCCCTAGGCACCAGCGTAAAAATTCGTCTTCTAACAGAATCAGTGGACAAACTGTAGGCTTATGCCACAGGAGCGAAATAGAGACACGCCTGAACGATAACCGATGCCAGCCCGGAAAGTGAGCCGTGGCTTCACGTGCCACGGCCTAGCGCCTTCTTTATTTTCTTCTGTCGCCATCGCGCGCTCTCCGGTTTGCGCGCCACCCAAACGAGGGCGCTACAAGGCCCCCCGTGTAGACTGGAAGTCGGAATGTGACATGCCGTGTGTGGTATTCCAACGGAAGATCAGTCGTAGATGAGAGGCTTTCTAGGGCGGTCTCAAGGTACGCCGGCTTGAGTCGGTCCAAGCTGACTGTCTCTTCACGGCCGTTCTGAAGTAGAGCGGCAGTTTTGGGGGTGCGGTGAAGGACGCAGAATGGTCCGTCGTAGGCTGGTGTCAAAGGGGGTCTGACCGCGTCGTGGCGCACGAAAACATGTGTTGCAGTGGCCAGATCAGGGTGGGCAAATATGGTCTTGTGTTCGGAAGGTCTGGGTGGAGTGGGCCGGAGGTCTTGAACGCAGTCGAGGAGGCGTTGTAGGAATTGCTGTGGCTGGTCTGGTAGCTTCGTTGACGTGAAGAAGTCTCCCGGAAGCCGTAGAGAAGTGCCATACACCAGCTCTGCTGTTGAGCACTGCAGGTCTGCCCGGATGACAGCTCGTAAACCTAAGAGCACCGGCGGCAAGGCATCAACCCAGGTGGCTCTATTGAGGCGGGTAGTCAAGGTGGTCTTCAGTTGTCGGTGAAGGCGTTCCACCATGCCGTTGGCGCAGGGATGATAAGCCGTGGTACGGCAATGTCTGGCTCCGAGGATGCGATTAAGGCAAGTAAACAGCGAGGACTCAAACTTACGTCCACGGTCTGTTGTCACGGTGCCAGGACAGCCAAAACGGGATACCCACGTAGAAATGAAAACGCGGGCGACTGTCTCGGCTGTGATATCTTGAATTGGAACAGCCTCTGGCCAGCGTGTGAAGCGATCGACCATGGTCAATATATAACGGTACCCCTGAGACACTGGTAGAGGGCCCACAATGTCTAGATGAACATGGTCGAAACGACGGCCGGGTGGAAGGAAAGGTTGGGGCGGCGTCTTAGTATGATGGGAGACCTTTGTCATCTGGCAGGGCAGGCACATGCGCGTCCAAGCGCGCACATCACCGTTGATTCCAGGCCAGACATAGCGCTGGGTGAGAAGACGTTGAGTAGCCCGAATGCCAGGGTGACAGATGTCGTGTAAGGAGTGGAAAACGGTGCGTCGTAATGAAGCGGGAACGAAAGGGCGGGGAATGTCAGCTGAGACATCGCACCACAAGCGCTCAGATGATAATGGATGAGGCACCAGGCGTAGTCGGAGAGAACGGGCGTTCTCCCGAAAAGCGGCAAGCTCTCTATCATCCTGCTGTGCCGAGGAAAATGAGGCCCAGTCGATGGTTGGCGGTGGAGAGTCAACCGTGGCTATACGAGAAAGGGCGTCTGCGGCGGTGTTGTCAGCTCCTTTCACGTGGCGGATGTCAGTCATGAACTCCGATATATAAGCCAGATGGCGGAGTTCACGGGGCACGTACTTGGATGAGTTAGTGCGGAAAACATACGCCAGTGGCTTATGGTCAGTCAGCACGTAAAACGAGCATCCTTCCAGGAAATGCTGAAAGTGCTGTATTGCTGCGTAGATGGCTAGTAATTCCCGGCCAAAGACGCTGTAGCGGGGTCTCAGCAGGAAGTAGCTTCCGAGAGTAAAATGACAAGGGTCTCCACTCGGAGTTAATGCACTGCTGTAAGACGGCTCCGACGGCCACGCTGGATGCGTCCACCATCAACCGAGTAGGGGCGTTGCTGCGTGGATGAATGAGAAGCACGGCGTTAGCGACCGCTTGCTTAGCAGCAGCAAAGGCGGCCTGGGCCTCTGACGACCAAGGATTGGCGGAGGACGGGCCGGCGGTCGACCGAAGGAGGTCGGTGAGCGGTCGTAGCAGTTCGGCACAGTGTGGTATGAAGCGCCTGGAAAAATTCACAAGCCCCAGGAATTGGCGTAATTGGCGCAGTGTTGTAGGCTGAGGATAATCCTCAATTGCTTTAACGTGGGACCGGAGAGGGCGTATTCCTTTGGATGATATGTTATGGCCCAAGAACTCGAGCTCAGATGCGCCGAAAGTACACTTGGAGGCGTTCACAACGAGGCCGTAGTGCTGAAGACGTTGGAACAGAGCGCGTAGATGGTGCTCATGATCTTCAGGTGTGCGGCTGGCGATGAGGACATCGTCAAGGTACGCAAACACAGTAGGAAGACCCCGTGTGACCTCAGAAATGAACCGCTGGAAAGTTTGAGCCGAATTGCGGAGTCCAAAAGGCATCCGCACGTATTCAAACAACCCAAAGGGCGTTGTGATGGCGGTCTCAGGTATGTCGGCGGGCTCGACAGAAATCTGGTGGTACGCCTTAACAAGGTCCACTTTGCTGAAAATTGTGCAGCCGTCGAGGCGCGATGTAAAATCTTGGATGTGAGGTAGAGGATAGCTGTCGTGGACAGTCTTGGCGTTCAGCGCTCGATAGTCCCCACAAGGACGCCAGTCACCAGGATCACGCTTTGGCGCCAAATGCAGCGGGGAAGCCCAAGCGCTTGACGACGGGCGGGTAATGCCGAGCTGCAGCATGTGGTCAAACTCCCGTTTAGCAATAGCTAGGCGGTCTCCGAACAGGCGGCGTGGTCGAGCGGCTGCCGGTGGACCCCGGGTGACGATGTGGTGTGTCACCGTATGTTTAGGCGGCTGAGTGAGGTTGCACGGTTTAGTTAACTCCGGGAAACTCGCCAAGATTTTTTCGAACGGTGAGGAAGGTATCAGCATGCGGATGGCCATTGGAGCGATGTCGGACAGGACCCCCGAGATGGAGAGACGAGTCTTACCATCTATGAGGCGGCGCCGCCGCACGCTGACGTCCAAATCGAAGTATGAGAGGAAGTCCGAGCCGATGATCGGTTGAACCACGTCTGCGATGACGAAAACCCACCGGAAAATGCAGCGAAAGCCGAAGTCGAGGGTGAGAGATCGGAGCCCATACGTTGCTATAGACGAGGCGTTGGCAGCACGAAGCACTTGCCCCTGTGACTTTGAACGATCAGCCTTAGTCGGTGGCACAACGCTAATTTCCGCGCCCGTATCTATAAGAAACCTGGCCCCCGATAGCTGGTCCGTGACCATGAAAAGGCGGCTGGGACGAGAAGGGAGATCAAACGCCGCCGTCAGTGATCCCGGCAGGCGTTTCCCTGCCACGAACATGGGGGTGTACACTTCGTGGCTCGGTGTCGGAAACGCTGGTGGTACCAGCAGAGGGGTGGAGGGCTGGGACTCCGAGCATCTCGTGTGCGTGGAAGAGCTCGACGACCAGAGCGAGGCGAACGAGTCTCCTGCAGGGGGCTCCGGAGTGCGGCAATGGAGGCGGCGAGTTCGTCGATGCGGGCCTCAAGGCGCGAAATCGCTGTGTCTGCTGGTGGTAAGACAGCGTTGACAAATGGGAAGGTCGCTTAATGAACCTGATCGGTGAGCTCCGCCAGGCGGTCGAGATTGACGTCGCCGGCCGCCGCGAGGACGAGGCGGATTGGCTGAGAAAGGCGTTAGAGGAAGAGCTCGCGAAGCAACGCTGAGTGGGCAGAGACGCCGTGTTTCCCTAGAAGCTGTCGCATTCGGCGCAGTAGTTGGGAGGGGCGCCTGTCGCCAAGGTCCCCCTCTGCAAGGAGCTGCTGTAGGCGGACGCGTTCCGAAGGCATGAATCGTTCCAGCACCTTGGTTTTAAGGTGCTGATATGGCGTAGTGTCCAAGGGGCTGGAGAGGACGTCGGAGAGCTCGCTGGCAACGTCAGGAGGAAGGACGGAGGCTACGTGGTTGTAGCGTGTCGTTTCCGAGGCGATGCGGTACAGGGAGAATTGCGCCTCGACCTGATGAAACCAAACTTGCAGGTCCTGTGGCCAGAAAGATGGGAGACGCAGTTGCACGGCCTAGACGTCCTGCGGACGTGAGGCTTGTTGGGTTGAGGGTGCATTCGAGTCAGTCATTGTCTTCGTCCGAGGTCACCACTTGTAGGCTTATGCCACAGGAGCGAAAGAGAGACACGCCTGAACGATAACCGATGCCAGCCCGGAACGTGAGCCGTGGCTTCACGTGCCACTGCCTAGCGCCTTCTTTATTTTCTTCTGTCACCATCGCGCGCTCTCCGGTTTGCGCGCCGCCCGAACGAGGGCGCTACAAAACTTTGAAAGCCGGAGTGCCAGAAAACAAAACAAAGCCGAATTCTATTATTGGTCGAATGTACAGGCAATATATCATGACAAGCACGTCACTATGCAAACCGCCACGATAATTACTGAGCCTCTGTAGCTTCCCTACGGCACGCGCTCCTTTAGAAGCCATGTTTTCTATGTGGGGACTCCAGTTAATTGTTTTGGTATAGCTTACCCTCTAGTACCTAACTGAATGGATCTGAGGTATGGCGTCTTGTCGGTACATTGGTGAAATTCGCACTGGGGCACTTTGTGCGAAAATTATAATTGTGCTTTTGTTTGTGTTGAGGCATAAGTTGATATCCTCCAGCCACGTTGAAAGGCTATTCATGTTTGTCTGTAGAATCAGATACAGTGTGTGAATGTCCGCCGACGCTGCAAAAATGCGATATCGTCGGCATACACATAGACCTGTACATCTGACTCTATGGGAATGGTACATGGTAGTGCAATAAATTATAAGAGCGATAGTACTGACCCTTGCGGTAGACCTCTCGTTTGCCGTTATATTGAAGAGTTGATACCAGATTGCGAGCAGTAAAATTCTCTATCACCTAAGAAAGCATGGATCCAGGCTACAAAGTATTGAGGCACTCACAAGTTCTGAACCAAAGCTAGCAGTTTCACATGTTCAATGCTATTATAGGATTTATTGATATCTAAGGTTACCAAAGCGGAGTATTGTTTCTGATATCGAGCAAGTTGAATTCTGCTTTTGAGATACACTTGCGCACAGCAAATGGAGCACCGACGTTTGAATCCAATTTGACATGGGCTCAGTGTCAATTTTTCTGAAATCCATCGATCTATAATTCTATATAAAATTCTTTCAACGAATTTTTCTAGGTTCAACTTAAGTGCAATAGGCTTGATACCATCTAAGGTAAATCCGGTGCCTTGCTTCTTTAATAATAAAATCACTTTTGCATTTTTCAATCGGGTAGAATCCAAGAGCGTCTAAGTGAGTGATTAAGAAAATTGAGTAGGCCAAGTGGGTATATTTTATGTACTGATTTTATCATTGAAGACCAGGAGCAGAATTGGGTAGTGTTCTGACTACGTTTGCTAGTTCTGCAGGTGTGACCTCTTCAAAATCATCGGCCATAGGCGGGGACTGGGCTTGGTAAGAGAGAATTGTCGTAAAGCGACCTTTTAAACCCTGACCTATATCTTCCAGAAAGGCCTTCAGTTCAACTGGTGATGATACTACAGATTCTATATTTTTTGGTACCGATAGAACTTAGTTCTTTCTCAGAAAGCGAAAAAGTGCTTTTCTATAGACCAGCTTTAAAGGAACTCTCATCGGCTGTTGTTAAATTTGTCCTTCGCATTAGCGATTGTTCTCCCAAATATAGCGGTCGCATAACTGTATTCACTCCAGTTCCTCGGACACTGGTTGAAAATTATTTTTTCCATGTAGCTTTTCTTAGTCTATAAGCCCGCGAGCAGTCTCCATTTTATCAAGGGTTGGTAGAACGTTTAGTGCTTTCAATGGTGAATTTGGGTTATTCAACGACTCTTTCAAAATGTCGCTTGTTGTGATGGCGTCTAGTTCCGCATCATTCGTTCGGTTAAATAAAGCAAATAAAGCATTGATTTCCCGAATGTATTAAAGTTTACATGCGTAATCGATGATCCATTCTTGGAGGTTATCGCACATACCACCTCGAACAATATTGGCATAAGATCAATACTTGTGCACGAGTTAATCGCAGACCATGATAAGATGGACAGTTTAGAAAAAGTTAGATCTAGCACCGAGGAGGACTGATTACACATAAAAGTATGAGATTCGTGTTTATTCATGTAAAGTTTTTTTGTTCAGCAAACAAACGTTTGCCATTCAAATCAGTTTTAAAACCCCACGAAATATGATGAGAATTGAAGTCACCTACTTATACAATATGTTTTTGGCAATAGTTACCTGCAGTATCTAGACCGGAAGAATTTAGATCACCCGCAGGAAAATAATCATTAATAAACGAGAATGGGAGGAACCCAGGAATAGTAATGCCTAATGCTAAAACCTCGCTTTATGAAGTCAATGACTGATAGCTAATTTTAGCTCTGAGTGCGATTTTAAATGATATAAATATTGCCAAACCTCCACTTCGAGTTGGGCTGTCTAGACAAAATGCGCGTTAATTTTTATTTCTAAAATACTTATTATCTGCAAGCCAAGTTTCTTGTAAAGCAGCAATATCAGGGGAATCATTATCGCAAATATAAAGTAAGTCTGTACCTGCTGAAAAAATAGAGCAGCAATTCCACTGCAGTACTTTTAAATTCCCTATTTTGAAGAGATACCAGCAGCACTCACTGCTTTCTCTAAGATGCTATCCTTTAAAAAAATCCTTTTTTGATGGATTTTCTTTCTGATACTTTCTATCTCTTCATCTAGGGCTAACTGAGGAGAGTTGTGCCTCAGGTGAAGCACGTCTTTTCATTTGTCTTGAGTCAGAGTCTGTTTGTTCTGGTTGTGAGACATGGAAACCGCAGTCTGGGCTCCAATCTAGGTCCTGGATAAGAGGCATAATTATTCTACAGCAAGAGTTTGGCGTGTCTGACTTTGACTTCGAAGGGCCTGGTTCCGATGAAATACCAGTAACCTTAGCTGGTGAATGTAGAGAAGGGGGCACGGTAGGTTGGTTACCTCCCTGCAAGATTTGAGTCAACTGAGTGCTCACCATTTGTGCCGATGACTCCGTTAGGCTCACGAATAGAGAATCTATAAGCTTCGTCACGGACCTTTCCACCGTTGATTTTATCAGATCAGGCAACGACGACTCAAGCATCTGGTTTGCTCCATTGGCAATGGTGGCATAGCCACGTGAGCACTCAGAGAGAATAGATCGGGCCTCACGCCGGTTTGGTTGATGATCTTTGGAAGTTGCAACTCATTTGTCCTCATAAGGCAACTTTCTTCGACAGCTGCTTAATTTTTCTCTATAAACAGCATCTCACCTCTTGGGTTGAACATTTATCGGGTTTATGTTGGTCAGTACATGTGCGACACCTCACATCTGATATACATTCCTTGAGGGTATACCCATAGCTCCAGCATTTTTTTGCACTGCAGTTGGCGAGGGGATAGCGCATCAACACAATAAATTAGTGGCCATGCCTTAATTTCGGTTGGTTGAGCCACACCGGCTGAAGTCACGATCACTGATTCTGTGGGGACCTTTTTGTTCTCATTGTTTCACGAGCATCAAAATAGAGAGACTACTTCTGCAGCGGCAAACATTTCAAGTATTTCAGGTGGTGTAAGGCTCAAGTCCACTCCTCAAACTACTCCCTTCACACAGACCAAATGGGCAGGCACGAAACAGCTCATCGAATTTAAGGCAAACGTTGTGCATCTTAGGAGATCTGTGATGCTGGCCTGGTCTGGCGAGCAGCACAGGCTGCCTCCACGTCTAAATTGATGCACCTCGGTAATCACTTGGTAATAACCAGAAATCTTCCGGAGTTCTTCCTGAATTAGCTTCGGATTCTTCTTGCGAAGGGACTCGCCGTTGGTTCGAACTAGGGCCACAGGAACGCTCTTCAGGCCACTGCGCAAAAACAGATCGATTGGCAAATCACTGTTTGAAAGGGAAGCCAACCAGGCAGACTATGCCTTGCCGATATAGAAAAGAGACATCAGGTTGATAGGCTCAACAGCACCGCCCGATCCGGCCACACCCCGACAGGACAAAACATGATCGAAGGTGCACTTGAAGTAGCAGCGGAGGTATATCCCGAATTAAAACCGGACGCTTGGGCCTTAGGAAGCACCGGAGAAAACTTATGTAGCCAAAGCTGCAACTTGTTATTGTTCTTGTTTTCCTTTCCTTCTGGTCTTATAAAGTAATAATCAATTTTAGAGTAAAGGTACTTACTAATGAAAAACGTTACACATTTTAAAATGAAGTTTTGATGATCACTAATCTGTACTTACTATAAAGACTTTGTGTTAGTAATGAATAATAGCCTAGACCAAAACCTAATTTTAAAAAAAGAAAAAAAGGGAGAAGTTATCGACGCCATCTCAGGCAGTGGCTCTACGATCACCATTTTGATTGAAGACCTTGTCCCGCTATCTGCCTCATCACCTTGGACAAAGTCACCTATCTCTGTCGTAAGTGAACGTACAGTGAAGCTCTCAGGTACCATGACGACTGCCATTTTAGTTGGCTATTATAGATGTCACAGGGCTTCTCTATAACCCGCTACCACTGATCCATGGAGAGATTTGTTTAAAGGAGCGCAGGCAGAACTCATTAAAAAGCCACCAAAGCACAAACAAGGTTTCGGCCCCACCGCGGTGGTCTAGTGGCTAAGGTACTCGGCTGCTGACCCGCAGGTCGCGGGTTCAAATCCCGGCTGCGGCGGCTGCATTTCCGATGGAGGCGGAAATGTTGTAGGCCCGTGTGCTCAGATTTGAGTGCACATTAAAGAACCCCAGGTGGTCTAAATTTCCGGAGCCCTCCACTACGGCGTCTCTCATAATCATATAGTGGTTTCGGGACGTTAAACCCCACATATCAATCAAATCAATCAAACAAGGTTTCGTCCTGTCGTGAAGAAGCCTAGGCAAGAATGTCTAGTGCTGTACTTCTGCGCATACAGCCCTTGTTGACATCAGCTCATTCTACAACCGGAAGCCTACAGATCGAGACCCTTCGCAATAACAACCAACCGCCATGGCTATCACTGGCATGTGATCAAATGCTACTCGAGAATAATCGTGTCAACGATAAGACAGGGATTCACGCTACTGTTCGGGCAACTCGGTAAAAAAGCTAAATTTTCTGCGTAAAGCACCACTTAGTGAACAAGTGACCACAGAGGAAAAGCTAGCAAATCCGATGCTCTCAGATGCACCGAAAGGCAACATGAACGCCAAGATAAAGGCCAAAACGCCCACATTGCATAAGAAGCCTAGGCCCACAGCATCAGTGCAGCCCATGAAGAACTTCGATCTGGACTCCGATTCTTCCAAGACGAAGCACCAAAAGAAAATACACCAACAGCTGCTGCATCAGAACGAAGAGTTGTCATTAAAAGCCCCTCGCAAGCGAACGAAGCCTGCTACCGACTTGTTTTAGAGCTCACACGCCAAAGCCGTGGCACCACCGAGTAAAAAGCCTGTGCTTAAGGCGGCTGCCAAAAAGCCCCAGCAATCAAAGAAGCATTAGGAGTGCTCTTCTGACTCCTCTAAGTACGACGCGTGAAATCCGCGCCCGTCCAAGGAAAAAGCAACCGCAAGGATGGCACCGAAGGCCCGCAATGCTGCGTCATTAACCGAGAAGGCTGCTGCCACGCAGGCTCTGTTGAGCTCTGGCAGTTAAGACGGATCTGAGCCAAAGAAGACGGCGCTAACGCAAAAAACCGCTGCCACTCTGCCCATCGCCACACCGAAATCGACTCCGGCTTCACCATAGAAGGACGACAGCGGCTAATCTTCGGAAAGCAAAGACGATAAGCCTCCATAGGAGGTTGGCAAGCCTCACGCCGCCGACGGCTCGATCACATTTAATGATTGTGAGCCAAAATACTTTCTTCCCCTTAGTGGTTCGTCGAGCTACCACAGCTACGCCAACGTCGCCAGCCCTGTGCTACTTTCAAGACTTTTCCGTGCTAAACACCGCGACCATCGGACTTCTTCGTTAAGGAGGGGGTGTCAGCCATTCCGCTGTGCCTCATCTCCCGTGCCTCCTGACAGATGGCAGCGCCCGCAGCCACTTCGCCTGCCGTTCCTCCTCGCCTCGCAACTCGCGAGACAGCACCGCGCGCGAGACGCTAGTAAAGACTGCTTAGAACTCAACACGTTGCCCGCTTTACTAGCGTGATGCGACACTTAGTTACGCTTGTGAAATAGAGGAAGTGTTGGCTTGCCAAGCGTCGCCCTGTTTCACTGCAGCGTGTTTTCAGTCTATTATTCATTAAATATGTCATTACAGTGGCTGTGTGCCTTTCGCCTCGAGCCTCACAATGGGTTATCGCGATTCCTTGCTGACATGACACCTGTATCACTGCGAAATATCTTCACTTGTCAACGCCAGAACTGACCGTAACAAGCAGGCACTGTGATCTGTTACACAAACTACAGACATGGACGTATGAAACACTCTTCTGCTGCATTTTGAATGAAACGGTTGGAAACACTGTAAACGGACACTAGGAGTTCCCGTTGCTCTGCTCAATCTGTGAAATGGAAAAAATATAACGTCGGTAGCTCACGCATTGTCGAATGTGCATTAGAATCCAGGAAGTTAGAAGGAGTGCCTTTGGCACTTTTAACTCTTTCCTGGACTGTGGTCACATCAAGTGATCACCTATTCTTCATTTTGGTCTCCTTTAACTCGTTAGCCCCGCGTGTCAAATTTGGAATGGCGCATATGATGAGCCATTTGGCAAGGTGACAGAGATAACTGTTTTTCATTTGGGCTTCCATGTGACCTGTTACGTTTACTTTCTTGCGGCTACGGTCATCCTCAAGGCAATTTATGGTGGACCCGAAATATTTCTGTAGAAATCTCAGTATATTCTTTTCCTTCTGCGCTAATATTGCAGGAAAGTATGTTGTATGAGTAGATAATACAAAGTGCTATAGAAATGAAGGGTTGTACTTTCACAAAATTCGAACAATAGACCTTAACTGCGTGGTTGTACCTTCACATGACAACCTTATTTCTTCTGAGCTAAAATTGCCAACTTTTCGTTCTTTTTCAATAAAATGAAGCTTTACAAAGAAATTCACCATTTTTCCTCGATAACTCCCTGCATCCCCTCAAAATTTTAGTTCTGTGCATGAAAGAGTTCGTCAGTAGCAGTGGTCAGATGCTGACGAGCAGAGTTGGTGTGGAGTATTTTAACGCGACAGCGTTAGAGAGCTCGTGTTTCGAAAATTCCATCATCGGCGTCAGCACCATTGGTTCTGAGTGTGAAATCGTCCATGATCAAGAAATTGAAAAAGAAACAAGTAAAAAAATTATAAAATACTTTATTCTATTCAGCATCGAACCCGGGCCATTCGCGTGGCAAGCGGATGCCTTACCACAAAGCCACAATGTTACTTGCAGTTATTTAGGGAAAAAAACACTACACAAATGCCATGTCGTGAAAGGAGTCTTCTTAACGCATTTCGTTCGACAGGTGTAATGGCGAAAACAAGTCCATTTTGCGATTTGTAGGCCAATTTGGTTGGCCATCAAACTATTCTGGAAGCGCTGCATTAGAGAGTCTCGATCCGTGCAGCGAAGGCGAACGAGCGCATCAAGGGACGTTGGACACGAATTCCATCTGGCAGTTATCTTCGAAAACAAGGGAAGTTGTTCGCGCCCGCGGAGAAAGATGCCCGCCTGTCTCGGAGGTGATAAGGTAGGTGTAGAACGCAAAGCGAAGGGCAGGTGCCACCACAATGTCGGCTTAGCAAAGTGCTGGAAACACTTGCTTTTTTGAGCATTGCGTTACACTGTAAGCGCAGCGTGATTAACGCTATGATCTTTATAATTACTTTTGTGTGCCTTCTCTAGTAAAAAGACAACCATACAAAATATCGAGGTGTCGTTATAGTGCCTCAGATATTCGCAATAATGGCATTGAATTTGACAATCACATAAGTATGAAAGCTGAACCTTGAGAAAGATTGGTGGCGCTGCAGTTGGCATTGGCCGTTTGGTGTGGTTAGAGGGATCGTTACCACATACAACAGACAAAAGTACAGACAGATAGACCGACCAAAGTTTTCGCGTCGAAGGTTACCAAGAAAGACTATCGTCTTTAAAAGGCCGGCATACAGCAGCGATCAACGCCAATACACACAGGAACGTTCAAAGTGGTCTAAAGATGGACAAATATGTCCATGTAGTGGAGAACATATCATGCCTTTGCAGAGAGTAGAGAGGCGCAGAAGAAGGGTTACGCTGATCAAGCAAACAGCACAGGCTAGATAATGTACTGCCATCAGTGAGACATTATGAGACTCTATGGCAGAGGGAAGTTGCCACACTCCACAGTCACTGCATTACACGCCACGCTTGCACATGCGCGCGTTTGTGTGTGTGTGTGTGTGTGTGTGTGTGTAACAAAAAATAATGTTAAATATGCACCTAGCGGTTGAAGGGCGCACTAGGGGCCGGATTTTGATATCGAGTTCAACTCTTAAAGGTGAAGCATAGGGGTCCCCAATTTTCTGGTTCCTGTATGCGCGTAGCTGTTTGTTACTTTATCCGTGCGATTGCTTTCGGGCACTTTATGATCAAATATGTCTTCCACACGTTGTTCCTTTGACATGCATTTTTTTCTGAGAAAGTGGCTGTACGTCAGTGAAAATCATTACGTTGAGGCTCTGCTAAAGAACGGTGGTTTATTGTGCCCACTCGTTGGCGGTAAGCGATCTTGTCATCAGGAATTTTTCATGTATATATTCGGTTTTATAAACTATAATATTTTTTCGGAAAATTCAACGCAAACATTTAGGCCTGTCTGTCGGTGTACTTGCGTGTCAAACAAAATGGCTGAAGTTCAACCACATCCTCAACGCCCTCCAGTGTACATCTCGTTTCTGCGTTCATACTTGAGTGATTGTTGGTTACAAAAAGGAACTATTGCGCATATCTGAGGCACAATACAAACACGTCATTATTCTGTGGTGTGTTTACTTATAGTCAAAAAGGCATACAAAAGTAACTCTAAGGGCCAGAGCGTTTATTACGCTGTGCTGACAATGCGATAGATTGCAACAAAAAGCGGGTGTTTTCTATGCTTTCCTAGAACGATATGCTGCTGCCACCTACTTTGCAATAAACAAATTAAGGGCTCTAATATGGCGCTTGCACGCCACGCGCTCGCTATATCGAAAGACATCCTTTAGTTTTCGAAGATTATTGGCAGATGGGGCTCATGTCTCACACAGCTACCACGAAAGCCCATTCACCAATTTTTTCGAGCAGAACAATAAACGTTTTATTCACTCTCTCCAGACGGAAGGCAATCGTCTTCCGTCTGGAGAGATTGGCCCCGTATCTGCATGTCCAGTAAGACATGCAGATATGGGGCCAATTTTTTCTTCGTTGTCTGTTTTTCAGGCCGTTAGTTTCTTGTGTCAAGCGTTATATTTGTGTGTACTGTGCCGTTTACTGCTAAGTGCAATAGACTTCAGACTCTGGAGATTTGCGGACACGCAGCACAACCTGTCGACGCAGATTTGAGTAGTACAAAGCCCAACTCCCTTGCACAGTTTGCTGCGCAACCACTTGCAACTACAGCGTACAAAAACACAACTGAGCTTAATATTAGATGTATTTGCGCATTGAACTATTAGAAAAAAAACTAGAAATTGAACTCCGCATGATAGACGCGTCACCGAACCGCTGTCACGCACTTGCTGCTTTGCTTGCCAGAACGACGGCGAAAACAAGAGCAGACGTCGCAGCTCCACACTCTACGAAAAAAAGTTCGTAGTCGAAGTTAGTGCTGCACTGCGAACGTAAATTACTTCAGCTTTACTGATTTACGCAGCTTTCACGATGCATATCGATGAGAGTGCTGTATACGGGCCGTTACGAACGTGTTGCTTAATTTATTACTCCCATTTTGCACAGCCCCTCAAATGAAAGACTGTAATAATGTAGGTCTCCTGTCAATATTTTGAGTCGCCTTGACGGAGGACCATGGCAACTTTGAATATGAAGCTTAACAGTCTCTGGCCATGGTGCTAGCCATTCAGTAGTAGACAAGCGACATGCGCGATGAACGTCGCACACGCCCCGACCACTCATTATCTGAAGTTGTCGCACACAACTACGCACGTAGGGCTTTCAAGGCTCTAGGCTCCCGCTTTCATAAGGCAATGCGAACACGTATGTCATACAGGTAGATCGCAAAATGATTACGACCAGAATCAGTTTTTTTGTGTTGGTCTCTATGGCTATCTCGGAGGCCTTGGTTTTGTCTTTAGTTGTACACCGATAAAGCAGACGCATATGTATTGATTGAATGATATGTGGGGTTTAAAGTACCAAAGCCACCATATGATTATGAGAGACGCTTTAGTGGAGGACTCCGGAACTTCCGACCACCTGGGGTTTTTTGACGTGCACCAAAATCTCAGCACACGGGCCAACAACAACAACATTTTCGCCTCCATCAGCAAGGCAACCGCCGCAGCCGCTACTGCATCCCGCGACCTGCGCGTCAGCAGCCGAGTACCTTAGCCACTAGACCACCGCGGCGAGGCACATGTATACTAATTCACAGTAATTCACAGATGGATGTCAACCGTCCATGGAACAGTCTAGCATGCGTAATAAAACAGTTCAACGCACAGGGAGCGAGAAATTGATGAAGAATGCATCTGCAAAGGCGAAAGTTGCTCGAGATATTCGCGCTTTAATAAAGCGAGCTTCGTTCCACTAATGATAAGATGGATTGATCGTGTATGCAGCTCGTGACTTTGGCATCATGTGTATGAGCAATTTTAACACGTTTGGGCGTTACAGAAAGCACGTCAAAATGTTAACCTCAGAGTCGATGTCATGCGGTGTTCGCATACACTCAAGTTGCCATGTGTATACGCCGAAGTAACTAACACATCGTTCGCATTCTACCTGCAGTTCTTTTTGATGAGCTTCTTTTTTTTCTGAAGCCAGGTTCAATGGAAGGAAGAACCTACCCAGGCTCTTATTTTCAGGAAACAACGCCTAAAGACCAACGTAAGAGGAGGCCCTATGCATGTTTACTCTTTTTGCATACCCATTTATGACAGGTGCGTCGATGGGGGCGCCAGTGGCATCATTTTTCGCAGCGCTGCCTAGACAGAGTCGGATGCTCATTTAGAAAGGCATGTCAGCAGTTGGGCAACTGCCGCTGCGACAAAATTTGATTTTTATGCTCTTTCCTACTCTTGGAATCCTCGCGAAACGACACGTTCCCGTCTCCAGAATGCGTGTTCTGCGGTGTGCACTGCGCTATTATGTCTGGCGTTCATCCCCACATGCATTCCTGCATGTGTGTGTGCAGTGCACCCAACATCCTCAGCTCGACATCAAGTAAGCGTCCGTTCCCCGCTTTTTTTGTTCTATGCAATTATTGCTTTCATAAAAGCCGACAAGTAGAGTGTTTCGCATAAATACATTTATTTGAGTAAGGTAGGAGAAACAAATTCTCAACCTGCAACTTAAAATGCGACAGGCAATCAATTATGAAAACAATTAGACAGGAACATTTCGCATTTAGGAAGGGCAATTCGAGTCCCAACTTTTCAGGCTCCTTTCGCCAAGTAAATTTCGAGAGTGGAGGATGTAAAGGACACCTAAATTAAGCCGCAAAAGAAGAAGCTCTTGTTCTCATATTTCACAATAATGTTTTTGCTGCTAACACATGCTTGGCCTTGTTTTATTCTTCGGCGATTATGTGTCGCGATTGGTATGTTCGGACTGTTCTATCAGTTCCTTGTTTCTGTTGTTTACTGTAAAGCAGAATGTAGACTTCTGATTGGAGCTTTTCCTTGGAAATGAGTGATCTGTAAAACTAAAAAAATGTTTTGATTACTGTCCCTGGAAAATTATTCATGATGGTCGTATGCAGACCGCTGGCGGTTACCGTTGCATCATTCAATGCAACCCCCATGGTGGTCTAGTGGATATGATGTTCAACTGCTGCCGCGAAGGACACAGATTCGAATCCCGGCCCTGGCGGCAGCATTTACCATCGAGGCGAAATTGTGATTGGTTGCTTACTCGATCACCGGAGGTTTCGCTGTGTGATAGAATTACCCGAGAAAACATTGCCTTGGCCTTTGTTCTCAGGCAGGATTGCCTGCTTTGGCACACCTCATTGCGTCACAAGCATTTAGGGATGGCAGTTCAAGTCCCAACTCTTCAGGCTACTTTCGCTTTCAAACCGAATTCGAGCGTCCATGGACCACCAGTTCATTGATGGCCAGGGCAAGTGCAGAAACCCATAAGTGCGGCGCAGCAGAGGTATGCCGCGGAAGTTCACTGTAAAAAGCCGATACGGAAGCCAGCGCTTTGAAAACCCCCTTATCCAGGTTTACTCTACCCGGAGCGCTGTTTTTTCGTTGAATCGGCGGGGTCTCGTCCATGTTTCCTAAGCGTTCGTCAATCTCTAGAACAGCTCAACAAATGTACCATCACGCGATCATAGAAACGAGAGTTACAAATGCGAACTTTTGAATGTAGTTATTCTCCGGCAATGTGCGATTCCTGATATCGATTTTTCTTTCTCTCTACAAAATTATTTTAGTCCAGCAACGCGAAATATTACAATGAAGCACCAACAGAAAGTGTGCTTCTTTGGAATCGCTATTTGTGTCGTTGTGGGAACATTTATTATATGCTTCAGTTCAGTCCTTCTGCGAAAACGTCACCTTGTGGACTTTTCATTGAGGCACTCGTTTTCGGGTCCGTAGTGTCCGGTTTCTAACTTCATGTCTGCCGAACAATACTTGTATTGGCTGAAGCGACAGTTGTATTCACTGGCCTTTGTACCAGATCCACCGAGGTAGTCTAGTGGCTAAACTGCTCGGCTGCTGACCCGCCGGTCGTGGGATAAAATACCAGCCACGGTGGCTGCATTTTCGATTGAAGCGAAAATGTTGCAGGCCCATGTCCCTAAATTTAGACGCACGTCTAGTAAATATTCGGAGCCCTCTACTACGACGCCTCTCATAATCATATGATGGTTTCGGGACATTAAACTTTCTATATCGATCAAATCCACGTGTACAGCTGGTGTAAAACGGGGTTGGAAAAAAGAACTCTTCAACTCCAGGAACCCCTCTCAGCTACATCTGACGCGCAGCAAAGAAATCTCAGCAAACGAAATAACCATTTTTAAGTCTTCTGCTCGAATCCGGACGGTCAAAGCTCAAGTGTGAGTGCATTGAATGCTAGGTCACAGACTACATGGATGCTATCATAAATATTCAAATATCTTTAGACTAGGCGGAGGCTTGCTGAGGGAGAAATAAACGATTGTTTTTTGAAACTGTGTTGCGAACAATGCCCACTATCACAGTAAAGTGGGTGGGTTCTCTAGTCCAGGAACCCTCTAGCTTCGACTGCCCTCTTGGTCCTGACGAAGAGTTGTCACTTGTCTTTCAGATCCTCAAGGACAATCGTGGCCTCCCACGTTTCGATTAGGTGGACGTCATTTGTTATTCGTGCTTGGTCCCGCTCCAATTGCATGTTATGGTTTGATTTATTTGTGGGGTTTAACGTTCCAAAATCAACATATGATTATGAGACACGCCGTAGTGGAGGGCTCCGGAACGTTTGACCACCTGGGGTTCTGTAACGTGCACCCAAATCTGAGTACACCGGTCTACAACATTTTCGCCTCCATCGGAAACGGAGCCGCCACAGGCGGGATTTGATCCCACGACCTGCCGGTCAGGAGCCGAGTACCTTAGCCACTAGACCACCATGGCGGGGCTGCATGCTATGGTTTGCATGAAACTTGCATTTTAGGTGCAAGTGTGCCAGGGTTTCTGGTACGCTACAGAGCGGTTGCATGTAGCTATGTGTGGTTGGGTAGAGGCGGTGCATTAATAATCCATGTATGTACGTGTTGCTTTGCAGGCGTCTAAAGATCACGCTTTCTTTTTCGGTTATATTAGTATGCGATGGAGGGTACACCCGTCTCTCCATACTGTAGTGTTGAAGTAGCAACGAATAGGTGTTTTATACTATCTTCACTTATGCAGCCACGGATCGGGTGTCCTTTGGTCCCAGGGCAGCCCGGCTGACGTGCTCGCAGGGAGCGGCATGGGCTGCTTCATTTCTCTGTAGACCCTCGTGACCAGGAACCCAGATTACGCAGGTATATGGAAGTGTATAGTCCTTGACAGTCTACGACGCTGATAGCGTACGCATTGCTGCAGGGATACTTGGTCGCGTCGGTAAAGCGGACGTCCGGTTCTTGCCCTAACATTCGTTGAAAAGCTTCTGCTCTAGCCTGTCGTCTACATTTGTGGAATATGGCGTGCGTGTTGTGTAGGATAGGCGCGATGAACAGGGACTCTCAAACGTCCACCAAGATGCGCATTTCTTAGTCTGCACCCGCAAAGTAAGAATCGCTGTAGCTGAAATGCCGGAGTACCAAACCTACCAGTGGGCGTGAGCTTGAGTCGTTCTAGCAGGCAGTTGTGAGCCTCGGTGAGGTTGTTGTGGGCACCCGAGGTTGTTGTGGGCACCGAGGTTGTTGTGGGCACCCATCTTAAGAACTCATGAAGTGCAAGCAATGGGTGGTAGTCCCAAGATGGATATGGTTGCATTTGTTATATTATTACTAAGTTTTTTTTATTTCATCGGTTTTTAAACTAGGTATGGCATGCCGTAGGTGATCTGGATGCTGAGCAGAGCTAGCATTACTCGTAGGGTGTCATGTTCATTAGGTTCATTGTGTTGGTTTGCGGTGAGAATCGGTACTTACTATAGCTAACCAACCTAGAGTTGTTGACTAAGTGTATTTGACCATGGTCAAAAATCAGATCTAGAGATGTTGAGTATTCACACCTTTTTGTTGAATAATAGCAGTTGTGTGTTTCACACCGATTGCGCGGTTGGCATGACACACTCTGTGCTCCAGCGATGTGCGTAGCCCCGACATGGGCTTCAAAAAGGTCCTTCCAACGCGGTGGCCAGACGCGCAGTGTTAGACCGGCGTGCACACACGTGGTGTACCCATACCTAGGCATAGGTTAATGGGGGTGTGGGGACTCTTGAGTTCCACTGATATTTATTATTGCTATTAGAAACAATCTAGTAGTTTTAGTGTGGGCTGCTGCGATCATTTGACAAAGATGATCCAAACTCCTACATATTAATAACGAATTCATGAGGGTTTCACTAATTACGAGACTAGGACATCTCACGTGATCTAAATACTGCATTTTTCTTTCTTTTTATTGCCGTCTAGGTGAATCTGTACATAAAGACAGACCAATTGAATATCCGGTAAGCATATTTTAGAATGTTTTCGGACTATTAGGAAGCATCAAACATGCTTCACATCAATAGCGAAACTTTAACTTGGTTCGAGACACACAGATTGTTTATATGAAAAGTCTCAGTACCAACATGTAGTGTAGGTGAAAGTTCTACAGGGAAGATCCATGGGCTTCTGTGGTTTGAAAAGTGAGAAGAAAGCGAGAACCTACTTCATGCAATGTAGAAGGGTGGCGACTTTCTGGGGCGGGAATTGGGAAGTAAATTGTTCTTGAAATCGTACCTCAGCTGGCATTCTGCTACTGTTACGGACAAAAATATGCGCAGCTGCAGCCTCGCACTTGAAACAATTACAGGACCGATTAGCCTGAGTAGTCGTTTGGGGCACACTTGCCCCCCCCCCCCCCCCGGTGAATTGTCAGGTGGCCACTCCCCTCATTTGCCCCCTTTTTGCGGATGCCATAGAAAGCAGTAAACTTAACGCCAACGAACGTAGATTGTCCACGTCCGCATATCCGTGAATATAGCATTATCCCTACTCCGATTCAAGCCCAGAACCTTCGCGTAGAATGTGGCGAGTCTCGCAAACAAACATGGGCATACTATCTGGAACACAGAACAACACGCGCAACATACTGCGAAAACAGGCAAGATTGTAGAAGAGGTGCAGTCGCTGCTGGCCCCCATCGCGCCGACAGTGAGCCACGGTGCCAGAGCACACAGCGTAGGAACGGCACTGACCGCCAGCCATGTCACATGTACTACGTATACGTCGACCTCTTAAACACGAAAGCCAGTCGAAAGGCGTTTCATGAGAATAAAGGTTCCTTAGAACAAAAGGTGAATGTCGGTTTTTCTTTATACCTTCCACAAGGGTTTAAAGAATAACCAAAGACAGTCACCACGTCATTTCTCTTTTTTGGCACATTCAGCGTGTATGAAAGCCACCTAATCTAGGAATTTGTCTACATGTAAATGCCACCACTGATGTATTTTCTCTCAAACAAATTCATCACATATTTAAAGAATATGGAGCTTTTTATATATCTCATATGGAGCTTTTTGGTTTGTCAGCGTACACTACATGTGCTATCTTCACACCACATACTGATCTGCTGCCATCGATGCTACGGACCCGGGTACAACGAGCACCTAGATCCCGGGTGGGCAAGCTCAGCAGACAGGCATTTTAAAAGAAAGCCCACGGTTTCAAAGGTTTAAGTAGTTACCTTGTGCATGAAATCTATGTGTTCGTAATGCGCTTTGTGTCACGCAGAAGTAGTACAGATTATTGTACTTACTTTGTATTTGCGTACTGAGGCATTGATAGTATTGTCATGTTTTGCAGTTGCTTCTTGACTGGCCCTCAAGTAACAGGGCTTTAGGTTTAGCAGATATTGCCGACTTCTTCTCAGTGATATTGAATAGTATCACTGAGAAGAAAAAATATGGTCGATCCTTCTGATGTAGAAGTTGGTATATTACACGAAAATATAACGTGTCTTCACATAAAAAGTTCAAGTTTTCGTGCACATGGATCCATTTTGTCTGCTACTTTTCAATGACTTCAGCAAGCTTAAATTTATGGCACCCAAGTTGACACCTGGTGGCACATCTTCATTACGGAAGCCAACGACAGACGACTGCACACACTTTCCTGAGAGACTGCATAGCACGCAGCGGAGCAACGCTTAACTTACATTGAGCCACAGGTGCTCGCAAGCACTGTAAGTCACCAATAATCGGTTTTCACTGAATGGTTTTCAACTCACGTGCCACTGCCGAGAAGAATGCGTGACGTGTGGGTCGACCACCATCTGGTGGAAGTGGTTGGCATGCGGCGTCGTTTTGGCGAGCCGCGTCCTTCTGATAGGCCACCTAGGCAAAGGTACACTCATTTTTGTCTTGAATTGTTGTCTCTATCGCAGTCAGTTGGGTCATGATGCGCTTAATTTAACAAACGCGAGAGGCAGAGCTCCAGAAAAATTGTGGGAGCTCACTTCAGAAACCAGGCTACAATGCGCTTCAAATAGTGCCAACCCTACCTAAACGGAAAATATATGGAGTTTTATGGAAATATACGGAAGTTGTATGGCATGTACGGAAAGCTTCTTATGGAGTATAAGGAAGGATAAGGAAATTGTATGGCGTATACGGAAAGCTTTTTATGGAGTATACGGAAAGATAAGGAAAATGTATGGCATATATGGAAAGCTTTTTATGGAGTATATGGAAGGATAAGGAATGATAAGGAAACTTATGGAGCATACGGAGAGTTCATGATGGAAGGATAAGGAAAGTGTATGGAATGTACAGGAGCATTCATAAGGAAAATGCAGAATGTAAGGTCTTACGGAAATATACAGATTTTGTAAGGTGCTTACGAAAATGTGCAATAGTGTATGAAAGGCATGTGGATTGTTGCAAAAAGGTGGAAACTCTACAGTTGTTGTCACATTTTAAGCAGGAAATCCGAGCTCTATAAAGTTATAAATGAATGCACAGTGACATATATAGTACAAAAGAATAACGCAGCCTAGTCTGTGTTGTCAGTCACCGCTGTTCGCCCTTTTCCAGAATGAATAACACTTCTGCAGATGACCAGGTGCTAAAGTCTGTCACACGGAAAATGTGTGATTCACAAGGAATGACAATAACTGTCATTTTACTTGCATGCTGTCACACGAAAACAAATCAAGCAGAAAAGCATAACTTCAAGGGCTCGTTTTTTGGTAGAAACAATAATAATGAGAACTAAATTCAATGTGAATGAACTTGTCAATATTAATGAAACTGTTCTCATTAACATTGGCAAAGAGAAATGTCATTTTAAAATATCGGCCATGAGCTTAGCTCTCCTGAGCACCGACAAAAGAAATGAAAATCTATGAAAACTAATTGCATGTAGCCTAAAAATAATTTTTTATTGATAGTATATGCTCCTACAATATAAATACAGCTATACACAACTTGCCACAGCTTCACGACAGAAACGAGGTAGGGGCAGAGGAAGTGGTCAGAAAAATAATTAAGTATGAGAGCACAACTGATATGTACAAACACATAATGGTGCTTACCACTGATGCATGGATGGTCGTGTATAGAGCTGGGTCGTTTTGAGATTGTCAAAAGCATTGTTTCAGACCACCATGCAGATTACGCTTCAATTGTAGTGCTACATAAGACACAACTTACGGGCCAGCTTTAATGAATAAGATTATAGGTTAAACAAATGCTTTAATATATATCATATCATGGCTGCATGGACGCATACAAGCTATGTAAAGCGCAATAAAGTGAGGACGCATGAGCTTCTCTTGATGCTTCAGTTCTACATAGATGCTTCAACTGTGCTGCAAAGAAATTTAACCAATGTCTGTGTGTGCAACATTGTCCATTTTAAACTATCTATATGTATACATAAAATTCCTACTGCGAGTTAAGCTACGTAGCACTCCATAACTCTTCCTTTTATTAAGGGCAATTTTTCAAACAATCAACATTATTCATTTTCTGTCTGATGACTTCGTTCCCGCAATTCTTGGTTTGGCTCGATCACAATTGTGCAGCCCTTATTTTGGAGGAATCAAAAAAACATCAACCAAAATATATTTTGGAACTGCTTCTCGGTGATATTGCCTTCCCTCAACTTCCACAGCTTGAGATGAGTCATATAGCAAGTCTCGCGCATACCTAGGGCCTACCCTTGAAGAAACTGGTCCGGCTGTGAAATGCTCAGTTTTTTCTCAAACAAATTTTTTGGTTTGAGTTTTCTCACTTCTCGAGTCCCTTCACAATCAATCAGACCCATTGTTCCCCTTAGTCCTTAATTTTGTTATATTATGAAATAAATAAAAAAATAATAATGAAAATAAAAATCATAATAACTGTTGCGCAAAAAACACAGTCCCACATACGTACTTGAACGCAATATTGCTTTTATTTTGTTTTAGAACCTAAGGCATTAGAAAAGATAGCAGTACAATAAAAACGTTGAAAAAAAAACAAAAAAACAATTAAACTTGGCGGGGCTCGAACCTGCGCCACTTAGTTGTGCTCGCGTACGTGAATTGAGTGCGTTAGCTTGCTAAGCTATTCGCGCTGAATGTGGCTTGGTGTTTAAGTTATGTATATAAATTTGCTTTTTACACGCTATGTGTTGGTATATTTATGTACGTTATGCGATCGTATCTATTGTTGTGTGCATATGTTTTGGGATTGTATATACGTCACATGCTTTTCGCATGTCTTTCAACTATAGATTGCTGCACCGCCGCGGATGAAAACAAGTATTTTTACACCCACACACAAGCTTGAGCAGTTGAAGGTTGTTTCCCGGGGCTCTCTTGCAATTGAGTCGGCCACCACAAGGAATTGGAGTGATACGCCATTAATCCCTGCATCTAGCTGTACTCCACTTAGTAGCTCTATCGCTTGATTACAAATCGAGCGCGGGGCGCAACGCTATTGCGCACGACCATGCCTCGCGTAGCGGCGACATCTGCTGATTGCGCCGGCCTGCTTGCTTCGATTTGCTTCAGAGCAAAGAAATGTCATACCTTGAAAAATTGCGTACTGCACTATGTTAAAATGTTACTGCTTTGTAGTCATCCTATGATTCATTGAGAATTGATAACTCTGACATGACCACTAAAGAGCTTTACCACGGCGACCCGCACCGAACGTAAAACCGCACTACGTCTGTAGTAGAAGCAGTAGGAGGCTGTCATTTGCTAGAACAAAAACAAAACAAAGACCTGCGAAAATATTCATATGTTGTAACTTGTTTTTTGAATAACCGTATATTACTTTTAAAGTAATTTTGCCAGATAACATACATTTTCGTTTTGAGTTTATTGCAGCGACAGATGTTTTTTTTCCCTCACACAGATATCGAAGTCAAATCCATTCACAGCTAAAGCTACATGTTTTTTGTCTTCTTTGTTTCCTTGGGCATGCCGTTTCGATGCGTCTCTCGTGTGTTCGCGCTGCTACACACGAGAGCGCGAAATGTTAAATTTACGCAAGGAAGCGCCGTTCCTCGTTCGTGTGATGTGCTAAGATTGCGCCCTATTCCCGCGGTTGTTCGAGTGCGGATCAAGTGCGAGTCGTCCAAGGAATCGGCGGTTTGTGCGGGCGCTCGAATGACTCCGAGTTGACGGCTGACGCCTGTGGTCGCTTCCCTCAGGACAGTGTGAAAGAAACTAAAGGTAAGGGGGACACTTTTTTATGTAGACCAAGTATGCCACTCAGTGCAAGTGTGTGTTGCTGCACTCGAACCAGGCGTCGCGAAACGGCAACCTTACGCGCCTTTGCGAGTGCGGTTGCCGATTCGCTTTGACAACGCTAACGCCAGCAGAGCCATGGCGCATCGGCGCGGCCTTACTGGAGCTAATTCGAGACAACAGCGGCAACGTGCATGTGTATGGTGATCGATTTTTTCATATGTGCAATGTAGTGAGGAAGACGCACACGGCCCTTGCTACGTTGTTGATTAAACGAAGCCTGCAGTGCCATTTCATGCAAAGCAGCATTTTGTTTACATTCGCGGGCAATACAATTTGTAACTTGGCTCGATTCACCTAGCCAACCGCCTAAGTGGGTTGATTACCATACGTTCACGGTAGAGCGTTATTATGCCCCTAAACAGTGGCGTGTGCTTGTTGAAAGATATAATGTGTGTGCCTAGTGTAGGGAGAAAGAGAGAGGTGTTCGTGCAATCTGCATGTGTACCTGCAAGACGCCTTTGCTTGTAACTAATAATGTACCGGCCAGAACCTACATTGTACGCCTGACTTTGAAGAAAACTTGCATGCACAATGTGAGATTTTGTAATCTGCCAGAGTTGCTTTTTATAAAATAATACACTGCCAGCATGTTCAAAATATGTTTCGCTGCTGTGTGGCAGGGGTGCGCTTATCACGCTGTTGTGTAGTTGCTGATGCAAGCACTTATTGTTTTGATGCGTTAATATTTCTCATCTAACTCATCAGGTGTTTGGCTGTTTCAGCACAAACAAGGCGAAGAGAGAAGGAAGACGGGTAATGACAGGACCAGTGCCGACTTTTGTTTGCAGGAGAATACCCATGTTGGTGTATTTATTGTGACAGCCTTTCTGTGTTGCTTTTTTGCCCAATTTATGCAACAACAAAGTTGTCAGCAATATGAGAGAGAACACTGAAATTAGCTTTTAAAGATCATGGTGACTAAATGCCTAGTAACGCACAGCACAAAGTAACAACAAAAGACATCAGTATGATCAATGTGGATGAGTACAGTCTTGCATCTAAAAAATATATTGTGCAAAATGTTGCCTAAGTAAGAAACCTCTCTATGTTTGCAAATAGTGTGACATCACTTCGAGTACCGTGCCAGCCATTCCCTCCCTCTGGGCAAGGGCTGGTTGGCAAGGAAGTTGTTTGTGACGTTCCTGATAGACCACCGAGATGTATGCGATTCTAAACCTGTAGCCTAATATATACGTAATCTTTTGTGCAGTTACATCGCTGCATCTGACACCTACAACTTATTTGCATATTTACATTGCTCCCTTAGGACCTAACACACAAACTTGTTGTTTGCATTGTCACTTCATGAATATCGAGCGGTAAAGGTACTGAGTATATGTGAAACAAGAATCTCTGCTTATTACATGAAGAAATATGAGGCCTTCGATAAACCGAGTTATACCTTTATTGAGCTTGCGTACTCGTCGGGGCGATTCATACATGCAGCTTCAGCAAATGGTATCTTCCAGCCCGGTGACCTTGCAATTTTTTTCTGCACACAGCGCAAACACCGAGATGTACCCACTCGCAGATGGTCACGTCAAGGGCATATTTACCTTGAGTAAAATGTCGAATCAAGTTTTTTCATCGACTGGTCCCTGCCATGAGTGCTAGTCTTCGTAAACAAGACACATTGTTATTGACACTGCACACACCACACTCAGTATTCTCAGTTGAACCGATATTCTCAATACCTTTCAATGCACACTACATGCCGCAATGAACAGTGCACATTTTTGAAGACTATGCCGCTGTTGCTCACACAGGCCACCACGTGTGTTCACTTCTTCAAGATAAACAGACAGCGTGGCAAATATTTTACCACACAGTTTACCACACAGCTGGATGTTTGCTGACACATACTACAGCTAATGTCGACATTGTAACGTGAAGTGTAAGCTTTGAAAAATTAAAACTTGCCCCAAACACCGCACGACTGTACCGGGCTGAGCCACTAGCGGGAGTGTTTTTCCAGCCACACCTTTTACATATGCCAGTGACATCATACTGTGACGTACCTCGGTAGGGGCCTATCGCTGCATACTTTATGTGAATGAGGGTCCTGTTAGTGAAAGCAGGCATTGTTGATTTCGTAACTTGTTCATGCCCAACTGGACCTTCATTTGCACAAGTTGTCTGACTGATAGTCAGGCGAACTTTTGTGTAATAAATTATACAGTTGGCAGTCTGTGCTTGCCCCATACTGTTGTTACTGGTGTTTCTTGTTGTTACTTTGCACTGCTCATTACTACTCACCTACACAAACTAGCCTATCTTGCCGCTGTTTTGGACAAAATGCAGCAGGCAAGTGCGATAGTGTTCATAACTCTAAATTCTCGAGCAAAATTGATTGTTTCATATTCAGTTAGTTGCATTCATATCAGTACATTATAAGAAATCATTGATTAAACATGAATCCGTGTTCCTTTACATAATGCTCACAACTTTTATACCAAATTGAATGGTGTTTATAAAAAACATGGGTTTTAGCTAAACTTCATGCTCTTTTCTCGAAGAGCTTACAAAACGCTATTGCACGCTTACTTGCCATGAATTGGACTGTGTTCTAAATACATTGCAATTCTTCCCCAGACTGCCAGCACACTTCACATTGGGGGAACATTTAATAACCATGGATTGATTAGTTAAGAACGGAAAGAAAGAAGCGGCAGGCCGGGATACTTGATATTGGCATCCGTTTTGCTACCCAGCGCATTATCATGCAAACTTCCTATAGAGTGGTTATGCGTCTTGCATGTGTGTCTGTAAACCAAAAACTTTGGGTAGAACTATATTTATCTTACAAATGGTTGCAGGACTGTGAAGGCTGCTTAGGAATGGTGGGATTCCTGGACATGTGTTAAACCTTGCTGCATCAGCTCCTTGGTGTTTTCACGGCATCTTTACAGATGTGTTGGGTGAGTAAAGCAAGCAGGTTTCAACACAAGGAAAAGTATAATATGGCAGCACCTCTTGTGCGTGCCTTACATCCCAAGTATATCAAATATTTATCTTGCCTTGTGGCCTGTAATTTTTAAAGAGACACTTCTTTTTGCTTTATATTTGAGTCTTGATGCTTCGACAGCAATGTATTTGTGTTTGACAGCAAGTGTTCTTGAACAAATAACTGATCTCAATAATGACAAAACACCCTTCATACTTGGTCCTTAGCATAAGCTAGCACTTATCTGTAGCAGATTCAATTATTCATTTTTTGCTGGGATGATAATGGGCAAGTAGCAAAGGCAAGTTCAGATTGGAGTGGTCGGTGACGTCTGTTTAGGCTCTGCCATATTGCTTTGCAACCAGAGTTACTTGTGGCCACATATACAATGAAGCCACATGACGTGCATTCTAAATGAGATTACCATATCACATTTCACTGCATCTTAGTATGTGCCAAACAAATGCAGATATCATTAGCTTGCCACTATAAAGGGATCCTAAACCAACACAAGCTTGAAATTTAGTCGTGGTGTTGCAGCTGTGTATGACTCTACAATGGATACAGAGCCGTGATAATTTGTCTATATGTGGTCGCAATGGTAATGTTACACACATTGTACGATACAAAAGAGGTCCTCGCTTATTTCGCTTTTTTTCGCTATGCTTCTTTCTTGTCTCTTCTTGCCATGTGCTCCTCCTCACTGTACAAGGAGCAAGAGCAGTGGGCATACAAACACGTATTTAAAAAAAATGTTTTAAGGTGAGCACTGAGAAGCTGAACACTTCCAAAAGGCTCAAAGAGGTAAAGGTATTGTTTCTTGCTACTTTTTGGGCACCCATAGCTAGTTGTGCTGCTGCAGTTAAAAAAATAAGTGAAATGTTAAAAATTAATTGGAGATGGTTTGGCACCCATAATTGCAGTTACATACAGAACTAGGTTTCAATGCGTAAGCAAAATCTGTTTACTCTAAATCAATCCTAATGATTTCTGAAATTCAGGAAATATTCACAGAAAAGCTCAGGAAAAGGCTAAGTGGTTGCCCCTTGATCGTGAAGGAGATACCCTTCTTCTAAAATGTCAATAGACAGTCTAGTAGTCTCGATATTACATGCACTATAAAATATTCTGGTGTGATGCTTTTCATGCATGTTATAATGAGAGGGGTTTTTAATAGAACTGTTGTCACTTTGCCCTGCATTGCTGAAATTGTTCACATAGTTATAATACATGAATCACTTTATGCCTTTTGATTTTATGCAAATGGTTTGCTTACCCAGTCGGTTTAACTTGATTTGGATAAAATCATAAATGCTCTAAAAATTTTTTTACTATACAGCTGATTTATTTTTAAAATACGCGACCATTGATGTGAACGCAGTTGGTGGCGTGCTTGATTAATCCTTCACTATCACCACTCTAACTACACCTGCTACAGTGCATAGTGTGACAAAATAATGGTACTTAACATTACTGGCAGCATACACTTTTATGTCTCAAGATAGGTTAAAAAGCCTGGTAAAAATGTGTGTACGTTTTTTTTCGCTCCAACTAAATATTCGGGTCTACTCAAAGTAGCTTCCACTCTTTTAAGTTCCTCAAACTTTTAGGTGTTCAAAAGAAGTATCAATGCCATATACTTTCTTTGTCAGCCTACTCACCACTCTAATAATGAGAATTACCCGACAACATTACTCAGGAAAATATAGGGATGGTATAAAACGTAATGTCAATTCAATTGTCAAAAAATTTCGACCCATTAGTAACTTGCCACCAAGTTACGTTTTTGTTCACTTTTCTTTTCACAATTTTGTTAAAGTTATTTTTGATAACATCACCTATAGTTTGTTTGGCATCATTGTCTGCTAGTTCTCATTATAATGTGTTCAACAAAGACAACAAACCCTTAAATTTATAGTTCTTTCCTTTACTCATGAATCTGAAACAGTGAATCTCAGTAATCTTAGCGGTGTGTGACTTGTTTTTTTTTTTGATCAGTTGTGCATGTATTCAAGTACATGCATTTAGGTGGGAGGGCGAACTATTGCCTCCTCCTGTGACTAGCAGATTTTCTGAGAACGGACAGATGCATAATGCTGCCAAAGAAGTATAGGGATATTGGAAGTAATCGTAACGTAATTGCAATCGTAATTTAATTGCCAGTAGGCAAAAAAAAGGTGTCCCACACTCGCCATAATGGTAACAGGCAGCGCTGACTGACTCTTCCATGTATAAATGCACATATATACCGTACAAAATGGAAGAGGGATAGCCGCCATGGTAGCTCAGTTGATATAGCATCGGACATGTTATTCGAAGTTCGCAGGCTCGGTCCCTGTACAGGGCAGGTTATCTTTTTTTTTCCTGCCCCGCCACGGTGGTCTAGTGGCTAAGGTACTCGGCTGCTGACCCGCAGGTTGTGGGTTCAAATCCCGGCTTTGGCGGCTGCATTTCTGATGGAGGCGGAAATGTTGTAGGCCCATGTACTCAGATTTGGGTGCACGTTAAAGAACCCCAGGTGGTCAAAATTTCCGGAGCCCTCCACTACGGCGTCTCTCGTAATTGTATGGTGGTTTTGGGACGTTAAACCCCACAAATCAATCAATATCTTTTTTTCCTTCTACTTTTCTCTCTTCACAATTACAACACTTCTATTCTTCTTGAAGATTTTCTGGTGTAAAAAAGGTACCTTATAATCTGAAGAGGCAAACAGAATGTGCCAGTGTACGAGTTAGCTCTTGTAGTGGTTACAAGTAAGATATGTTTTGAAGAATAAATCATTCTGCCACTTGCCTAAAGAATGGCTACAGGACATGGCGCTGGATGCACTTTGTTATTTTTGAATCAAGCTATCTTGTATTCTATTTTTATAAATTACATGGGATACACATGACGGTATCACACACTTTAACGCCACAAAGATTATACAGTGAACAATGTTATAAATGCGAAATTGCATAAGGATAAGGTGAAAACTGCACCCTCAACGAGAATGTACAGAAAGCACAGGGTGCAGGCGTCATTCCTTCTGCCCGTGCTTTTCAAGTGCGAGCTGCTTTCACCTCGTTCTGACCAACTAACTAGATTGAGATGTGTTGTTATAGTGCAAGAGGATGCTCCACGGGAAACTAGGTTTGTCTCAAAGTCTGTGTGTGTCTTTCAACCTATATGGTGCCCGGTTCAAGAGTTCATGCAGACCAGATCGTGTAAAACAGGACCGTGTAAAATGGACCGTGTAAATAAAATAAAATGGACCATGTAAATAAACAGGATCGTGTAAACTGTCGTTTTCGTGTGCAACTGTAGTTGTGGTTGTGCTGAATGACCTTTTTTTATATACACTACATAACAAACTTGCTTCTTTAGTGTCGAGTGCATCTTCGGATCGATTGTAAATGTTTGCATATGCGAGGCCTTAAGTTTTATAAGAAATTCCTCAGTGTGCCACGAGGAAATGTGTGTTCAGCGAAAATTTGTATATCATTATATACAACTCTTAAAGCCTCGTCTACAACATTATGCAGGTTGACCTTGAGCAGAAATCGAGGAGCGGCAGCAGCCCCCAGAAAAGAGCAAGCACCCTCCAAGCTCCCGAAGCTCTCTTCGAGAGGAACAGCAAGGTCACTGTGTGGCATTGAAAACCATCTCAAGGAGTGCCTTATCAGTACACTGTGCTGCTCTTTCATCGCAGAAGACGAAGTTGACCACTCCAGAGGAACTTCACGCTGTGTATTGTGAGTGCTTCAGTGGTTTTGTTTTTGTCCAGCCAGCAGTTAAGAAATCATGTGTCAGATTCAGCCAGGATGGCTAGAGGGAGTCGGGCAGGCATGTTTGGACATTTGTCTAGCCAAGTAGTGCCAATTTTCGCACTGGTCCTGTTGGAGTTACTGCCAGAATCACAGAAGTTACGTCACCTCTCTAAATGTACAGATGTGTCGGGGAAGATTAGCTGCATTAGGTTTTTCTATAACTGATAGCTGCCAACATTCTTCATTATACAGGAGTTTTGTTCCTCACTTATGGGTGTAAAGCCCTCTACAGAAAAAATGCAACACGTCTACTTCCAGAAGACTCCAAGGCCCTACTTGTAGGTTTTTTTGGCTTGTATCATAAGTACCTCGTTTGGGGTACATGAACATTTTATAAACATGTACAGCGAAAATTTTGGGTGGCTGGTCGTTTTGTCGTTATCTTGTTCCTCGCAGTATTCTTAAGCATGTTGTGCATTACGTTGTCAATCTGGTTCATGTGCATAGAAGACATTACGGAGTTTCAGGCTACAGTATAAAAAGCCTGGAAGCAAGCTATCAATAATTTTTTAACAGAGTTGCCTAATCTGATACATGATACATCACTAAACTTTCGTGCGTATTCATCAATGTAAGCTCGTCTTAGTGTTATCCAAAATGAAGATGTGAGTCGACAGATGGAAACATCTAGTGGTGTAATCAGGGTGAACAGTAGAAGTGCTTCAGACAGGCTGGCCGATGTTGCGATAGGAGGACCTATTTTTAGAAGTCACCTTGTCATCCATGGCGTGTTAGTTTAAATGGGGTCAGTAATGACATCATCTATTGGTATAGGCGTGTGTGCCTGTTGAAAATGTTTGTCTGAAAAAAAAAACCTATAACGCAGAAGAGTGCAGCCCTTGCTTCTTTTCAAGTTAGGTTGCGCTGATACAAAGTGTTCTCCTGTCGGAGGTTGGGGGTAAGGGAGGCAAAAAAAAGATAAATGATAGAAAAGAAGAAAAAAGAAGAAAGAAAAGGGGAATGCAAAGTAAAAGTAGTGCTACACTGCTCCTACTTTGAATCCCCCCTTTTCTTCTTTTTTTCCCTTGTTTTCTTTTTTCACCTTTTTTGTTACATTTTCATTGTCCCATCTAGTGCATGAATCAATGACACATGGCTTTGCTATAGCAAAGATGCCTATGTGGTGTTGGATTGAACAGTGCATTGTACTTCATTTAGTTAATTACAGACTGATCAGTCTTGCAATAAGTGCTTCCTGTCTATCAGCACACATGTTTAATTGAAAAGTTTGTGCTTGGCTCTTAGTATGCTGGTATATAGCTTGTGTCTTTGACTACTCAAAATGAATGTTATTTTGCTGCTGTTTATGGTAATGAATTTATCCAACATAAAAATATCTTGCCATGTGAACTTTGTCGGACCTGCCTTTCTTTTTCTTTCCTATGCAGGCATTGTATGTGAGGGAGGCAGTAACAGAGAGGTGATAGCTTGAGCTTCGGAAGAATAAATGCTGGCAGTGAGGCAATTACGCATCAAACATCCCAGCCATTTTGCCAACCGTCCTAAATGTGTTTTGAAAAAAAAAATATTGTGCTCGTTTACTGTATTTTTCTGAAGCAGCAAAATGCTAAAGTATATCGCAGAGAACAAAATATTAGACCACGTTGGTGCCTTCTGGACTTCCCAGGATGTCGTCTGGGTGTTGTTTGTAAAAAGTAAAGTGTTTCAAAAATACTGCCTCTTCTACACCCAATTCGGTCTTGGTATTAAGTAAAGATGCTTGTGTGTAGTGCATGAAGCTCAGTAATTTTAGTGCAATTTTTTCGCCACATCAAAAGCAAGGAAGCAGTTTTCTTTATATGGCAAGTTATATGATTACACTTTGTCTTAAAGTAGAAATGAATTTTTGAAGTTTTCTTATGATGGCTGTTTTCTGCATTTGATGTACGACAGCTTCCGTTCCGAAGTTCCCCATGGCCCTCAATAGGAAACTTCAAAAATCATTTTCCTCATTTAAACAAAATTTGTAATGATAACACTTGCCATGTAACAAGAACTGTTTATTTGCTTTCAACTTACATATAAAAGTAATTTTCAATTAGAAAAACACACAGCTCAAATTGCATCTCAATGTGGACAAAAACGATTATATAGTGATATTTGTAATCTGGACCTAACATTATTTTTTTTCGTAAAATATAACTTCTGTGCAGTGAGTATTTGTGGCTCAAGTATTCATACAAAATGCAGTATTGCCATACAAGAAATGCAAACGATAAACAGTTTGGCGGAATTCTTCAAAGCCTATGTAGCAGAAAAATTGCACTAATGTTACTTGACTTCAAATACTTTAAGAAGCATCTTTACTTAATATGTAGATCAAATTTGATGTGGCAAGAAAAAGCGGTACTTTGAAATTTTTCTCACAAATAACACCCGCACGACATTCTGCGAAATTCTGAAGGTACCCACGTGACTACTACTCTTTTCTCTTCAAAACATTTCTGCAAATAACTATTTTCTGAAGAGTCAATTACCATCATTTTTTAAACTATACATCTGTGATGGTCGCCAGGCAGTATGGTTTGTATGTTTGGTGTAGAATAGCCCAGTGCAAAAAACAACAAATGGCTGAGCATGCTTTGACGCTCGGGCAATTTCGAAACCATTTGTTTGTTAGCAGCAATTCAGTTAAGCCCTTGTCTTTATGCTTAGGCCATAAACAAAACACAAGTAACTAAAGTAGTCCTAAGAGTCATGTAGTCTCACTGTTCCAAGGCTTGTGGAGCCTAATTTAGTGCAAGCTTCACCATTTTTTTTTTAAATTCAGATTCAACCAACAGGTTTTGGAGGCACAGTGCATTTTCAGCTAACTTGTTTCACACCAGTTATATAGATAAAAAGCAGAAAGTAGAGGTAAAAATACCATTTTAAAGGCATTGTATTTAAGAACAAAAAGGACTGCTTTCTTTTTTTGTGTGGTGCTTTGCCTGAACGCTGTGCTTTTTGTGGTATAGTTCATTGTCTAGTGAACATAGGCCTTAAAAACTAACATTAGCCATGTTGAGGTCGATTTTTTGGTTATAGTCATAGGAGACATATAAATAATTATGACTTCAAACTTGATTGTTCTTTTGAAGATTTTTTCCTTGCATAATGATATTTGAGAGTCTTAGTCAATTCTGTTATAAGAAAACGTGATGTCATAATAGGGTCACTTTTTGTAGAGTCGTTCAGTTCTACCTTACCTTTTACATTCCTAATAGAGCAGTTATTTTCAATACCGGTATTTAAAATGGAATGAGCATGCTGTATGTAGTAAGGTGTAAGCACTTACAGATAGCACATGCAACCAACTTTTCTGTTGGCAGTTTATTTCTGTTATTCTTGATTTATATGTGGGGTTTCACGTCCGAAAACCACTATATGATTATGAGAGACGCCTTAGTAGAGGGCACTGGAAACTTCGACCACTTGGGGTTCTTTAACGTACACCCAAATCTGAGCACACGTGCCTACAGCATTTCTGCCTCCATCGGAAATGGAGCCGGGGTTTGATACCGCGACATGCGGGTCAGCAGCCGAATTACTGTTACTCTTGCTCCCCTATATGTGTGCAGTTCGGTTATAGTTATCCGGCTTGCACAGATTTTTAATGGCACCTGCCTGGTCCTGCTTGCTTTCATGGTGATTTTAACCTTCATAAGTTGCTTAGGTTTAACTCTCAAAATTGTTCAAGATGCCGATTTTGTGCACAAAATGTATAGTATAAAGGCAGCAGATGTACATGCACACACTATTAAATGAACACTCAGAGCTTTCACTTGCAGTTCCTGAAGTTTTACTGTGCAGGAAGCGTTTAAATCATAATTTCATAAGGACATAATAATCGATTATCTCTACCATTGAAAATCGTGACAACCTAGTTATTTTCACTGTCATAAGCATGCTGTTTTTTTTTGATGTGGCAGAACTAATTTATACACTCATTCCTTCTATTATTCACATATGCATAACATGAAGGATTGTGTGCCTTAAATTTTCAGTTTCATTCTGTGTGTTATATTCCTTGTGCATGTAAAGTATTGTGCTAACATGTGTCTCTGACATTATTTGTGCCAATTATTTTCATTTCCAGGTGCCTATGAAGGACACATAAGTTCTATCGCAGTGACCTTCGAAATTTACAGTGGTGCCGGAGCCTCAAGCAGCATTTCGCCGATCTCCACAAGGCATTCATGAGATAAACACAGCGCCACACTTTCACAGTGCTATGATTATTATTTATGTTTAAACATTTCGTTCTAAAATTGCTGTTACATTGTGCCACTATCCTGTGGCTTAGGTGGAGCTCGTGAAATTGCGGTGCAGTCACCTCAATTGTGTACGATCAAACTGCAATGTCACTATTCACAGCTGGAGCATAAAGACAAATAAAAAAACATATTGATTGTTGCAGGGCTGATGTGTATATTAATGCTTCTCTATTGATAATAATAACTTTAAAAGTTCTTTAAGTCTTGCATAGAACACTGCATTAATGTGTTGCAATGTAACCACCATTTATGATCGCTAGCATGTTAATTTAGTAGTTTTGTAATGTATTTTATTTAAAAGGTAATTTTGCTTCTGCATCACAAAAATTAGTAAGATGCCGATGATTCAATCCCTCATTATGCACATTTAAGAAATATTGTGATTTGTACACAGTATTGCATGTACTCAAGATGTGAACATCTATTCAATATACACATTATATTGCTTTGCACTAGATTCAGACGTAACATGCACACATTTCAGTAATTTCCGCATGATACGTCTTTCCATAAGATGCGGAGTCCGCATCATACGTCTTATGCGGAGCCCGCATCATACGTCTTATGCGGAGTCCGCATCATACGTCTTCCATATTCCAATAATTCCGTATGTGAGGTCTCCGCATCTTACGGAACGTTTCAGTAGGGCTAGGCAAAGATAGACTCATTTTTGTCTTGAATTGGTGTCTCTATCGCAGTCAGTTGGGTCATGCTGCGCTTAATTTAACAAACGCGAGAGGCAGAGCTCCAGAAAAATTGTGGGAGCTGACTCCAGAAACCAGGCTACAATGCACTTCAAATAGTGCCAACCCTAGCAGAGAGGCGTTGGTAGGGCGTTCATACCAATACTGGCATAGAGGTGCTGTTTTGCTGGGGAACAATTCTGGCGGTGTCTACCTAATGAACATTTATATTCCCGTTTTCAGTTATTGGCTTAAGCATGGTGAGCAGCGCACGCCTGTTTCCGGTCTCTGTTCGGCAACGTTAATTTGACGACACGCAGTTTCACAGCCTTCGATCGAAACAAGAAGAACCGTTTGCGTTTCGCTGAAACAAGGCTTGCCCCAGCCCGCAACATCTCGGAGACCATGCATGAACTCTATCACGTTAGCCCTTAAATTAGGTTTAAAAATGTCACCCGCCATACGCACCTGGAAAGTTGGCACGCGTTTTCATCATTCTTCTTGGCACGCGTTTTCATCATTCTTCTTCAAACTTCTCCACACGTTCATACGCAAGTTGAGCCTTGTCATACTTGTTTTGTAGTCCTGTTAGAGCACATTTCATCCACTTTCTTCTTTCTTACAAGGGCAAAGTGCTAGTGGGTTTGGCGCATGAACGTGATAAAGAGCGCCTTGTCGTCTCTACTCGTGGTATTTTGGCGTTACTGAACGCGCTCCCGCAAAGTAGACAAGCCAGTGGCACCACAAAAATAACGCCCCTGAACTACGACAGCGCAAGTGCGAGCCTCAGTGTTCTTTGTGGGCGTCAGTAGGTGCTTTTAGCTGACCATAGATCACCTCCCGCTCTGCTCAGCCAGTCAGAAGTCACCGCGCATGTGCATGACGGTAAGGCGCTGAGCGTGTGAGCGGACCATTGCCATTGGCCTGGACTGTAGCGAGCGAGGAATTAAAAAGAACAAAAATGGCAGCCTCTTGTGCGTTCAAAATGATAGCGGTTGTTCGGACAACACGCGAGCTTCTGACAGCACTTCAGGATACACGAAGATCTTCGCCTTTCGGAGAAGTGGTCGCAGCCAATTCATTTGAAAATCCTAACTTTTTAGGCAGCGAAACATCGAGAGCTGACACTTCAAGTTATAACAGAGCGTCTAGAGCGGCTGCTTTGGTACTTTCTTCAAAAACACCCTTCAAACTTTCGCTAGTAAACGCTTTCGTGTGTACAAGTAACAATTTCATTTTTATTAGCAGATATATTCAGAAACGCTCTTTAGATTCAATTGCCTTAAGGCAACGCGCTGATTGCGTGCCTTAAGGCACAACATTGGAAACGCGTTTCTGCTGCCTTGAAGGCTTACATTGTAGTCCCGCTCCAAGTGAAGTTGACAAAAAGTGTTTAAAATGCTCATGCATCAAGCACCACCTTAACGCCAAAGTTAATCACTTCACACAGCTTAAAAACAGTTTGCTTTATTGATGCAAGGTAAGTAAAATTTTAAATACGAATGTATCCCTTAGTCGGGCTATGTCTGGTGTCCGGCACTGTTCGCGCACCGGCAGGTGTTATCTCTTTGCCTGACCCCTCGTCCGTAGCAACAGATGCGGGCGCGCACGCTTACCCTCGCCCCTATCATCCGGAGCACGTAGTGAGGAAGGAGGTGTGGAGGGGGACTGAGAACGAGGAGCGTGCTCTGGTGCGTGAGGGCGCTTGCATCGTGGGATCTCGGCGGAGTTCTCGCGTATGTAAGGAGGTGTAAGAGAGGGTAGGTGCAGTGCTTCACCACTTCTTTATCTGTTTCATTTCTCTCCTCCCTGCTCCCCACTCTCCCGTCCACTCGCTCATGCGTATATATAAATTAAATTAAGGGCGCACCTCGATCTCTACTGTTCGCTGGATAGTGAATGTGTGAATAAATGGTCACGGTACAAATTCTCGGCTCGTCATTATTTATGCTAATGGAACTTCTACGCCGTGTAGTTTCGGCGCAAGAAATGCATTTGCATCTCCGCACAATCCCCTTCGGGAAAGTGTGGATTTTTTTTCGAACATGTTTTTGATTTTCATGCACTGATGGCGTCCAAAAAGCCTTGACCGGAAGACACTTGGCTAAAGCTAACTATGCTCATTGCGCTCCTGTAATGTTCAGCGTTTGAGCAGAACGGATAACAAACCACAGAATCTAGCAGCTAAAAGCACCTTGTGTTATAATGCAGTATTTTTCTGCCGCGCTGTTAGGCCGCGGCACCACACTGACAAACGCAGAACGCCGGTACTCAGCGAGTATTTGTGAGAAGTATAAGGCGAATCTGTGGAACGTTTTGCAAATGTGCTGATGGCGCATGATGTTAAGTGCCCGCTCTTCATGGCTACGAACCTAGAGGTTGATAATAAATATTCCTTCTGGCTTCCTGTTTCATGGGTGAAGCTCTTAAGGGTGTGGGTTGTTCGCTCATACAAGTAGCAAGTTGTAGTAGCAGCCCCTTCTATAGAAGTTTGCTTTAACAATTGCTCTCTAGATGACGCTGGGTGTCTTTGGTTATATTATCACTAGATGGAAGTAAACGTTTTTGTATAGTTGACGGCTAAAGAGGATAGATGGAGCTTTTATAGTAATAAATTCCCAGCATATACACTTAGCGAATGATGACGACTGGGGCGCTGCGTCCGTCCTTCCGATGCGAATTCCTGTCTCGTAGGATGAACAGAAAGGCAGATAGATAGATGGACGGACGCTTCGCCCTACTCGTCATCACTCCCTCAGTGAATATGCTGTGACTTTTTATTAAATTGTGTCTTTTACTATCTTGACGTTTGTGAAAATTAGGTCATTGAAGCCTAGACAAAACCTGTATAAAACACTTTCCTGTCTAAAAAAGGCAGGCATGATGGTGGTGGTGAAAAACATTTACTAAAACCATTTACATTTGAGAGAGAGGGACGACCTTAAGGGCCGACCCTTTACAAGCTCTAGGAGGAGTCCCTAGTCCGGGACCCATGTGGCTTCTGCGGCAGATCGCAACCTGGCCACGAGAGCTCTTTGGCCCACCAAGGCCGAGCAGCCGAGCAGGACAGCCTTCAGCTCTCTCAGATATCAGACGTAGGGGAAGGGATTGGGGAGACAGCCGGGTTGGAAGGGCATGCGCACACCATGTGAAAAGTATTCGCAAGCGGATGGGCACACTGCGGGCATTCCCTGGAGAAGACAGGATTGAAGTGCTGGAGTATAGCCGGGCACAATACTGTGCTGGTGTAAAAGCGCAAGAGCCAGTGCTCATCAGACTTAATCTGGCCCGGCGCTGGGGGCCGAAATCGGAGCCTGTTCGATTTGTACATCACTGTAATTTCGCGAAAGAAGGTCACCGGATTAGGTTCTGGATCATCAGGCGATGAAGGGCGAGGTGGGTCCCGGAAATCAAGTGCGCGGGCCGAGGCATCGGCAGCCTCGTTACCACCTAGTCCTGCGTGAGCTGGAGTCCAGGTGACGAAACGTGTATTCGGGTGGTCCATGTAATCACAGTGCTTAAAGGTTTGAGCAGCGCTAACGGTGATACGATCTTTAGCAAGATTCTGATACGCGCTCCGTGAATCGGCAATAACAAACCGAGATGCGGGGTCCACTGCAACGAGAGCTATGGCGTCTTCCTCCGCAATATTGATGTCCGTGGCTCGAAATGTGAGCCCTTGGACAGGCACGTCTCGATAGACTACGGCCACTGTGTACCACCACCCCTGGTGAGGGACGGACGCGTTCGTCTACAAGACTCCAAGACGGGACACTTAGCGTCTTTGCAAAGCTGTAACCTGCGCAGTTCGCCTGCCTTTGTGAGTCCCCCTAGGCATGTTTTGAGGCAGAGGCTGGATAATTCCAACGCTCCACGCCAGTCCTCTGGGATCGTGGTCCGCTCCTCTGCATTGTAGGTGTAAAAGATATGGAGGTGGCGCAAGAGGCATCTCCCAGCGTGCGACTTGGTAAGCCGGAAGTACTGGTTGTTGAGATGGGCCTCTTTGAGTTCCCCATACGTGTTGGTCATGCCCAGCTCTATAAGACGTTGGTTAGACGTCGTCATCGGGAGGTCTAGGGCGCGCTTGCATACTTTTCGGAGAATGCTGTTCAGCGTGTTCTCAACGCATTTGCGCGAACTTAGGAAGGGTGTAAGAATAAAAAATCCGGCTGGTCACAAAACGTTGGCGAGGCGTAGAGCGTCGCGGCATCTGAGAGCCCCTCACTTGTTCGACACTCGGCGGACCACTCAGCCCACCTGACCCCAACTGTACGTAATTTGCGCAGGGTGGTATCAACTTTCCGGCTCTTGTGTAAGGAGAGCCCTAAGACGCGCATTTCTTCGCGTTCCGGGATTGACCATTGACCTGGCCCTCTGGCATGGTCAATGTCTTGCCGCTCCCTTTGTAGTCTTCCAGCCTATGACGTCACTGTCGACGCCCTCTGGTAGCAGGATAATGGAACCATCAACACGTCGTCGAGCCGATGAAGCAGGATTTCGTCGTGCATTCCATGAGTGCTGCGTACTGTTGTCGCCGCAATCCAAAACCACGGCACAATCTGGAAAAGCAATGATAGCCGTTCATTCATACTGTCGGCCAGAGATTTGCCGTGCCTTCGCTTACTTTCCTCTTGTTTTCATAATTACGTGTGTTTCGATAAGGACACGTAGCGAAAATGTTTTGCCAGTTTTATTCTTCAAATCAGGGTGCAGTGGTAACGGCTCGAAACAGGACAACTTAGGGAATAGCCCATAATTTTGTTTGCACCAACTACAGTTTAGGTCACGTAAGTGTGATTTCGACGAAAATGCGTACATCACAGCCAACATTATTGTTACAGATGTCGCAACATTGCGTAGTTATCTTGAGAAACTGCACATACCCGTATATATAGTTACACAAAATAATGTGATGTCCCAGTTTAGTCTGTGAGCTCTGCATATAATTTGATGCAATCCGACAAATAAACTCGTCTGATGCATTCGGACTTGCTACTGTGTAAAAGAAACCTGAGGAACCCATAAGATCTGTTTTTCAGGGTTGAACGCGATAGTAATATCCTGTCCCTTGTGCGTCATTCAACTACTCAGGTAGTACAATTTGTTGTATGATGCTACTTGAACAACTTCAATTGTGGAATAGTACAGTGTACTTTAAAAAGTTGAAAGTGTCTTGTCTCAGTGAAGGTTTCGCTCATGGCTGCGTTCGGTGTCGAAAGGGGTAGCATAGTTTAAACCATGAGCTATAATATGTTATCCCAACAAAGTTGCACGAAAAAACTGAAGTACAAAAGGAAGACACCTGGACACAGAACTCACTAACAACTAAAACTTTATTGGAGAAAACAGACATATATTTGTGGTTACGAGAACACATGTGGTGAAAAAAATGATTAAGATTGTATTAAGGATGCGCTTCCAGAAAAGCTACCTCAGCGGCAAGCAACATGCCCGAGCCTTGAACGACACACGGATCATGAGCTTTGTTCATGAGATATGCCGCTTCAGTTTCCCGTGCTGACTTATCCCTGCATCTAGCTTTAGCTACCGTACCACCAAACAAGGGCACGCAGCCGCACTCTCTGCAATGCGATGATAGGTTAAAGCATGGTTGTCGCTTTAGAGAGGCTTTGTGATCAATAATTCAAGTATTGAATCCAAAATATTTATTTTTTTCCACACGAAACCGGAGTGCCGAACGTGCGGTGAAAAAGACTGGTTAGAGGTCTGCTCATCTAATTATTTTTTTTTCACCTCACGTGTTCTCGTGACTGCATATATATGTCTGTTTTCTTCAATGAAGTTTCAGTTGTTACTGTGCGCTGTGTCCAGGTGTGTTCCTTTTGTACTTCAATTTTTTCGCGCAACTCATTTAATATGAATTACCAACTCGCCTAAAACCGTGCTTCTCAATAATATGTGCGTAAAATGTTTTAGAACTTGATATATGCACACACTACGCAGTCTTGAGGGAACACGCGCAGTAACGTGTGTGCCTTTTGTAATGGTTGGCGTGTTGGTAATAATGCGAATAATGTGTTGTGATGACCGATGGCAAAATAAGTTTGTATCAAGCAATAATGTTGTGATAATACATGCTGTGCTGTGAAACCTGTATACAGTATGCATGTATTTTTTAAGCACAACAGTCAATTTCCTACATTTCATTCAAAAGAACGTATTTTCACTTTATTTCCAAGCAGACGCTTAGATCATTTGCTTTCCATGCAAATGGTCTGCATGGTTTCGATCAGCACTCATATGCGAAGTTTTTTATTATTTGTTCGATTTGCATTTTGCTCAATTTTCGGCCACAGACAAGATTTTTCACTCAGAACCACCGACGCCTCGCAGGAGTTTCTGCGCAATGAGCTCTTTACCACTCTTGCGGTAATGATGCAGTATTGGTGGAACGGAAACTGAATTACTTGTATAAAAGACATTTTTAGTTACCCGTTGGCAAGAAATATTGCTAATAGCCTCCATTCCTTCATGCACAGAGACCCATAGACACCAGTTTCAGCAGTCACGCTATAGGCGATTCCTAGCCACAATGCTTCTACATGACAAGCTTCCATGCATACCAATCGCTTTTGACCAAACTTCATGAAGGTTTATTATCAGGTCCTTCAAGTAATTCAATGTACACGCACTTCATACACTGAACAGCAAGGCGATATTTCTTTTTGACTTACTACAGAAGCTTGATTGACACGCCAGAAACTTTTAAATAACAACACAGAAAAATCTTTTAACGAAACTCAAATTGCAATTGAAGTTTTTTACGCTATTTATCATTGTCAAGACGGAATCTCTGAAGCAAAATATTTACTTGAAATGAACAATGTCTTGGACCGTGTTGACCATAAGTTCAAGGTAAGAGAAATGGCCTTCAAATTTAACGTATTTCAAAATACTTTTCTACCAATACTATCCGAGGATGAAACCAACTGCCTTCGAGCATTGCCTCTACCATCTCAAATGATTTGTTTTAATTCATGTTAGACTGAGTGTGTTGCATTTTTCTTCAGTGTGTTAAATTTCCATTGATACATGTATTTGTGTTGTGGCTTGTGACTGAGGCGACTTTGATCTCTTGTTTGGCTGACTATGTATCTTTTTTTGTATTCTACTTTTTGTAAACGCTCCCCCAATGTAATGACAATTTGCACTGTGTGCAATGTAATAAATAAATAGAGTGTCGATTCGGAATCAATAACTTTAAACACAATAAATGTGTCTTCAGAAAACGTGAGCCAACAGTAACATACGCCCACCACAAAGTTTAAATAAGTTGCCAAGTTACAATTTAGCAATAATTTCTTGAGAATAGCTCGAGAATTAATGAGGATAACTTGAACAAGAATGTTGAGAGGACACGTGCAACGTTTGTTTTGGAGACGATGGTGACTGCATGCAGACCTTTACAGAGGAGCAATATTTCTAGATGCAGAATAATTTCTGGGACTATAATTAATGCTGGCGACACAGGCTGAAATAATGTAGATGAATAATCTGAATATCTATAGGTTTTTCATATAAGGTCATTTATAACCTTATATCAATGGTTATATATATACCCTATTAGGGCCGCCTAATGAAAGAGCGCACAGGTACGCCCCGCCGCGTGCTCCAAAACCGGCGTGACAGGTCCAGTTCCCGAACCACCACAGCAGCGCCACCAGGGGGGGGGGGGGGACAGTTTTCGCGTGCGCCCATAAAATCGCACGCGCGGCGCGCTTGAGGTAGTTCTTATTGAGCAGGCATCTTTGTGTTACCAGCGAAATCTTTTAATATCCGTCTGGCGTGTGTGCACCAGGCACATACCGACCTTGTTTTTACATACCTGCAGCCCTTGAAAATTTGTGGTATTGCCTTACCCGAGATGGAACCTTGCTCACCGATCAGATTTCGCGAAAGTGAAAATGGTGACCGCATTTTACTCGGATCCTACAAGATCACAACTAATACAGCTGGAAGAGCTACACTTTTCTAATGCATCTAAATTCTTTGTAGTACCTGTGAGTCAGTCGCTTCAGGAAATGTTGCTTCAGATTTAATCATTTAGTTTAGAGTATTTAGCCTCGGCGACTGCAGTTTCCACTATTTTTTTAACATACTAAGATTTCTCACTTCCCGAAACACGCCCATAGTATTCATACATTGCAGTTTCAGATGCCACAGCCACGAAATATACTTAGCATGTGTGTGATCTTATAACATTGGACTCGTGCCTCTTTGAAATTTCATTAACGGTAATTTAAATTGTGGAAATTTAGCCAGCAGTTATGAGTGAATAATATGAAAACTGTAAGATGAAAAAAGCGATGAAACGCTGCGAAATGTGAACACAGCTGCTTGCGTTCCTGCGCTTTTGAGTGTTTTCGAATCTTTCCATCCAGACGTTCTTATGATGATGCAACTAATTCAACAGTGAACAACACAAAATCGGAACAAGATGTGTGAAAATATTTCATTTATTCTCAATTTAGGGCTGATCCTGGCATTTATATTTTATTTTATTTCATTGCATTTTCGCATAACAAAAAGACTTAACAATTGCTCAAGCTTGTGCGCCCAACTTTTGGCTTCTGTGTCTATCGGCAACGAAACCATCCGTGCGGTCTTTTCATGTTGGCTTCTCCGCGGGCACGGGTGAATCCCGATAGCACTCCGACGCGCTTGTTTTCGAGCAGTCTCCGTCATGCTGTTCCGTCATCCATTGCTGTTTATTTGTTCTCCTATATATCGTTGACAAAAAATAGGCACCTGTGCACGCTCAAATGAAAAGACGTCACGTGCACTCGACTGCCCGGTAACTCTAAAGGAACGCAGGCGGACCCAGATGACGGTGCTTGATCGCCGATCTCGTGCCTTCTTCTTGTGTTGATGATAGCTGGACTGATGGTATCAACGTCTTTCTTATTCACTACAATTACCCCCGGCGAAAAGTTGAAGCCATCCTGGCAATCTAACTCTCGGGGACAAGCGGGTCAAAGAAGGGCTTCAGATGGTTTACGTGAACGATATCACGTCCACGCCGACGACGGTCGCTCGGTGGCGTGAGGGGTTCAATGGCGTAGTTCACGGGTGTAGTACGCTCGACCATGCGGCAGGGACCATGATAAATAGAGATTAGCTTGGGTGATACACCAGGGGCGCAGGGCGGTACATGAAGCCATACAAGTGCTCCAGGAACGAACGTTGGTGCAGAGCGATGGTCGTCGTCACGGGTCTCCTTCTGGCCCTGGTGGTCGGATGTGGTAAGCCGCTTGGCCAACTTGCGGCACGCTTCTGCGTAATGAGCGGCTTCCGAGACAGGCTTGCATTCGGAGGGATCTGGGGAGTATAGCAGTAAAGTGTCGATGGTGTGCGATGGTTGGCGACCGTACAGGAGAAAAAATGGGGAAAACCCGGTAGTGACTTGCGTAGCGGTGTTATACGCGTATGTCACAAATGGGAGAACGAGGTCCCAGTTTGTTTGGTCAGAAGCGACATGCGTAGCGAGCTACGATTAAACCGTTCCTTTAAACCACTCAGTCAAGCCGTTTGTCTGTCAGTGGTAGGCTTTACTCTTCCAGTGTACAATATGGCACTGTTAAATAAGTGCTTGGATTACATCAGAGAGGAAAACACGCCCCCGGTCACTGAGGAGTTCTCGAGGAGGACCATGACGAAGCACAAAACGATTGAGTATGAAAGATGCGACGTCTTGTGCTGCAGCTGTGGGGAGAGCAGCAGTTTCAGCGTACCGTGTTAGTTGATCCACTGCCTAGATAGCCCATCTATTGCCTGCCGTTGTTAATGGCAGTGGTCCGTAGAGGTCAATTCCTACACGATCGAACGGGCGGTCTGGGCATGGAAGTGGCTGCAATGAACCTGTTGCAGGATGTGGCGGGCTTTTCCGCCGCTGACATTCGTGGCAGCTGCGAATGAACTGGCGGACGAAGGTAAACATTCCGCGCCAGTAATACCTTTTTCGTAGGCGCTCGTAGGTCTTGAAAACACCGGCGTGAGCACATTGAGGGTCGGAATGAAACGACGCACAGATGGTAGAGCGCAGCGTTCGAGGAATGACTAGTAGCCATTTCCTACCATCTGCTGAATAGTTGCGCCGGCACGAAAGGCCATTCCGAATACTGAAGTGCGGAGCCTGGCAGCGCAGGGTTCGAGTGGTTGGAAGTGTCGGTGCCTCAGATAAAGCGTCAAGAATCGAAGCGATTCATGGGTCATTGCGTTGTGCAGAAGAGATGGTGTCCTCGTCCAAAGCTGGCAACGTGTTGTCCGAGGAAACAGATGCAATGTCCGGGGATAAGGGAGATCGTGACAGTGCATCAGCATCGGTATGCTTGTGGCCGGAACGATATACAACGCGAATGTCATATTCTTGAAGCGGAAGAGCCCAACGGGCAAGACGACCCGATGTCTCCTTAAGCGAAGATAACCAGCATAATGCGTTGTGGTCCGTTACTACATCAAAAGCACGGCCATAATGATATGGGCGGAACTTGACAAGCGCCCAAACGAGTTTCCGAGCAGCGAAGTGACACTTCTAGAGGTTGAGTTGGAGCTGAGCATTCTTCAGGGACGTGAGGACGTGTTTGCGGCGCTCGAGATGTGTTCCAAAATCTCGCGAAAACACGTAATATCGTCGAGATAGCAGAGACAGATTTGCCATTTCAAACCCCGAAGAACCGAGTCCATCATGCGCTCGAAAGGGGCAGGCACATTGCAGAGGCCGAAGTGCATGAAATTAAACTCATATAGACTGTCCGGCGTCACGAAGGCTGTTTTTGGTCGATCGGCATCTGCAAGGGGGACCTGCAAGTACCCTGAGCGCAAATCTAATGACGAAAAAAACTCGGCTCCTTGTAAAGTATCAAGGGCATCGTCAAGCCTGGCTAAAGAATACCCGTCTTTTCGAGTGATCTTATTTAGGCGCCGGTAATCCACACAGAAGCGAACGGAACCATCCTTTTTTTAACGAGCACTACAGGTGAGGCCCATGGACTTTGTGAAGGTTGAATGACGCTGCGTTGCAGCATATCGTTCACCTGTTCGGTAATAACTTGGCGTTCCGCCGCAGAAACACGATATGGTCACTGTCGTAATAACGCGTGGGAGCCGGTATCAATGTAATGTAGAGTGGTAGAAGTGCAGCCAAGTGAAGGTTGAACAACATCGAAAGATTCGCGCTACTGGTACAGCAGTTGGAGGAGTTCAGATCGTTCAGATGGTGACAGTCCGTCTGCGATTGCCGAATTGAACACTTTCGAATCCTGTATATCAGAGTGGTTAAGAGCACTGACGGCGGCGAGGTCACTTTGGGATGATTCTTGCGGCACGGTAAAAACTTGTCCATTATCAATGGGCTGTACGCATCCAAGAGACTCGCCTTTAAACAGTTTGATGGTATGCGGAAAGGGATTGGTAAGGCCGAGAGCACTGGCTCCATTAGAAATTGAGAGGGCAGAATACGGGAGCAGAAGTGGTTTCCGACTTAGAAAGAGGCTTGATGAATAAAAAAAATGCTACTTCGTCACGCATGCCGTCGGAGACCACAGGGAGCAAGACAGCTGTTGTCGGTGGACTGCCAGTGTCCTCTTTGACAACTAGCTTGTGCGTGCCTTGCTTAGTGTGGTCGTAAGGCTGGTCGAACAACGGAAGCAGTTCAAGTTCGGAACGGGCACAATCTATAACGGCACGATTACGGGACAGGAAATCCCAGCCAAGTATGATGTCATGAGAGCACGAGGAAAGGACGCTAAAGTCAACAATGTAGTGGTCCTCCGCAATTGTGAGTCGGGCAGTGCAGGCGGCTATAGGTCGAACGAGCTCTCCATTTACTGCACGTAAGGACGTCATATCAAGTGGTGTGGTCACCTTTCAGAGCTTGCGCCAAAGTTTGGCGTCTATAACAGACACAGAGGCACCGGTATCCACAAGAGCGTATGCATGGGCGCCGTCTACAAAAACTTCGACGATATTTGATGGCAAGGTGCTAGGACTTGAACATTTTGATAGCGCAGTTCTTGCCCCTGGAACTGCGACGGCTAGTTCTCTCAGTTTGAGGGGCTGGTCGTGGGCGCATGGGTGACAAGAAGCGTCGATTAGGTGAAGGTGAGCAACGAGACGAGGGGGTCGGTCCATGTAGTTGCTTCGTGGTCGGACGTCTGTGTAGGCGGGCACGTGACGACGGCAGTATCGGGAGATATGGCCAGGGCCGCCGCACGCAAAACAGATCGGCCGGTTATCGCGCGTTCGCCAGGCATTTGCAGCGAGGGGCGCCGCCAAAGCTTCATACGGCTGAGTCGAGGCTATGGTAGCGAGGGGAGGAGCCCACGTGACGGAAGACTGAGTAGGAGCGGTGACGTGCGGCAGTTCATTGAACGGCGCGGGCTCGTGTGGCTTCTGCCTCTTTACTGCGTCAGCATAAGTAAGAGGCGTGGCGACAACTTGCTGCTGAAGGGCACTGGCATAGCCTCGGCAATCTGGTCCTGAAGTGCATGTTGGAGCATGGGAGCTAACGGTGTCGGTGGTTGCTCTTGCTGCTGCTGCGGGAGCCCTTGGCGCTGACAAAACGGCAGAAGGGAAAGCTGACGTGCGACCTCCTCACGCACAAAGTCTTTCATTTGTGCTAGAAGGCGGGAGTGGTCAGGTACGACGTCCAGTGCAGCGAGTGGTTGGTTATTCTGAAATGGACGACGGGTGAGAGCTCGTTGCCGTCGCAATTTGTCGTAGTTCTGGCACATAGTTACCACTTCAGACACCGTGCCAGAAGACTTCGCAAGGAGCATTTGAAATACGTCGTCATCAACACCTTTCATTGTGTGCTGGATCTTGGCACTTTCGCTCATTGCGGCGTCGACGCGCCTGCAGAGATTGAGTATGTCTTCGATATAGGCGGTAAACGTTTCGCCCGGTTCTTGTGCCCGTGAGCGCAGGCGTTGTTCGGCGCGCAACTTCCGCACGGCAGGGCGACCGAAAACTGAGGATATTACCTGCTTGAAAGTGGCCCAGTTTTTGAACTCGTATTTGTGGTTTGTGTACCACAGTTTCGCCACATTAGCCAAGTAAAAGTTGACGGTGCTCAACTTAGCAGCGTCATCCCACCTGTTTGGTCCACTGACTTTTTCGTAGGACGACAGCCAGTTCTCGACGCCCTGGTCTTCGGCGCCCGAAAAGATCGGGGGGTCTCGCTGGTGAACCGGGCCGGGGCAAGTAGCCGCCGCGAGAGGTGCTGTCTGTTGGGCAGCGTCAACTTGCATGGTCGACGGCAGTGCGCGGAATCGGAGTTCCAGGGTGTAGGTGATGTAGTTACCCAGCACGATTCACCAAATGTAAAGGGGGTTTATTGAAGGACTGAGCAAGCGGGTGGTAGCTCTAAAGGAACGCAGGCGGACCCAGATGACGGTGCTTGATCGCCGATCTCGTGCCTTTTTCTTGTGTTGATTACAGCTGACCTGATGTTATCACCGGCTTTCTGATTCACTACAATATATATATATATATATATATATATTGCCACCTACTTCAAGTAGTGGGTTGTATGCCAAGGCGAAGGCTCACACCACAAAAAGAAGAAAGTGCGCGTGTGCCCGCGCTCTGGCAAACAAGCCAAACCAACGCGCTTGGTTAGAGCCCTGTTGCTCAGACGTCAATAAACCTTGTCGACACCCCTTGAGCGACGCGTCAATTGGTGGAGGTGCTGGGTAGTCTCTCATGAATGTTTCAGACCCCTCTTGTAAGCGGCATCACAAGCCCAGTGCGAGTTAACACTCCCGTTCATCGTACAAGCCACAGGATCAGGGGATTACCACCGGAAGCTGACCTTACAGTTCACACCAGTATGATGAGCACATCCATTCAAACCACTTTAACAGGTAAGAAAAATCCCACGGTGACTCGGTACACTCTCGAAAGTCCACAGGCTCCGACACCGTTTCATGGCACCGAGCTCGAAGACGTCGAGGACTGGTTGGTCGACTTCGAGCGCGTGGCTGCTTTGAACGAATGGAACGATGCGGCCACACTATGGCGTGTGTACTTTGATTCGGAGGATGGAGAGCGTACCTGTTACATGAATCACGAGGAACAGATGACATCGTGGCCCGAATTCCACCGCTGGCTGTTGGATACTTACGGAAGTGCTGATCGCCACGAACGAGCAGAGCGAGCGATCCAGGCCCGCCTCCAGATGCCCAATGAAACTGTCATGACCTATGTTGAAGATATGACGCGCCTGTTCCAACGGGCTGATCCGAGTATGACAGAGGAAAAGAAGTTGCGTCACAAGATGCGGAGAGTTAAGGAGCAGCTTTTCGCTGGCCTTCTACGAAGCCCTTCGAACACGGTCGCTTTTATCCGAAGCCGTCACGATGGAAAAGATGTTTCAGCATCGATACACCCTGTATGAGCGGCAAGTGAACACGTCCACTGCTCAAGTTCTCACGACTATTGGGAGCAACACCGCGTGTCTGCGCGGCCTTATCCAATCCATAGTACGTGAGGAGCTGCAAAATGCTGCTGCACCACCACTACCTACGGTGAGTTACATCATAAGCATTGTCAAGAACGAGCTTCATCATGGCCTTCGTGGCCCTGTGAGTCTGGAAAACGGCACACCCGCCCCGGCTGACTACTACTGTGCGACCTATGCGGAAACCTTGAAGCGCCCAGCTTCCTCTTCCCTGCTGTTTGTTCAGGCACCTCCTACGGTTTCACTTCAGTCGGCGCAGCCTCTACGGTACTACGAGAACACACGCATGCCCCCACCCCTCGTTTACGCCAGCCCTGTACCTCTTGCGGAACAACCAGCACACTACCTTGACGACAGACGCGTTTCGCCTCGGAAACCTGATGTTTGGCGCACTCCTGATTGCCGACCTTTCTGCTTCCACTGCGATGAAGTGGACCATTTATACCGCCAGTGTCCATACCGGTGCCTCGGGTTGCGCTGCTTTTCAGTATATTCAGCGCCTCCTCGGTATGGCCAGCGACCGCGGGAAATTGAGGACTACCTGGCTCAACAACACATGCCACCACCTTCTGGACGGCAGTCACACTCACCGTCGCCGAGACGCTTTTCATCCTCGTCCCAGCGACATCCTGGCGCACGGTCCCCCAGTCCCCGCCGGGAAAAATAATGCAAGCAACCCTTGGAGGCGAGGCCGCTGGCAGTTGACGTACTGAAGACCTCCAATCGACGCTAACAGAAAATGATGTAGATTCGACTGAGCGATATGTTCGTCTTTCTCTCAATATACCGGTGCTGATGGACGCCTATGCACTAGGTACTTTAGTTGATACCGGGGCTGACTATTGGATACTAAGTGGGAAATCACCAGACTACTAAACAAGGTACTCACACCTTGGCATGGCTCTGTGATTCGAATGGCTCGTGGCTACACCGTTTCTCCGCTTGGAACCTGCACGAGTAGAGTTCAAGTCTGCGGTTATACTTTTGTAGCAAATTTCCTTGTGCTCCGTGAATCTTTACGCGACGTTATTTTTGGTGTTGACATTCTGCAGGAGTATGGAGCTGTCATTGATCTTTAAGAGAATCGCATCACCTTCTCAGCCGACCGAGCAATCGACCAGCAGGACGACCAACAACGTGCCGACGTTCTTCGTGTTTCTGCTGAAAGTGAAACGCTTCCTCCAAGAGCCAGGGTCATAGTCGACGTCACATGCTGTGGATTGTGAAAAGGTGTAACAAAAGTAACATCGCGTGTAACATTTGATAATTGGTGCCCTTTTTCATTGTTTCGGCCACTTTGTTTTGTTTTTTTGCAATCACTTCACAGCATCTTTCTTTTTTGTTGAGGAGGAATATTGCCACCCACTTCTAGTAGTAGGTTGTATGCGAAGGCGAAGGCTCACACCACAAAAAAAAGGAAGTGTGTGTGAGGTGAGCCCCTGCTCTGGCAAACAAGCCAAACCGACGCGCTTGGTTAGAGCCCTGTTGCTCAGGCGTCAATAAACCTTGTCGACACCCCTGGAGCGACTGGACAAGTATATATATATATATATATATATATATATATATATATATATATATATATATATATATATATATATATATTGTTACGAGCAAAACAACACCTACAGCCAGGAGTTCACCTGAACCAGAGCAACGAAAATGTTTTGTTCTTCGCAGCCCGAAACAAGTGGGAGCCACAGCGGCTCGTTTATGAATGGTTGCATTACCCCCTCTTCCAAGAAGCATCGTCTCGATGCTGTGCCTGAAGGTCAAAAAAAAGAGACGAAAATTATCATGCAACCAAATAAATGGCGTTAGGCGGAATAACGTTATTGGTTGTGGAGTCAAGAGTTAATTGAGAAATGAGAAAAATAGGAAAGAATGTAAGGAAAATACGAATAAAAAAAAAGATGCGACGTTACCAATAAAGTTAGTTACTCACTGGTGATTCACAGTGCAAAAAGTATAGATTCAGCCGTGAAACGTGAATGACTTCAGTTTACGGGGTGAAACGGGAACGTCTCGAAGTGCCTTCTGGGAGAACCTCGTAAGTGACGTCGCTGAGACGTCATACGGCCTTGTAAGGGCCGAAGTGGCGACGAAGAAGCTTTTCTGAACGGCCATACGGTCGGATAGGGGTCCACACCCGGACTTCATCACCAGGCTTGAAAATACATTCACGGTGACGAAGATTTTAGCGGCGCGCGTGTGCGGTTTGGTGATGTTCAATACGGTGACGAGCTACTTGAATGGCCTCTTCTGCGCACTGTGCGAATTCGGCGGCATTTGTGTGGTATATCCTAAGTTGTCGGGCAGAAGCGTAGCGACGAGTATCGTAGTGACCTCGCGACTGTGTACTAAGGGAAAAGGTGTGAAACCGGTACTTTCTTGAACAGCAGTGTTATAAGCAAAAGTCACGTAAGGAAGTATGGTGTCTTCGTTCTTGTGATTGATCTCCACATACATTGACAGCATGTCTGCAATCGTCTTATTGAGTCGTTCAGTCAGCCAGTTTGCTTGCGGGTGGTAAGCCGTTGTTTTACGATTTTCCGTGTCAATTATTCGCAAGACTTCCTGCGGCATCTCTGCGGTGAAAGCAGTCCCACGATCAGCTATGACGACAACTGGCGCACCGTGACGTAAGACGGTGCTGTTAACGAAAAATTGGGCGACGTTTGCTGCGGTGGCTTTTGTAAGTGCCTTTGTTTCATAGTAGCATGCTAAGTATTTGGTAGCGACCACAATCCACCAGTTTCCAGACGAAGACGTGAACAATGACCCCAGAAAGTCCATGCCAATTTGATAAAATGGCGCCTTTGGGGGGCCTATTGGTTGCAGTAGTCCCGCTGGTCATAAAGGTGGAATCTTACGTCGCCGACGGACGCGACATGTGCGAACGTAATGCTTCACAGTCTTTGCCACACGTGGCCAGTAGTAGGAGCGTTGAATCCATTGCAGTGTGCGCCTATAGCCGAGGTGTCCGGACAATGGCTCATTACGACACTCACGTAAAATGTCACCACGGAGCGTAGTTGGCGCAACAAGCAGATACATAGCTTGAGGAGGATGAAAGTTCTTTTTATAGAGCACTCCATTGTGGAAACAAAAGGAGGATAGTGAGCGTGCAAAGCTTCAAGGAGGGTGGGAAAGGCGTCCTTCCAGGTAGTCAATAAGCGGGATGAGCTCCGAGTCATGACGCTTTGCTCAGCCAAGTGGGTTTCGTCGTCTTCAAGGTCAGTGTTGGCATTTTAGACCGGTACACGTGACAGACAGTCGGCGTCGGTGTGTTTCCGCCTGATTTGTGGAAGATGAGGACATTGAAATCTTGTAGCCGAAAGCATCATCATGCTAGACGACCTTAGGGATCTTCGAGATTTCTAGCAAACAAAGGAAATTGTGGTCGCTAACTACCCTGAATGCGTGGCCATACAAGTCTGGACGGAACTTTGTTATGGCCCAGAAACCGCCGAGGCATTCCTTTTCAGTTGCAGGATAGTTTTTCTCCGCTGGGGATAACGTTCTTCTCGCGTAAGTTATCACGCTCTCCACGCCATTATGCCACTGGCCTAATACCGCTCCTAGTCTAACGTTGCTGGCGTCAGTGTCTAATTCTGTGTCGCCGCTTCCGTCAAAATGATCCAGTACACCCTACTGAAACGTTCCGTAAGATGCGGAGACCTCACATACGGAATTATTGGAATATGGAAGACGTATGATGCAGACTCCGCATAAGACGTATGATGCGGGCTCCGCATAAGACGTATGATGCGGACTCCGCATCTTATGGAAAGACGTATCATGCGGAAATTACTGAAATGTGCGCATGTTACGTCTGAATCTAGTGCAAAGCAATATAATGTGTAAATTGAATAGACGTCCACATCTTGAGTACATGCAATACTGTGTACAAATCACAATATTTTTTAAATGTGCATGATGAGGGATTGAATCATCGGCATCTAGCTTACTAATTGTTGTGATGCAGAAGCAAAATTACCTTTTAAATAAAATACATTACAAAACTACTAAATTAACATGCTAGCGATCATAAATGGTGGTTACATTGCAACACATTAATGCAGTGTTCTATGCAAGACTTAAAGAACTTATAAAGTTATTATTATCAATAGAGAAGCATTAATATACACATCAGCCCTGCTACAATCAATATGTTTTTTATTTGTCTGTATGCTCCAGCTGTGAATAGTGACATTGCAGTTTGATCGTACACAAATGAGGTGACTGCACCGCAATTTCACGAGCTCCACCTAAGCCACAGGATGGTGGCACAATGTAACAGCAATTTTAGAACGAAATGTTTAAACATAAATAATAATCATAGCACTGTGAAAGTGTGGCGCTGTGTTTATCTCATGAATGCCTTGTGGAGATCGGCGAAATGCTGCTTGAGGCTCCGGCACCACTGTAAATTTCGAAGGTCACTGCGATAGAACTTATGTGTCCTTCATAGGCACCTGGAAATGAAAATAATTGGCACAAATAATGTCAGAGACACATGTTAGCACAATAGTTTACATGCACAAGAAATATAACACACAGAATGAAACTGAAAATTTAAGGCACACAATCCTTCATGTTATGCATATGTGAATAATAGAAGGAATGAGTGTATAAATTAGTTCTGCCACATCAAAAAAAAAACAGCATGCTTATCACAGTGAAAATAACTAGGTTGTCACGATTAGATAATCGATTATTATGTCCTTATGAAATTATGATTTAAACGCTTCCTGCACAGTAAAACTTTAGGAACTGCAAGTGAAAGCTCTCAGTGTTCATTTAATAGTGTGTGCATGTACATCTGCTCCCTTTATACTATACAGTTTGTGCACAAAATTGGCATCTTGAACAATTTTGAGAGTTAAACCTAAGCAACTTATGAAGGTTAAAATCACCATGAAATCAAGCAGGACAAGGCAGGTGCCATTAAAAATCTGTGCAAGCCAGATAACTATAACCGAACTGCACACATATAGGGGAGCAAGAGTAACATTAATTCGGCTGCTGACCCGCATGTCGCGGTATCAAACCCCGGCTTCATTTCCGATGGAGGCAGAAATGCTGTAGGCACGTGTGCTCAGATTTGGGTGTACGTTAAAGAACCCCAAGTGGTCGAAGTTTCCAGTGCCCTCTACTACGGTCTCTCATAATCATATAGTGGTTTTCGGACGTGAAACCCCACATATAAATCAAGAATAACAGAAATAAACTGCCAACAGAAAAGTTGGTTGCATGTGCTATCTGTAAGTGCTTACACCTTACTACATACAGCATGCTCATTCCATTTTAAATACCGATATTGAAAATAACTGCTCTAATAGGAATGTAAAAGGTAAGGTAGAACTGAAAGACTCTACAAAAAGTGACCCTATTATGACATCACGTTTTCTTATAACAAAATTGACTAAGACTCCCAAATATCATTATGCAAGGAAAAAATCTTCAAAAGAACAATCAAGTTTGAAGTCATAATAATTTATATGTCTCCTATGACTATAACCAAGAAATCGACCTCAACATGGCTAATGTTAGTTTTTAAGGCCTATGTTCACTAGACAATGAACTATACCACAAAAAGCACAGCGTTCAGGCAAAGCACCACACAAAAAAAGAAAGCAGTCCTTTTTGTTATTACCTACAATGCCTTTAAAATGGTATTTTTACCTCTACTTTCCGCTTTTTATCTAAGTAACTGGTGTGAAACAAGTTAGCTAAAAATGCACTGTGCCTCCAAAACCTGTTGGTTGAATCTGAATTTTAAAAAAATGGTGAAGCTTGCACTAAATTAGGCTCCACAAGCCTTGGAACAGTGAGACTACATGACTCTTAGGACTACTTTAGTTACTTGTGTTTTGTTTCTGGGCCTAAGCATAAAGACAAGGGCTTAACTGAATTGCTGCTGACAAACAAATGCTTTCGAAATTGCCCGAGCGTCAAAGGATGCTCAGCCATTTGTTGTTTTTTGCACTGGGCTATTCTACACCAAACATACAAACCATACAGCCTGGCGACCATCACAGATGTATAGTTTAAAAAATGATGGTAATTTACTCTTCTGAAAATAGTTATTTGCAGAAATGTTTTGAAGAGAAAAGAGTAGTGGTCACGTGGGTACCTTCAGAATTTCGCAGAATGTCGTGCGGGTGTTATTTGTGAGAAAAATTTCAAAGTACCGCTTTTTCTTGCCACATCAAATTTGATCTACATATTAAGTAAAGATGCTTCTTAAAGTATTTGAAGTCAAGTAACATTAGTGCAATTTTTCTGCTACATAGGCTTTGAAGAATTCCGCCAAACTGTTTATCGTTTGCATTTCTTGTATGGCAACACTGCATTTTGTATGAATATTTGAGCCACAAATACTCACTGCACAGAAGTTATATTTTACGAAAAAAATAATGTTAGGTCCAGATTACAAATATCACTATATAATCGTTTTTGTCCACATTGAGATGCAATTTGAGCTGTGTGTTTGTCTAATTGAAAATTACTTTTATATGTAAGTTGAAAGCAAATGAACAGTTCTTGTTACATGGCAAGTGTTATCATTACAAATTTTGTTTAAATGAGGAAAATGAATTTTGAAGTCTCCTATTGAGGGCCATGGGGAACTTCGGAACGGAAGCTGTCGTACATCAAAGGCAGAAATAGCCATCATAAGAACACTTCAAAAATTCATTTCTACTTTAAGACAAAGTGTAATCATATAACTTGCCATATAAAGAGAACTACTTCCTTGCTTTTGATGAGGCGAAAAAATTGCACTAATATTACTGAGCTTCATGCACTACACACAAGCACCTTCACTTAATACCAAGACCGAATTCGGTGTAGAAGAGGCAGTATTTTTGAAACACTTTGCTTTTTACAAACAACACCCAGACGCCATCCTGGGAAGTCCAGAAGGCACCAACGTGGCCTAATATTTTGTTCTCTGCGATATACTTTAGCATTTTGCTGTTTTCAGAAAAATACAGTAAACGAGCACAATATTTTTTTTTCAAAACACATTTAGGACGGTTGGCAAAATGGCTGGGATGTTTGATGCGTAATTGCCTCACTGCCAGCATTTATTCTTCCGAAGCTCAAGCTTTCACCTCTCTGTTACTGCCTCCCTCACATACAATGCCTGCATAGGAAAAAAAAGAAAGGCAGGTCCGACAAAGTTCACAAGGCAAGATATTTTCATGTTGGATAAATTCATTACCATAAACAGCAGCAAAATAACATTCATTTTGAGTAGTCCAAGACACAAGCTATATACCAGCATACTAAGAGCCAAGCACAAACTTTTCAATTGAACGTGTGGTGATAGACAGGAAGCACTTATTGCAAGACTGATCAGTCTGTAATTAACTAAATGAAGTACAATGCACTGTTCAATCCAACACCACATAGGCATCTTTGCTATAGCAAAGCCATGTGTCATTGATTCATGCACTAGATGGGACAATGCAAATGTAACAAAAAAGGTGAAAAAATAAAACAAGGAAAAAAAAAAGATGAAAAGGGGGATGCAAAGTAGGAGCAGTGTAGCACTACTTTTACTTTGCATTCCCCTTTTCTTTCTTCTTTTTTCTTCTTTTCTATCATTTATCTTTTTTTTTGCTTCCCTTACCCCCAACCTCCAACAGGAGAACACTTTGTATCAGCGCAACCTAACTTGCAAAAAAGCAAGGGCTGCACTCTTCTGCGTTATAGGTTTTTTTTTCGGACAAGCATTTCCAACAGGCACACACGCCTATACCAATAGATGATGTCATTACTGACCCCATTTAAACTAACACGCCAAGGATGACAAGGTGACTTCTAAAAATAGGTCCTCCTATCGCAACATCGGCCAGCCTGTCTGAAGCACTTCTACTGTTCACCCTGATTACCCCACTAGATGTTTTCATCTGTCGACTCACATCTTCATTTTGGATAACACTAAGACGAGCTTACATTGATGAATACGCACGAAAGTTTAGTGATGTATCATGTATCAGATTAAGCAACTCTGTTAAAAAATTATTGATAGCTTGCTTCCAGGCTTTTTATACTGTAGCCTGAAACTTCGTAATGTCTGCTATGCACATGAACCAGATTGACAACGTAATGCACAACATGCTTAAGAATACTGCGAGGAACAAGATAACGACAAAACGACCAGCCACCCAAAATTTTCGCTGTACATGTTTATAAAATGTTCATGTACCCCAAACGAGGTGCTTATGATACAAGCCGAAAAAACCTACAAGTAGGGCCTTGGAGTCTTCTGGAAGTAGACGTGTTGCATTTTTTCTGTAGAGGGCTTTACACCCATAAGTGAGGAACAAAACTCCTGTATAATGAAGAATGTTGGCAGCTATCAGTTATAGAAAAAGCTAATGCAGCTAATCTTCCCCGACACATCTGTACATTTAGAGAGGTGACGTAGCTTCTGTGATTCTGGCAGTAACTCCAACAGGACCAGTGCGAAAATTGGCACTACTTGGCTAGAAAAATGTCCAAACATGCCTGCCCGACTCCCTCTAGCCATCCTGGCTGAATCTGACACATGATTTCTTAACTGCTGGCTGGACAAAAACAAAACCACTGAAGCACTCACAATACACAGCGTGAAGTTCCTCTGGAGTGGTCAACTTCGTCTTCTGCGATGAAAGAGTAGGACAGTGTACTGATAAGGCACTCCTTGCAATAGTTTTCAATGCCACACAGTGACCTTGCTGTTCCTGTCGAAGAGAGCTTCGGGAGCTTGGAGGGTGCTTGCTCTTTTCTGGGAGCTGCTGCCGCTCCTCGTTTTCTGCTCAAGGTCAACCTGCATAAAGTTGTAGACGAGGCTTTAAGAGTTGTATATAATGATATACAAATTTTCGCTGAACACACATTTCCTCGTGTCACACTGAGGAATTTCTTATAAAACTTAAGGCCTCGCATATGCAAACATTTACAATCGATCCGAAGATGCACTCGACTCTAAAATGCAAGTTTGTTATGTAGTGTATATAAAGAAAGGTCATTCAGCACAACCACAACTACAGTTGCACACGAAAACGACATTTTACACAATCCTGTTTATTTACATGGTCCATTTTATTTTATTTACACAGTCCATTTTACACGGTCCTGTTTTGCACGATCTGGTCTGCATGAACTCTTGAACCGGGCACCATATAGGTTGAAAGACACACACAGACTTTGAGACAAACCTAGTTTCCCGTGGAGCATCCTCTTGCACTATAACAACACATCTCAATCTAGTTAGTTGGTCAGAACGAGGTGAAAACAGCTCGCACTTGAAAACCACGGGCAGAAGGAATGACGCCTGCACCCTGTGCTTTCTGTACATTCTCGTTGAGGGTGCAGTTTTCACCTTATCCTTATGCAATTTCGCATTTATAACATTGTTCACTGTATAATTTTTGTGGCGTTAAAGTGTGTGATACCGTCATGTGTATCCCATGTAATTTATAAAAATAGAATACAAGATAGCTTGATTCAAAAATAACAAAGTGCATCCAGCGCCATGTCCTGTAGCCATTCTTTAGGCAAGTGGCAGAATGATTTATTCTTCAAAACATATCTTACTTGTAACCACTACAAGAGCTAACTCGTACACTGGCACATTCTGTTTGCCTCTTCAGATTATAAGGTACCTTTTTTACACCAGAAAATCTTCAAGAAGAATAGAAGTGTTGTAATTGTGAAGAAAGAAAAGTAGAAGGAAAAAAAGATATTGATTGATTTGTGGGGTTTAACGTCCCAAAACCACCATATGATTATGAGAGATGCCGTAGTGGAGGGCTCCAGAAATTTTGACCACCTGGGGTTCTTTAACGTGCACCCAAATCTGAGTACATGGGCCTACAACATTTCCGCCTCCATCGGAATTGCAGCCGCCACAACCGGGATTCGAACCCACGACCTGCGGGTCAGCAGCCGAGTACCTTAGCCACTAGACCACCGTGGCGGGGCAGGAAAAAAAAAGATAACCTGCCCTGTACAGGGACCGAGCCTGCGAACTTGGAATAACATGTCCGATGCTCTATCAACTGAGCTACCATGGCGGCTATCCCTCTTCCATTTTGTACGGTATATATGTGCATTTATACATGGAAGAGTCAGTCAGCGCTGCCTGTTACCATTATGGTGAGTGTGGGACACCTTTTTTTTGCCTACTGGCAATTACATTACGATTGCAATTACGTTACGATTACTTCCAATATCCCTATACTTCTTTGGCAGCATTATGCATCTGTTCATTCTCAGAAAATCTGCTAGTCACAGGAGGAGGCAATAGTTCGCCCTCCCACCTAAATGCATGTACTTGAATACATGCACAACTGATCAAAAAAAAACAAGTCACACACCGCTAAGATTACCGAGATTCACTGTTTCAGATTCATGAGTAAAGGAAAGAACTATAAATTTAAGGGTTTGTTGTCTTTGTTGAACACATTATAATGAGAACTAGCAGACAATGATGCCAAACAAACTATAGGTGATGTTATCAAAAATAACTTTCACAAAATTGTGAAAAGAAAAGTGAACGAAAAGGTAACTTGGCGGCAAGTTACTAATGGGTTGACATTTTTTGACAATTGAATTGACATTACTTTTTATAACATCCCTATATTTTCCTGAGTAATGTTGTCGGGTAATTCTCATTATTAGAGTGGTGAGTAGGCTGACAAAGAAAGTATATGGCATTAATACTTCTTTTGAACACCTAAAAGTTTGAGGAACTTAAAAGAGTGGAAGCTAGTTTGAGTAGACCCGAATATTTAGTTGGAGCGAACAAAAAACGTACACACATTTTTACCAGGCTTTTTAACCTATTTTGAGACATAAAAGTGTATGCTGCCAGTAATGTTAAGTACCATTACTTTTGTCACACTATGCACTGTAGCAGGTGTAGTTAGAGTGGTGATAGTGAAGGATTAATCAAGCACGCCACCAACTGCGTCCACATCAATGGTGGCGTATTTTAAAAATAAACCTGCTGTATAGTAAAAAAAATTTTAGAGCATTTATGATTTTATCCAGATCAAGTTAAACCGACTGGGTACGCAAACCATTTGCATAAAATCAAAAGGCATAAAGTGATTCATGTATTATAACTATGTGAACAATTTCAGCAATGCAGGGCAAAGTGACAACAGTTCTATTAAAAACCCCTCTCATTATAACATGCATGAAAAGCACCACACCAGAATATTTTATAGTGCATGTAATATCGAGACTACTAGACTGTCTATTGACCTTTTAGAAGAAGGGTATCTCCTTCACATTCAAGGGGCAACCACTTAGCCTTTTCCTGAGCTTTTCTGTGAATATTTCCTGTTTCAGATATCATTAGGATTGATTTAGAGTAAACAGATTTTGCTTACACATTGAAACCTAGTTCTGTATGTAACTGCAATTATGGGTGCCAAACCATCTCCAATTAATTTTTAACATTTCACTTATTTTTTAACTACAGCAGCACAACTAGCTTTGGGTGCCCAAAAAGTAGCAAGAAACAATACCTTTACCTCTTTGAGCCTTTTGGAAGTGTTCAGCTTCTCAGTGCTCACCTTACAACATTTTTTTTAAATACGTGTTTGTATGCCCACTGCTCTTGCTCCTTGTACAGTGAGGAGGAGCACATGGCAAGAAGAGACAAGAAAGAAGCATGGCGAAAAAAAGCGAAATAAGCGAGGACCTCTTTTATATCGTACAATGTGTGTAACATTACTATTGCGACCACATATAGACAAATTATCACGGCAATGTATCCATTGTAGAGTCATACACAGCTGCAACACCACGACTAAATTTCAACCTTGTGTTGGTTTAGGATCCCTTTATAGTGGCAAGCTAATGATATCTGCATTTGTTTGGCACATACTAAGATGCAGTGAAATGTGATATGGTAATCTCATTTGGAATGCACGTCATGTGGCTTCATTGTATATGTGGCCACAAGTAACTCTGGTTGCAAAGCAATATGGCAGAGCCTAAACAGACGTCACCGACCACTCCAATCTGAACTTGCCTTTGCTACTTGCCCATTATCATCCCAGCAAAAAATGAATAATTGAATCTGCTACAGATAAGTGCTAGCTTATGCTAAGGACCAAGTATGAAGGGTGTTTTGTCATTATTGAGATCAGTTATTTGTTCAAGAACACTTGCTGTCAAACACAAATACATTGCTGTCGAAGCATCAAGACTCAAATATAAAGCAAAAAGAAGTGTCTCTTTCAAAATTACAGGCCACAAGGCAAGATAAATATTTGATATACTTGGGATGTGAGGCACGCAGAAGAGGTGCTGCCATATTATACTTTTCCTTGTGTTGAAACCTGCTTGCTTTACTCACCCAACACATCTGTAAATATGCCGTGAAAACACCAAGGAGCTGATGCAGCAAGGTTGAACACATGTCCAGGGATTCCACCATTCCTAAGCAGCCCTACAGCCTCCACAGTCCTGCAACCATTTGTAAGATAAATATAGTTCTACCCAAAGTTCTTGGTTTACAGACACACATGCAAGACGCATAACCACTCTATAGGAAGTTTGCATGATAATGCGCTGGGTAGCAAAACGGATGCCAATATCAAGTATCCCGGCCTGCCGCTTCTTTCTTTCCGTTCTTAATTAATCAATCCATGGTTATTAAATGTTCCCCCAATGTGAAGTGTGCTGGCAGTCTGGTGAAGAATTGCAATGTATTTAGAACACAGTCCAATTCATGGCAAGTAAGCATGCAATAGCGTTTTGTCAGCTCTTCGAGAAAAGAGCATGAAGTTTAGCTAAAACCCATGTTTTTTATAAACACCATTCAATTTGATATAAATGTTGTGAGCATTATGTAAAGGAACACGGATTCATGTTTAATCAATGATTTCTTATAATGTACTGATATGAATGCAACTAACTGATAACGAAACGATCAATTTTGCTCGAGAATTTAGAGTTATGAACACTATCGCACTTGCCTGCTGCATCTTGTCCAAAACAGCGGCAAGATAGGCTAGTTGTGTAGGTGAGTAGTAATGAGCAGTGCAAAGTAACAACAAGAAACACCAGTAACAACAGTATGCGGCAAGCACAGACTGCCAACTGTATACATTATTACACAAAAGTTCACCTGAATATCAGTCAGACAACTTGTGCAAATGAAGGTCCAGTTGGGCATGAACAAGTTACGAAATCAACAATGCCTGCTTTCACTAACAGGACCCTCATTCACATAAAGTATGCAGCGATAGGCCCCTACCGAGGTACGTCACAGCATGATGTCACTGGCACATGTAAAAGGTGTGGCTGGAAAAACACTCCCGCTGGTGGCTCAGCCCGGTACAGTCGTGCGGTGTTTGGGGCAAGTTTTAATTTTTCAAAGCTTTTTCACGTTACAATGTCGACATTAGCTGTAGTATGTGTCAGCAAACATCCAGCTGTGTGGTAAACTGTGTGGTAAAATATTTGCCACGCTGTCTGTTTATCTTGAAGAAGTGAACACACGTGGTGGCCTGTGCGAGCAACAGCGGCATAGTCTTCAAAAATGTGCACTGTTGATTGCGGCATGTAGTGTGCATTGAAAGGTATTGAGAATATCGGTTCAACTGAGAATACTGAGTGTGGTGTGTGCAGTGTCAATAACAATGTGTCTTGTTTGCGAAGACTAGCACTCATGGCAGGGACCGGTCGATGAAAAAACTTGATTCGACATTTTAGTCAAGGTAAATATGCACTTGACGTGACCATCTGCGAGTGGGTACATTTCGGTGTTTGCGCTGTGTGCAGAAAAAAATTGCAAGGTCACCGGGCTGGAAGATACCATTTGCTGAAGCTGCATGTATGAATCGCCCCGACGAGTACGCAAGCTCAATAAAGGTATAACTCGTTTTATCGAAGGCCTCATATTTCTTCATGTAATAAGCAGAGATTCTTGTTTCACATATACTCAGTACCTTTACCGCTCGATATTCATGAAGTGACAATGCAAACAACAAGTTTGTGTGTTAGGTCCTAAGGGAGCAATGTAAATATGCAAATAAGTTGTAGGTGTCAGATGCAGCGATGTAACTGCACAAAAGATTACGTATATATTAGGCTACAGGTCTAGAATCGCATACATCTCAGTGGTCTATCAGGAACGTCACAAACAACTTCCTTGCCAACCAGCCCTTGCACAGAGGGAGGGAATGGCTGGCACGGTGCTCGAAGTGACGTCACACTATTTGCAAACATAGAGAGGTTTCTTACTTAGGCAACATTTTGCACAATATATTTTTTAGATGCAAGACTGTACTCATCCACATTGATCATACTGATGTCTTTTGTTGTTACTTTGTGCTGTGGGTTACTAGGCATTTAGTCACCATGATCTTTAAAAGCAAATTTCAGTGTTCTCTCTCATATTGCTGACAACTTTGTTGTTGCATAAATTGGGCAAAAAAGCAACACAGAAAGGCTGTCACAATAAATACACCAACATGGGTATTCTCCTGCAAACAAAAGTCGGCACTGGTCCTGTCATTACCCGTCTTCCTTCTCTCTTTGCCTTGTTTGTGCTGAAACAGCCAAACACCTGATGAGTTAGATGAGAAATATTAACGCATCAAAACTATAAGTGCTTGCATCAGCAACTACACAACAGCGTGATAACCGCACCCCTGCCACACAGCAGCGCAACATATTTTGCAGATGCTGGCAGTGTATTATTTTATAAAAAGCAACTCTGGCAGATTACAAAATCTCACATTGTGCATGCAAGTTTTCTTCAAAGTCAGGCGTACAATGTAGGTGCTGGCCGGTACATTATTAGTTACAAGCAAAGGCGTCTTGCAGGTACACATGCAGATTGCACGAACACCTCTCTCTCTCTCTCTCTCTACACTAGGCACACACATTATATCTTTCAACAAGCAGACGCCACTGTTTCGGGGCATAATAACGCTCTACCGTGAACGTATGCTAATCAACCCACTTAGGCGGTTGGCTAGGTGAATCGAGCCAAGTTACATATTGTATCGCCCGGAACGTAAACAAAATGCTGCTTTGCATGAAATGGCACTGCAGGCTTCGTTTAATCAACAACGTAGCAAGCGCCGTGTGCGTCTTCCTCACTACATTGCACATATGAAAAAATCGATCACCATACACATGCACGTTGCCGCAGTTGTCTCGAATTAGCTCCAGTAAGGCCGCGCCGATGCGCCATGGCTCTGCTGGCGTTAGCGTTGTCAAAGCGAATCGGCAACCGCACTCGCAAAGGCGCGTAAGGTTGCCGTTTCGCGACGCCTGGTTCGAGTGCAGCAACACACACTTGCACTGAGTGGCATACTTGGTCTACATAAAAAAGTGTCCCCCTTACCTTTAGTTTCTTTCACACTGTCCTGAGGGAAGCGACCACAGGCGTCAGCCGTCACCTCGGAGTCCTTCGAGCGCCCGCCCAACCCGCCGATTCCTTGAACGACTCGCACTTGATCCGCATTCGGACAACCGCGGGAATAGGGCGCAATCTTAGCACATCACACGAACGAGGAACGGCGCTTCCTTGCGTAAATTTAACATTTCGTGCTCTCGTGTGTAGCAGCGCGAACACATGAGACACGCACCGATACGGCATGCTCACAGAAACAAAGAAGACAAACAACATGTGGCTTTAGCTGTGAATGGATTTGACTTGGATAGCTGTGTGAGAAAAATGAAAAAAAAAACATCTGTCGCTGCTATAAACTGAAAAAAAATGTATGTTATCTGGCAAAATGACTTTCAAGGTGATAAACGGTTATTCAAAAAACAAGTTACAACTTATGAATATTTTCGCAGGTCTTTGTTTTGTTTTTGTTCTAGCAGACGACAGCTTCCTACTGCTTCTACGACAGACGTAGTGCGGTTTCACGTTCGGTGCGTGTCGCCGACGCAAAGCTCTACAGTAGCGATATCAGAGTTATCAATTCTCAATGAATCATAGGATGGCTACAAAGCAGTAACATTTTGACATAGTGCAGTACGCAATCTTTCAAGGTATGACATTTCTTTGCTCTGAAGCAAATCGAAGCAAGCCGGCCGGCGCAATCAGCTGATGTCGCCGCTACGCGAGGCATGGTCGTGCGCAATAGCGTCGCGCCCCGCGCTCGATTTGTCATCAAGCGATAGAGCTACTAAGTGGAATACAGCTATATGCAGGGATTAATGGCGTATCACTCTAATTCCCTGTGGTGGCCGACTCAATCGCAAGAGAGCCCCGGGAAACAACCTTCAACTGCTCAAGCTTGTGTGTGGGTGTAAAAATACTTGTTTTCATCCGCGGCGGTGCAGCAATCTATAGTTGAAAGACATGCGAAAAGCATGTGAAGTATATACAATCCCAAAACATATGCACACAACAATAAATACGATCGCATATCGTACATAAATATACCAACACATAGCGTGTAAAAAGCAAATTTATATACGTAACTTAAACACCAGGCTACGTTCAGCGCGAATAGCTTAGCAAGCTAACGCACTCAGTTCACGTACGCGAGCACAACAGAGTGGCGCAGGTTCGAGTCCCGCCAAGTCTACTTTTTTTGTTTTTTTTTCAACGTTTTTATTGTACTGCTATCTTTTCTAATGCCTTACGTTCTAAAACAATACAAAAGCAATATTGCATTCAAGTACGTATGTGGGACTGTGTTTTTTGCGCAACAGTTATTATGATTTCTATTTTCATTATTAATTTTTTTATTTATTTCATAATATAACAAAATTAAGGACTAAGGGGAACAATGGGTCTGATTGATTGTGAAGGGACTCGAGAAGTGAGAAAACTCAAACCAAAAAATTTATTTGAGAAAAAACTGAGCATTTCACAGCCGGACCAGTTTCTTCAAGGGTAGGCCCTAGGTATGCGCGAGACTTGCTATATGACTCATCTCAAGCTGTGGCAGTTGAGGGAAGGCAATATCACCGAGAAGCAGTTCCAAAATATATTTTGGTTGATGTTTTTTGATTCCTCCAAAATAAGGGCTGCACAATTGTGATCGAGCCAAACCAAGAATTGCGGGCACGAAGTCATCAGACAGAAAATGAATAATGTTGATTGTTTGAAAAATTGCCCTTAATAAAAGGAAGAATTATGGAGTGGTACGTAGCTTAACTCGCAGTAGGAATTTTATGTATACATATAGATAGTTTAAAATGGACTATGTTGCACACACAGACATTGGTTAAATTTCTTTGCAGCACAGTTGAAGCATCTATGTAGAACTGAAGCATCAAGAGAAGCTCATGCGTCCTCACTTTATTGCGCTTTACATAGCTTGTATGCGTCCATGCAGCCATGATATGATATATATTAAAGCATTTGTTTAACCTATAATCTTCTTATTCATTAAAGCTGGCCCATAAGTTGTGTCTTATGTAGCACTACAATTGAAGCGTAATCTGCATGGTGGTCTGAAACAATGCTTTTGAAAATCTCAAAACGACCCAGCTCTATACACGACCATCCGTGCATCAGTGATAAGCACCATTATGTGTTTGTACATATCAGTTGTGCTCTCATACTTAATTATTTTTCTGACCACTTCCTCTGCCCCTACCTCGTTTCTGTCGTGAAGCTGTGGCAAGTTGTGTATAGCTGTATTTATATTGTAGGAGCATATACTATCAATAAAAATATTTTTAGGCTACATGCAATTAGTTTTCATAGATTTTCATTTCTTTTGTCGGTACTCAGGAGAGCTAAGCTCATGGCCAATATTTTAAAATGACATTTCTCTTTGCCAATGTTAATGAGAAAAGTTTCATTATTATTGACAAGTTCATTACATTGAATTCAGTTCTCATTATTATTGTTTCTACCAAAAAACGAGCCCTTGAAGTTATGCTTTTTTTGCTTGATTTGTTTTCGTGTGACAGCATGCAAGTAAAATGACAGTTATTGTCATTCCTTGTGAATCACACATTTTCCGTGTGACAGACTTTAGCACCTGGTCATCTACAGAAGTGTTATTCATTCTGGAAAAGGGCGAACAGCGGTGACTGACAACACAGACTAGGCTGCGTTATTCTTTTGTACTATATATGTCACTGTGCATTCATTTATAACTTTATAGAGCTCGGATTTCCTGCTTAAAATGTGACAACAACTGTAGAGTTTCCACATTTTTGCAACAATCCACATGCCTTTCATACACTATTGCACATTTTCGTAAGCACCTTACAAAATCTCTATATTTCCGTAAGACCTTACATTCTGCATTTTCCTTACGAAAGCTTCTGTACACTCCATACACTTTCCTTATCCTTCCATCATGAACTCTCCGTATGCTCCATAAGTTTCCTTATCCTTCCATATACTCCATAAAAAGCTTTCCATATATGCCATACATTTTCCTTATCGTTCCGTATACTCCATAAAAAGCTTTCCGTATACGCCATACAATTTCCTTATCCTTCCTTATACTCCATAAGAAGCTTTCCGTAAATGCCATACAACTTCCGTATATTTCCATAAAACTCCATATGTTTTCCGTATGTAGCATAAGGAATTGTTACGGAGTCCATATATTTTCCGTAAGATTTCATACGAAACGTTTCAGTAGGGCAGGCGGAGTCTGGAGGAGGTTTCGGAGTGTGTCGAACGCATGGCGCTGATTGGGACCCCAAACAAACGGGACACCATCATTTGTAAGCTCGTTGAGGGGTTCAGCAATCTTCAAAACTTTTTGACAAAGCACCGGTAATACGCAAAGATCCCCAGAAGTCGGCGTAGGTCACGCTTATTTGTGGGCCCGGGAAGGGCGACAACGGCGCGCGTTTTCTTCAGATCTGGGCGGATGCTGGTATGGCTCACAACGTGACCAAGAAAATTCAGTTCTTCATATCCCTATTAAAAAAACGTCCACCATAGGAATGGTGGATTCCACCAACCACCATTTTGGTGGATTATGGCGGTGGAAATGTTGGTGGCACATGGTGTATGGTGGCGTATGGTGAATGGCGCGCTCCAGCCGGCAATGGTGGAGCGTGAAGCATCGTCAGAACCACCATGACAAGCTGCTACTAAAGAAATAAAAAAATTATTGTATAAAAAAGAATGTAGCAAGCACCCGTAAAAAAAGGTGCGCCAGTGTGGGATCGAATGTGCCACGTCCGAATTTCGAACTGAACACACTAACCGCATCACCACGCCGACAGATGGCGTCATGGTTGTTAAAGAAATACTCAAATAACAAAGTCACTGTTTAATCTCAGTTCAGTTTGTCGTTTACTCGGGAGGGACGGGATCTGCACCTGCAACTAAACTTGCAACATTTGATAAACACTAAGAACTGCTGCCTGTAACGATTGGCACTGCGATAATGGCAATGGCGCTATGTTTTTGTTACAATTTACAACCGCAAGGAAAAAAAACAGTGAACTGAGGAGCAGGTAGTGTTTATCGGCGGTTACTGGCAAGTTTATTATCCGTTTCTCGCTCCTTTCAAAAGGCGATATCAGTTCAGGCTTTATTACGCTTCTATGCTCATTCGATAGATACTCCTACACAATTGATTTTGATGTTTTTCGCGCAACGCACACCGCAGTCGTGCGAGCGCACCGCTGTTGCTCTGTTGTTAAGGACAGCTACAGATCGGTTTGTCCGAAACGAATGCAGTTCGCCAAAAAACATTATGTTATCTTATTCGTTCAGTAAGCGTACGAATTGACGTGTCTATGCCCTCGCATAAGAGCCAGCGAAGTGCCGGCGAGTGCGACCGGTGGCTGACGGTAAGGGGAGGCGTACCTTTGGTGGAAGTGCTGCAAGCGCGTCGCATCGATGTTTGTCACTTCTTGCGCGGACACTGTACACAATAAAAAAAGGCTTTACTTGGGTGAAATGGTGCCGCAGCTGTGCTTTATTGTCATTTTTACTCGTCAAAATTGTGTATTCTGAAACCCGTAAGCACCGATAGCACTTGTACAGGCTCGGTCAGTATAACTAACCTTTGGTGGAAATCATGGTGGTAGAACAGGAGGGTGAAAGTCAATTTCGCTGGGGTCATCTCGAAGCATGTCGAAAGTTGAAAGTTTATGCGTATTCGCACGCACTTTGTTAACTTAATGGTACGACTCAAACAGTAGAGTGGGCAAGAATTACCAGAGTTGCGTTTCTAGCGTGGCGACATCAAGTAACCGTGCTGTGTTCTGCTCTAACATTGAGAGGAGCAATTGCGAACGGGAGCCCAGTTATTTGTCGACAACTGCGCGCCGATGTAAAACATTTTCATGTTCGCAGTGACAACTCCAGTCTTCTAAACATCCCAACAAAAAAAGACACATCGTGGATGTCAAACTGATTAAAGTACGTGCGCGAAATGTAAACATATTCCCGGCCGCATACTCTATGCTCCACAATAAGTGAAGCGTTGTCGACACCACAGGAAAATAAAAAAAACGTACTAGAAAGCGTAATGAGCAGCGTTGGTTTCTTTTGACCGTAAACATATATCTCTGCGCATTCAAGAATGAAACAATACAAATAAGTGATTTCACATACTGTAATGTGCTTTTCATCATGCCACCGCCATCCACCAAGCTTCCGTCGTGCCACCGTCATCCACCTTGCTCACCAAGCCTTCCACCATACACGTTTTGCCTTGCCACCATGAACCGGCATTTTCCACTATCACCACCATTGGCTCGCCACCACCCCCACCATCTGCCGTCATTTTTTTTTTGCTCTCGCTGTCATCAGCCATTACGCCCACTACAGTTTCTACCATATCCACTAATATTTCCACCATATCCACCAACAATTCTAGCATCCACCAACCCAGGATTTCCAATTGGGATTCAAAATGACATTTCTTGGATTTGAGAGAAAGCCTCGCTGTTCTCATTGGCTGAAAAACTGCCTGAAAGCATTGGACATGTTGTTCAAACGTGTCTGCAAAGACCACAACGTCTTCAAGGTAAACAATATATGATTGCCATTAGAGCTCCGTGAGAACGTATCTATCATTCTTTGGAAAGTAGATGGCGCTGAGCATAAACCGAAAGGCAACATTTTAAACTCGTAAAGGCCGCCGGGACTAATAAACGCCGTCTTTCCGTGGTCGTGCTTATCCACTGTGATTTGCCAGGAGCCGCTACGCAAATCAATCGAGAAAAAAATATTTAGCGTTGCGTATGCGGTCCAACGAGTCATCTATTCGGGGTAGAGGATAAACGTTCTTTTCGGTGACCATGTTCAGTTTACGGTAATCAACGCAAAAATGCATCGCACCGTCCTTCTTTTTTACTAGCACAACTGACGAAGCCCAGGAACTGGTCGATGGCTGGATGACGTCGTCCTGAAGCATCTGCTGGACTTGGTCACGTATAGCGTCTTGCTCTTTTAGCGACACCCTATAGACACCCTATAGGTCAGATGGGTCTCTTGGTGGGTTCCGTGATGATACGATGCAGAGCAAGTGGTGTCTGTTTAACTTTTGACGTAGTGGCAAAGCAGTATTGAAATGAGCCGAGTGTACACAAAAGGCTTTCTCGTTGAGCCGAAGGTAGTCTCTCGTTTACGTCGAGAGTGCTTGTGAAGGCCTCGTTAGGGTGGACATTCAATGAAAATGAAGCTACCGTGGACGAACCATCGGCATTGGCAAGTTCTTCAGAATATGCAATGGCAGTGTGCCTCGTCAGGTGGCGATGTTCAACGCTGAAGTTCATGACCACCAGGTGAACAAGCCTGTTGCAAGGCAGAATTATTCCTCTGGCAACACAGATTTGTCGTGAAATAAGGAGAGACAAATTGGCCTCTGCAATTACCGCGTCAGACACGTCCTGTTCCAACTCCACTTTGACAAAGAGGCTGCTTCGAGGTGGGAGAGTCAGAGAATCGTCGGTAACACGAAGCGCTCTTTTCCGGAATTGTGTACTGTCAGTTGTAGCGCAAAAAAGATCTTCGAACGACAAAAGTAATTGACAGAGGTTGATTATGGCGCTGTATTCACGAAGAAAGTCGATTCCTAGAATGACTGGCCGAGAGCACGCGCGCAATACAAGGGAAAAGCCTGCAAATGTCGACGTACCTATTCGAATGCGGGCCGTGCACAAACAAGTAGGCATCACCAGCCGTACGCAACTGGGGCCCTTGCCATGGTGTGGTAACCTTCCTCAGTTCAGGTGACAGTGTGGCGCTCATTTCGGCAGCAACGATCTTTCTCCTGTCGGAGAACACTGCAAAACTGTAATTGCCCTCCTCTGGTCGTTGCATCGAAGGAGGGTCATTTATTATTCGCCAGGCCGCGACTTCCCTCCCAGAAGTCGCCGTGCCTAGTTTGCACTGCGCGGACTTGGTGGTTGGCTCCTGAAAGGAGCGGCAAGACGATGAGGAAAACAATGGCATTGGCTTAGCTCAGCTATGCCAGGATATACGTAGCGTTAGCAAAGGTTCAGCTGATTAGTCTCAGCTTTCTAGATATCATCTCTACAGCTGTTCTAATGACAAACACACGGTATACGTATTATGTGGCACATGTATATTTATTTTGCCGGGCAACTACTTCGGGATCCAATGAGTCAAGCTTCTCCGCGCTACTTCACCGTTAAAAAGCATTTGCACTCTCCTTCTCCATGGCTATACCACAGTGGCAAACGCCAGTCAGAGGTGCTATCAAGCGGCTTCAGCGCAGTGTCAGATGGTGACTGCACACGAAATGCGGGTGCGTCGGCGTCCATATGCTACCAAGGCTACGGCGGCACTCCTCTGGAAAGCGCACACTGGCGGCAGCGAGTCGTGCGCGGCCGCGGCCGAGTGTGAGGGAGGTGCCGGATCCGGTGCGTGACACCACTGATCGTTTGCGCAGCGCATCGAATTGCACGCACACCGGCAGCGAGCCGCGCGCGGCGGCGGCGGAGTATCATTGCGCATGCGCACACCAGTGCCACGCGAAATTGGCTAAGCGAGGCCAGTGTATCTAACGCTACAAAACTTGGTGCAGTAGACCGGCGAGGCGATGGTGATCTCGACTGGTGGTGCTGAATAGTCGAAGGAGTTCGCTGGCCCGTGAGATAGTCTTCGATTTTGCGGGTAGCAGGGGGGGGGGGGGCTCACCGCAGCGCGGCCATTGAGAAGCAGGATGGAAGCCGCCGTGACCTAGTTGCCGGTATTGACAGTTGCGGTATACGTGACCCGTTTCGCCGCAGTGATAGCAGAGCAGATTGTTATACGAGGTGCGCCACGTGCTTGCCTTGCTACCACTTTGTCTTGAGGCAGACGGCGGATAGGTGGGTGTGCTCGGAAACCTTGAGCCGAGAGGCGGGCTCGAAGCAGTGTCGTGGAATGGCTGCATAGCCTGGTTTCTTGGCCGCAAAACAGGATCTGTAGCCGGTGGCGCAGGGGATCGCAATGCTGCTGCGTATGTCAGGATTGGGGCCTCGGGAATGGGTGGTGCGATTGGGTCCAGGAGTGTGGCGGCCTGCCGGACTTCTTGTTTGATAACATCCGCGAGGGCTGACACAGGTGAATGGGATCCCCCGGCCTGAAGCTGTCGCAATTTGTCCTCAACGATACTTCGAATGAAGTCTGTGAGGGCCTGTTTCTCGCTATCAGAGCTGGTAGAGCATGTGGTGGTTGGGATCTGGAGTCCGTATCGCGACGACCGCGACTGCACAGTACGTTTTATCGTGGTTGCCTCACTGATGAATTGGGCGACTGTCGTCAGTGGATTGCGCACGAGCCCAGCAAAAAGCAGTTTTTTCACTCCTTGCATCAAATGCCACACCTTTTTTTGGCAGGGTCTGCGGGCTTGAAGAGCCCAAGCATAACCTCGACAAACATGAATACTCCTTCGTTCGGCCGCTGGTTTCTGCAGGATCTGGATTGTTCAGTCCTCTCCTCCTTCTTGGTGCTGCGAATGGCGTCACGGATCTGTCGGCGAAACTCTTGCCAGGTTGAAAGGGAGACCTGGTAGTTCTCGTGCCACGTCTTCACAGAATTCTCCAAGTAGAAGTAAACTCGGCGCATCTTGCAAACATCGTCCCAATTGTGATACTGGCAACCCGATCAAAGTGGTCGAGCCAGTCATCAACATCCTCGAAGTTGTTTCCATGGAATGGCTGTGGTGGTTTGGTGTCTGTGGCGCATGAAAAACATGCGCGAGAAGAGAAACATGGACATCGTGGTTTGGACCGCCTGACTTGTCCTCGGAGTTGCCGTCTTTTTGGGTGTCGATGCCAAGGGACTGAATTCAGGGGGTAACCCATGTAGGCAGCAGCTTCATCTTGCTCTTGGAGATGTAGCAGTCTCCAAGATGGCCGACACAGCCAAAGTACACGTACCCAGGGTCTCCACCAGTAATGTCACGAGCAAAACAAGACCTACAGCCAGGATTCACACCTGAGCCAGAGCAACGAAAATGTTATCTTCTTTTTCGCAGCCCGAAACGAGTATGAGCCACAGCGGCTCATTCATCAATGGTGGCAATATATATATATATATATATATATATATATATATATATATATATATATATATATATATATATATATATATATATTGAGGTCTAACAGACTCTACTGCCTAGGAAAGTATAGGGGAAGGTATTAGAACCAATGTAATGTAAAGACAAAGAAAGAAAAGTGGGCGAAAAAATTAATTGCCGTTTGCAGAAATTGAACCTATGACCTTTGAATAACACGTTCGATGCGTTAATCGAAGGTTGTAGGTTTTATTTCTTATTACTTCCCTAAGCAAGGAGCTGCTTCTGAAAAAAAAACGTTAGGTGCTCAGAATGCACAGGAAAAATCAATTGGCTTTTTAAAGTAAATTGGCTTTTTAAAGCCATCGCTGTCATAAATTAAATTAAAAAAATACTGATTAGAACAACTGAGTGGGTCACTGTTGTGACAAACACCAGCTAATTTGCTGGGGCTTAGGCCTCGAGGGAGTCGCTGCCACTCGTTTCGCCGTCCCTCCCGCTCCCACCCCGTCGCGCTGCAGCGGCCGTAACTGATCCTACAGCTGACACGCGCTCGCTCATAGAAAGCCGCTCCACGTGGCAGGCCGTACCGTGCGCTTTTTCATCCAGTGGCCATGGCCATATGTAGATTATTGCCATATGTGTTCATATACAGCATAGTTCATTTATGGGCATATAAGGGAAAAGATATATCATGTTGTATAAGGCCCATATATGGCTATATTAGAAATTGAGCATATAATATTATATAAGGCTAGTGGGGATTTCATATAAATACTGATATGCCCGATTCTTGATGTAGCCACATATGGGGATTCTTATAGGAGTTTATATATGAGATTTTCGTAAGGGAATGTTTATTTATTTATACAAGTACCTCACGGGTTCCACGAGGGAACATTGCGTGAGGGGGGGGTACATTTTGATTTTCAAAGAGCGATGAAAATATATACATATGCAAAAGTCTGGCTGCGTAAAAATAGAAAAGATACGAAAGAAGCAGCAAACAATAACATTATATAATTCGGAACGATAATACGCAAGTATGCAATACAAAATTGTGAAATATTTTTCTATAAAAGCCAAAAAGCACTTGGCTGCGCAGAAAAGATACAGATGAAAGAAAATAGCAAACAATAACGTTATACAATTCCAAACGATACTACATAACTATATAATACAAGAAGCGTTACAGTGTTAGAGGCAACCGCGTTAAGAATCAGAAACTAGCAGGAGTACAATAGGTAAGGCGCACACAACTAGAGTTCAAGAGGCAGTTTTTCAAGCAAGCCTCTAAAGATCTCGGTTTCTTTCACGTTTGCTATACTTTCAGGAAGATTGTTCCAGAGTACAATGGCACGTGGTAATGAAGATGAATTATAGGCGTTAGTGTGCCCGTATAGACGCTGAAAACTGAGGTTATGCTGCAAACGACGGGAATATCGATGAGGTTTGAGAAGTGGCAAGGAAAAACTGTGCTTGCTGTTGATGATTCTGTGCAACAGACATAAAAGAGAAATGTTTCTGCGGGAGGCGAGAGAGGAAAGAGAGAGCGACTGCTTGATTTTAGTTACACTAGAATGCCTGCTGTAGTTACCGGTGATAAAGCGAGCAGCGCGGTTTTGAACCGATTCCAGGCTTCGGGATAGATAATCTTGGTCAGGTGACCATATAGAAGAAGCGTATTCGAGTTTAGGGCGCACGAGTGTTTGGTAAGCGAGCTTTCGTGTGGTAGGAGGTGCATCACGAAGGTTGCGTTTTAGGTAACCAAGCGTTCGTGACGCGTCAGCAGTAATCTTGTTGATATGACTGGCCCAAGAAAGGTTCGATGCCAGATGGATGCCTAGATACTTATAAGATGAAGTAGGTCTTAGAGGGCTACCATCAAGGAAATACTGAAATGTTGAGAGTGAGCGCTTTCGAGTGAAGGTCATTTGATTGCACTTATCAACGTTTAATGACATTTGCCAATCAGAGCACCATGTGGTTACACGATCAAGGTCTTGCTGCAGAGCTGTATGATCTGATGGTGAAGTGATTTTGCGATAGATTATGCAGTCGTCCGCGAAGAGGCGAATTGATGACGTGATATCTGAGGGAAGATCATTGATAAAAATTAAAAATAACAAAGGGCCAATAACGCTCCCCTGAGGGACACCAGATGTCACCTCCGAGAGAGGGGAAGACATGTTATCAATTACAGTACACTGTTTGCGAAAACACAGGAAGTTCCTAATCCAAGAGACTGTAAGTGAATCTAAGTTCAGAGATGATACTTTAGCTATTAAACGACAATGTGCAACGCGGTCGAATGCCTTAGAAAAGTCGATGAATATGCTGTCTGTTGGTAAATTTTCATCCATATTGTTAAAGATCTCATGCGTGAATTCGATAAGCTGTGTATCACAAGAAAGTCCTTTGCGGAAGCCGTGCTGATTTTTAAAAAAGTATTGGTTTTGTTCTAAGTGTGATGCAACATGTGAAGAAATAATGTGCTCAAGTAGCTTACATGGGATGCTCGTTAAGGATATGGGACGATAATTACTTGGCAGGCATTTGTCCCCGGATTTGAAGACCGGAATGACCTTAGCGATTTTCCAGTCATATGGAATCTCGCCAGTTTGTAACGATTGCTGAAAGATGTGACCGAGAATGGTACTAGACGGAACAACGGTATGCTTTAAGATTTTAGAGTTTATGCCGTCGACACCTGAACCTTCAGTGAAATGTGTGGGATAAAAAACTCTAATATTTCCGCACTGAAGGTTCGACAACGAATGCGCCTGAATCGGGGCACACACACAATTTTCTTGCTTATTTCGGGCGAGAGTGTTCTTATCGCTGGCACCCGTGTTTGGAGGGATCGCCGCGATGCGCAGGTGCAGAAGCGGCGCAGACCCGTTTCGCCTTCCCCCCCCCCCCCCACGCAGATAGGAGCCGTCAGGGTTGAAGAGGTTTGGGGACCCGCACCTGGCGTCCAAGGCGGGTGGTGTAGGGGGCGAGCCTAGGCGTTGCGGGCTGTTGTCGGCGAATTACGGGAGGCCTGCGGGGGTTGGTAGGCTCCTGGGAAAGGATGTATGATGGCTTTAGGCGGTCGATGGAAACGCGTACATCCTTTCCACTGATTTTCAGGGTGAATGTTTTGCCGTTGCAACAGATGACGTTGTAAGGTCCGAAGTAAGGCAGCTGAAAAGGTGCGCGTAGTGTCCTCCCGGAGGAAGGCATGCGAGCATGTTGCCAGGTCCTCAAACACGACCGGTGTCGGCTTGGTGTGGCGAACCGCCGGTGAGGGGCGCAGCGCGCCCATTGTGCGACGGAGTCGAGCGACGAAGTCTGCAGTGCCCGAGCTGGTTACATCAGAGGTCGGAGCGGAGAGGTGTTCTCCAGGTAGGCGAAGCGGCTCCCCGTAGACGAGTTCCGCGGGCGTGGCTTGAATGCCTGGTTTGAAAGTTGCGCACCGACCGAGAGCAACGGCGGGGAGAGCTTCAAGCAGGTTGAGTGAGTGTACCATGATGGCTGCCTTAAAATGCTGGTGAAACCGTTCAATCCTCCCGTTAGAGCAAGGGTGGTAGCTAGTTGTCTATGAACGCACGAACACGGTGGAGAGCCCGAGGAGCCTGAGGAGTTGAGATTCGAATTGCCTTCTTTGATCGGTGGTGACTCGACGAGGAGTGCCGAAGCGTGAAACCCAGCTGGAGAAGAAGACTGATGCGACGTCTTCTGCGGTGGTCCTTTCGAGCAGCCACACCTCGGGTCAACGAGTGTAACGATCAATGACGGTGAGGCAGTAGCCGTAAGGGCCGGCTGGTGGAAGGGGGCCAATGACGTCAATGTGGACGTGCTGGAACCGTTCCGTCGGGAGGGGGAATTCTCCGAGTGGCGACGTGATGTGCCGGGTAATTTTGCCGCGCTGGCACTGAATGCATGTGCGTGCCCAGGTGCGGAATTCCCGTTGCATTGAGGACCACGCGTACCGATCAGTCACGAGGCGTGTAGAAGCTCAGATGCCGGGATGCCTGATGTTGTGTACCTGGTTGAAGAGGCTTTGGCGATGCAAAGAATGGTCTCGCTTGTCCTGTTGATATGTCACAGTAGAGAGCATCCGTTGGCCCAGGGATGGTAACTTGCTGAAGTTGAAGGGAAGAGCCATTCTCGAGGAGCTGCTGGAGTTCGGTGTCCGTTTTCTGAGCTTCGACGAGGGTGTCGGTTGTAACGGTTGGTATCTCGACAGCCGATACGCGAGATTATGTCGGCGACCACGTTTTCCTTTCCGCTGATCTGGCGGATATCTGTGGTGAATTGAGCGATGAAGGACAGCTGGTTCTGCTGGACCGGTGGAAGTTTTTCGCGACGTAGGGAGAAGGCGTAAGTGATAGGTTTATGGTCGGTGTGTATGGTGCAGTGCTGTGCCTCGAGGATGTGGCGAAAGTGTTGGACTGCTTCGTAGATGGCAAGGAGCTCTCTGTAGTAGGCTGGCCAGGTCGTCTCCAAAGGGGGCGAGGTTGCATCGCCGATGCTGCCGGAAGGCGGGTGCGGCTTCGAGGAAGAGAGTTTCTTCGAGAAAAACGCCAAGGGGCGCCAATTGTTTCCCACACGCTGCATGAGAGAAGCTTTGACGGCGGTGCTAGAGGCGTCTGTGAAACGACCCAGGGGCGCATCTGGCTTGGGATGGGAAAGCAGCGTAGCGTTGCTGAGGGCAGTTTTGCAGTCTTTGAACGCTTGCGTTAAGGCTGCGGTCCATGTGACAGGATGGTTGCTGCGTTGGCCGGCCAGCGCATTATAAAGATGGGCCTGATATGTGGCCGCTTCAGGCACGAAGCGCCTGTACAAGTTGAACATGCCCAGGAAACGGCGGAGGTTCTTCGCTGTGGCAGACAGCGCGTAATTTTGCAAGGGCAGGACGCGGTCAGGCAAGGGTCTAGTTACTTCTGAAGAGACTTCATGGCCAAGAAACGTGACGACGGGGGCACCGAGCGTGCTCTTCTGAACGTTTATGAGTAAGCCGTGTTCGTCGAGACGCTGGAACAGTTGATGAAGGTGTTGGCGATGTTCCGTTTTGTTGCGGGAGAAGATCAAGATGTCGTCTAGGTAGACGAAACAGAAGTGCAGGCCGTGGACGATGTCGTCGATGAAGAGTTGAAAGGTTTGCCCCCCGTTGCGGAGACCAAAACTCATGAAAAAGAATTCGAATAGACCGAAAGGCGTGATAATTGTGGTCTTTGGGACGTCATGCAGGTTTACAGTAATTTGTGCGTAGGCCTTTACGAGGTCCACGAATTAGAAGGTAGTGCTGCTGTCTAAGCGGTGTGCGAAGTCCTGTATATGACGGGCGGGGTACCTGTCGGGGACGGTGCGGGCATTGAGGGCACGATAATTTCCGGAGGGGCGCCTGCCATTGGTCTTCTTTGGTACCAGATGAAGCGGTGAGGTGTAGGGTCCTTCTAAGCGGTGGAGAGTACCTTCGCGGAGCATGGCTTCGAATTCGGCTTGTGCGATTCGTAGGCGGTCCGGGGCTAGACGACGGGCGCGTCATGAAACCGGGGGGCCGGGAGTAGTACGAACTTGGTGCACGGTTGAGTGGCGCACCTCTCGTGGACGCCCGCTAGGTCAAGTCAGGTCGGAAAATTCTGCGAGGATGTCTTGGTATGGCGACTGGTTCCTAATGGTGAGTGCCTTGACGTTAGGCTGCTGAGTGGTTGCAGGTTGGCCCAGCGTGAAGAGGCCTGTTGTAACGTCGATAAGTTGGTCATATCGGCAGTCAGGTAGAAGATTGTAGTACGCCAAGAAGTCGGACCCGATGATCGGCTATGCGACGTCGGCGATGAAGAAATTCCGTGGAAAATCTCGACACAGGTTTTTGAAGTTGATGTTAAGGCGGACCAAGCCGTAGGTCTTGATGTTTGAATGGCTCTCCGTGCTGAGCTCAAAAGACGTGCAAGGACGCTTGTCACGCAGAAAGGTTCCGGGAAAGCAACATAAGTTGGAGCCACAGTCGACGATGAACCGCCGCTTTGTGACTTGGTCGGTGACGAATATGCGACGACCTCTAAGTTGGCAGCTCGCGGCCGTCTCTACGGGCTGCCGTTGAAGTTTCCCCGACGTCCAATTGAGTAACTTGGTTGACAGTTCCGTGCTTTGTCTCCGAAGCGGCGATGGTAGTAGCAGAGGCCGTTATCGTTTCCGTGCGATGAAGCGGCGTTGTTGTCTTGGCATTGGGAGCGTTTTTGTGGACGCAGATTCCGGCTTTGTTCCAGGCACCTTTGAATTGAGTCCAGCTGACGGGTGATTTTGTCGACACGGCGCGCGAGCTCGCTCCTGGGCTGTCGGGTGTCCACGGCATTGACGGGGAGAGGCAATGCTGGCAACGAAATCTTGACGACTTGATCAGCGATGTGAGAGGGCTGGTCCAGCGGCTGATTCGGCTGCACCTGTAGGATGGCCTGCGCATGTAATGGTGGACGCTGAAACCAGATGATACGAAGGAGGGAGTCATCGACTGGGGTGCTGCCTAGGAGGTCACGCATGTAAAGCAGGAGCTGCAATGGCTTGCGGTCACCGAGTTCTTCGTGCTGGAGTAGGTGACGCACCTTCTCGTCTTGTGAAGGTGAAAGCTGGCGGAACAGTTCCCTCATCAGGTGTAAGAAACAGTCATAATCCGGGGGTTTCGCAAGTATATCGCGAACCTCAGCCCGCATAGCGAGAGTCTAGATGGGCGACGACGTAGTCATAGCGCGTCCGGTCCTGGGTGATGCGTGCCGTGGAAAACTGTGCCTCGACTTGAGTGAACCACACGTCAGGTGCCTCTGCTCAAAACGGCGGAAGTTTGACGGCGACGCGACAAACGTGCAGCCACAGCAATGGAGGCGCCCGAGGTGGCAGGGACCACTGGAGCGAAGTTTCGGGGGGCGTGACCCAAGTGGGGTGGTGCTCGGTCGTCGGACGAGAGTGCTTCATTTTCATTGCGCTGCTACTGTTCCCGGAGCTGCTGCTCTTGGTTCTGGATCACTTGCTGCTGGGCCTGCAGTTGTTGTTGCTGTTGTTGTACTTGTTGAAGGGCAGCAAGGATTTCGTCGTCGGCCATGACGGAGTGGTACGTTCATTTTCCGGGTCACCAGATGTGGCATAACATAACTATATTGTTTTCGCACTGAAGGTTCTACAACGACTGCCTCTGAATCGGGGAACACACACAGTTTTCTTGCTTATTTCGGGCGAGAGTGTTCTTATCGCTGGCGCTCATGTTTGAAGGCATCGCCGCGACGCGCAGGCACAGAAGCGGCACCAACCTGTTTCACCACAAATGCATGCTTGCTAGCTCTTACCTGATACTCGGCTTCTGGGAAGCCCGTTGTTATGGTTACAGGTGAGAGTGGAGCATTAAATATTCAATATCTAGGCCTGACTAACCCATGCCCTAATTACGATACACGGGTGTGCTTTTACTTCTCAATTACTATATGCGCAGCCGTGACCTACAAACGATTACACTGTCTCAGGTTCATAAGCACGACCTATGTCTCTGTAGATTCACATGGCCAGATATTAACACGGAGATAAAAACACTTGTGTGAGAATGACTATTCGTTTCTCGAAAACTGAAAACCAGCTTTCTTGACGACGCAATCTTTGATAATCCTTCTCACAAACTGCACTTTTTTCCAGGCTGTGTTTCTCTCCCTATTCATGCATCTAACTCTAATGCTGCAGCGCTCAAATGTCCACTTCGACTCAAGACAGGCTAGTATTGCGCATAAAGCATTGTAGTCTGATGTTTGTGTAACTGCTTCAACTCTTATATTTTGTTCTAATTGTGTACCACTGTTACCAAAAGTAAACATTATCACCTATAATTTCAGTTACCTGCTTCAAAAAATGCGCTTTACCTTGTGGGTTACTCCAATGGAATTAACAAGACACAGTACGCATGCGTAGCGTCTAGTTTCATCACATTCGGGAAGGATGTAATAAAGCGGAAACTGCACTTGAAAAGAAAAGCGGTAAGTGAAGCTAAAACATCCACCAGGTACTACTTAATGCAAGCATCTCTTTGACAAGAAACACACAGAGAGTAGCTGCTAATGCAGAATATATTTAGCAAATATAGAGCAGCAGTGTATTGTTCGTACATCGAGGGTTTGCGAGGCTCATCAAAATAGCGGCGCCAGTAGTGTAGCTCAGTATTAGATGGAGATCAGTGCACACGTTATAGCACAAACTGAATTGTACAGTGCGATAAGGTACATGTCATGCGTGTCAGTCGTTAACGTATTTCTCCAAGAGTCGACCAATGCTTAACTACACCTAGTTGCTTGATTGCAATACGTATGTAACATTTCTTTCGTTGTTTTCAAAGTGGCTAGCCAGTACTGGATATATACCTTCTTCTTGACCCGAAATGACAGTTGCATAGGTTGTATTGCAGCCGCAGTTCCTCGCACTGGTGCGGCTTTGTGGTAGGATACATGACTTCAACGCACAGGTCCTTGGTTGGATTCTAGAAGAAAACCTAATTTCTATTCTATGCGTCGATCAAGAGTTTCTGTGACATGGGTTAGTTTACCATATTGTCTGAAGCTATCCGACTGGGGAGTTTTTCTGAAGCTATCCGACTGGGGTGACTGGGGAGGCGCGTGAAACGGCTTCAAACGTACAACATGCACGACTTCGGACCATGCACGGCGCCGTTGAAGGCTCGTAATGCGGTCCTAGAAAACCACTCATTCTAGAACGACTAAATGAAAAAGCACATTGTATGGCCCAAGGTATCCTAGAGTAAGTTTTTCACCAAGTCCACGTCGTCGTACGATATGCACACCCAGAAGCCGTTATCAGATTGCTAATCTATGAAGCGTCGTTGATGGTTACAGCGACTGCTGTAAGTCTTTTGCTGGCACTGGATACGGAGACGGGCGAGTTGACAAGCTTATTCGGCACGCTGTTGGTAGGTCGTGACGTCAATTCCTTTTTCGTTGGTATTTGAGCATACTGTTAACCCACATTTTTGGGTCATTACAGGGAGGGAGTACATAAAAGTAATAATTAGTATATAAAAACACTCAAGTAATGTCAACTGTCAACAATAACAAAAAAATCATCAACATTGGCATGACAAAAGGAAAGCAAAACATCAACACATCATTCAACGATTTTTAGGTAACATATAGTTGTCAATGCAAATATTCAAAAGCCCTTGCATTCCGTGCACTCAGCAATATGTGCAGGTAGCGCATTCTAGTTATCGATAACATTGGGAAAAAACGAATACAGAAGGACGTTTGTGTGGGTGACATATGTTCTAATGGCTGCACTATGGTTTATTTTTCTGCTAATTCTACCAGGTTCCCGTATGTACATACTTTTATCAATATTTCATCGACCCTGGAGAATCTAAAATAATAATTTTATTCTGTTCCTCTGTCGCCTAATTTCAAGCAGTTCCAATATACATGAGTTTAGCATCTCGGTAACTGAGTATGTTTTTCGTATCTTGAACATATGAACCTGGCTGCAAGTCTTTGGATTCTTTCCAGCTTATTTATTAGGCCTTTTTGGTGAGGACTCCAAACTACGACAGCATACTCCAAAACAGGCAGAATAAAAGTTTTATATGCCATCAGTTTGACGTCTTTGGTTGCGTTTCGTAGTTTTACTCGAAGAAAACACAGCTTTTTGTACGAGGAAGAACACACATTTTCTACGTTGCAGCGCCAGTCTAGGTCATTTGATATCACAACACCTAGATATCGAAAACTGGAAACATTTGTCAAAATTGCACTTCCCATACGATACTGGAAATCAAGAATGTTTTTCTTTCGGGTAATATTCGCAAAAGTGGTTTTGGCGTAGTTAATTTCCATATCCCATTTTTCACACCAGGTATGAAGATCCTCAAGACACTGATTAATTTTTTCCTGGTTGTTTTCACAGTTAACTGGAGCATAAATTAAACAGTCATCTGCAAACAGTCTCAAGACCACTGGCGGCTGAACAACTGTGGCTACATCATTGATACAAACTAAAAACAATAAAGGGCCTAGCACCGAGCCCTGTGGTACCCCGGAAAGTACATCGAAAAAGCTTGACACAGAATTATTAACACGCACTACTTGCCTCCGCCCTCTTAGATAAGCTTCAATCCATTTTAAAACATCATTACTGATACCAATTTGACGCAGCTTATAAATGATGCAGCGTATAGTAACAAGGCGGCGAGAGTCGTTGCCGGGCTTCCTCTATACGTACTTGTAGAACATCATGTGCGTCATTTTTTGTACGGTCATAATGTACGCGAAGGTCACGTCAACAAGGATTGCATCTAACGTATTGTTCTCGACGTCGACGTACTACATGGCCACCAGCATGTCGGCGAGTCTTGTTCAGGCGGTCGGTGACAGCCGCCAGTACTCATTGGTTTGCGGGAGATTGGCAGTAGTTCATCGGTGGCTTGTGTGGCATATCAGTGGGAAAAAATAACATGATCCGCCTTGATGCCGTGGGTTACAGAGCGTGCGTGTGTGTCGTTGCTAGGCGTGGCTCAGCGGTAGTAGTATGGGACACTACGCTAGCGGCGCATAGTTCCTATGGCTACGCACAATGATGTGATCGCTAGGCGAAGATGCTTTCGGGTTAAGCAGACAGGCAGCTGTGCTGTTAAAAGCACTCAATGTTGTTTGCCTGGCGGATATCATGCGTTTTCTGCGAACACCGTGAAAAATCATGGAAAGCGAGTAGTAAAGAGTGACGATGACCACTGCATTCACCTTTCGGTTTCTTTGCCAGACGTCGTAAGATAATTTTTTAATTGTTAAATGGTGACTATATTTCAAGCTTAGCGTGCAATCTCTTTTTAACTTGCGTAGTCTTTAGCGTCCCCGAGTAGGTAACTTTAGGACCAGCTTAGCGTCCAATCATCGAGGCTGTTTTGGCTCACAAATTACTATATGTGATTTACCTCTCCTTGTGCGAATGGAGTGGTCTGAGCAACGAGGCGTTGTCGTACTAATTTGGAAGACCACAGAATGACACTAACGGGCACCGAAAGTGAGCTCTTCGGTAGTTTCAGCTTTCGATGTACGAAGAATACTTCAAGATTCAAGTTACCAACTATGTATTTCGCGATTGTGAAGTATTGTGTAGTAGCATATAAACGAACACAAGGCAAGTAACCTAACTACTGGGAGTGCAAACCTTGTCGTTTCTTTACACAGATGACGACTTTTTGAATGAATGAATGAATATTTAGCGGCAGTGTTATGCCCATTGTGATACCAGTTTTGTTCGAGATTCCGCATATGTTGTGTATAGGTGTATTTTAACAATTTTATCTTACCAAATGGTAGCCAAAATATTTAAGGACCGTGAATAGTTGGCCTGCGTTAGACGTCAAGAAGATATGTCATTAGGCATCAACATAAGTATATTCAGATCAAATGGGGCTGTACCTTACTAATACAGGTAGACATTGTGCGCTATTCTCAAACATAAATATCCAAGAAACAGTCACGCATAATCTGATGAAGACATGGTTCGCTTTCGTTATACAGAATATTTTAGCAGAGGAATCACCCTACTTCAAATTATTCTGTTTTATTTCTAGTTTAGATTGCACGTGGAAGCCTTAATTACCTAATGACTAATATTTCTAAACCCATGATTGTCCTGCACTTGTGTGGAGGATAATCATGAAGGCCCATCAATATTGTCTTATTTTACCTGCACTAGCGCGAACCTTGGTTTCTTCCTTTCTTTTACAATTTCTTGTGAGTGTCAGAACATTCCAGTGTAATTCTCGCGGGCACGCGTGTATTGTTTTAGGACAACAAGTGCTGGGCTTGTTTGTATGTAGCAAGGCACCGAACTAATAAGATTGTGTAGCTTTCTCTTCTTGTTTAAGTATTCTATTCAAAGATTAGCAAATAAAAGGCCTAACTTAGGCGTTTCTTACAATCTGAAAATAATCCAGCACAACAGTGTCAACAGCAAATTTTTATATACCATTAGTTTACAGGTTTACGTTTTAGTGATCTTGCTCTGGCTGACTAGTGGGTGCGTTCGTGTGGACAATCGGTGGAACTGCAATTATAGTGTGCTATGTTAAACTAGTTATATTGATATAACCGCGTCACATCTAATGGCAGCATGTATTAGAGTATTAGTAAAGTTCGTTTTAGTATAAACATCGTGTACGGGCCATCGTAATATTGATGGTTTGCTTTGCTCTATTTTTTTTCAGTCAAAAGGAGATTGGGATGAGTATGTATTTCTGATGACATTTATCAGCTTTGAAATGTGCTTCCAGTGCAAGCACATTTTATTTGACTCTGCTTGTCTTTATTATTTATTACACTACTGTTTACAGTAATCTAACTTTGTAGCTGTTAGATGAGCTTGTTGGAAGAGAACATTTACATGTGAGGTATCACTTTATGAACTGCAAGCATTTTAAGCGTCCTGCGTCCACGACTATCAAACGCAGCTGCCTAGTTTAGGCTCACGTGTGTTAAACGCGACGCATTTCCTAGCGAACTTTGGCTGCTTTGAACGTATCTGTCTATCTAGCCACTTAAGCATGGGTGATCTTGTGGTCATGCCATTAACTTGGCATGAACTGAAATTCGCAAGAGATGGTAAGATGATCTGACGAGTATGGCGCGCTGGTCAAGACATGGATAATGTCAAAATCCGTCCCGTACGTCGTCAAACAGTTGCCGCTAGACAGTAGCGCATACCCACGGGCGGGTATGTGCCGCTGGAATGCGGGTATGTGCCTCAGCTGCTTGACCTTGAGTATCTACCAAGGAACGACGAGATCACACATAGGCAATTTAACGCGTGAGCGGTAAAAAATACCCGACATCGGTAGCATCTACCCGACGAATAAAACACATAAGTCTCAGAGTCCCAGCCGGAATCGAACCGAAACATCGTGTGTGGCAATGAAACATTTTACCACAAAGCTACACCAGGTCTAAGAACTACTTTTCAAATATACGCTAATCTTTGTGAAACGTCATAGTGGTTCCAGTGCTGCCTACCCAACTATTATAAACACATATGTGCTCCTTTGATACAGGCGTCACGTCGCGTTAACTTCAATTGTGGTTAGTTTTCACGCACTGAAGTTGATTTATAGAGAAGTATACAGGACCAGCATCAGCGCTTCATATCAGCTTCTGGTGTTGATAATAGGCTTGCTCCGTTGACAATGTTGCGCAATAGCAAACAACTTGCTATATAAACATATGGAACTCTTCCTATATGTCCGTGCGTGCAACATTTGTACATTTCGCGTCATTTCATGACTTGTCGCTAAATAAAAATTGCAACACGGCCACCTTCCCTCCGCATGCTTCGCATAACGTTCATTCCCAGGTACATGGGATCTGCCACTGCCTTCGGCGCGTGCACTGCTGCTCGACCGTCTGGTGGTGGAATCTCGTGTGGCCTAAACCGAAACTCGAGCACAACAACGAGCCCGAAATTCACGAACATGACACATCCCTCCCCACTTAGTTCGAGTCACCACTGATATTGATAACGGTTGGGTGGACGGCGACATTTCGGAGGCCACTGTGGTGGTCCTTGCATAGCGTCAATGGATGAAAGAGGCACTGGCGTGGCACAGCACTTTGGAGAGCCTGTAGTCGGCGCGTCTTGCTGATTATCAGCCTGGCTGTCGGGGAGGAAAAATGGAATCAGTGAATACTGGCAGGGACTTCCCGGTGACTTTGTTGCAAAACCATTGCCATCCATAGCTTCTTGGCTCGCAGTACAAATATGGTATTTGTGTCGTCGCACGACCCCTCTGTCCGTGCTGACCAACCAAGGCCGACGATACACTTGTTTGATGATGGCTCCTTTCATTATTGCCGGGCCGCCTAAGAAGTTGTTCTCGTAAACGATTGGCTTTTTTCGAATGCCCCGTTCGTCTTCTCATTCTTTTCAAGGGATCTGTGAGTCTGAGGGCTTCAACTATGTCAATGTTGTTGGAAGATCACGATCAAACATCATCATGGCGGGTGTTTTGTTTGTACCCACATACGTTGTCGTGTGCTGGTTGAAGAAAACGCGAAAGTCGATGGTCGATAGGGACGTCCTTCTCTTTCACAAGGCTTCTTCAAAATTCAACTTGACCATTTGTGGCCGAATGGTACGGAGTACTTGGGACATGTTTCACTCCCTTTCATTGGGTAAATTCTTCAGTTTCAACCGAGACGGAAGACGTCCCACTGTCAGTGACTACTTTTCGCGGTACACTGAAGGTAGAAAAAAGATTCCTGCTGAATGATCCAACAGCAAAATCCATTTGCTGAATGATCCAACAGCAAGCAAGAACATGCTGCCCTGAATGGGTTTTGCGAAATTCATGCAAACTGTCTCCCATTGCTATGCTGCTCTTGGCCATTCTGGAAGGGGTGCCTTCGCGGGTGCTCTTCAGTTTTTCTGGCATGGTCCACATTCTTGGGTAGTTTCTATGTCTTTGCTGAGGCTGCGCCACCAAAGATACCCTCTTGCATAGGCCTTCTTAGCAACAATGCCCCTGTGCTCTGCGTGAATAATTTTTAAAGCTTCGGTGCGAGCCGTGATCAGAAGTACTACTCGTGAGCCCCTGAGCTATCATCCTTTGAGCATCGACAGCTCGAGCGTTAATTTTACAGAAGGTCGCTACGTGCAATGAAAGTCGCCGCCTTTCATTGCACGTAGCTTTCCCTGCTGGGCTGCCCAATTAACTGCTGCGAGAGCTGTGCCTCCGCGCAATAGCTGTGCAATGCGCTTGGGTGAAAGTATGGGGTCAATCGCACATTCTAGCATCGGAACGTCGCCGGGTGGGTATGGCTCATCATCATGTCCTTGCAGTGGCTGCCTGCTCACTGCATCTGCGTTATTGTTTCAGCTGCCTTTTCTGTAAACGAGGTCGTAGTCGTAAGCAGACAGCTTCAGACACCATCTCGTCATACGTGGTGACAAGACCTTCGGGAGTGGTCTTTTCGGCCCAAGGATGCTAAGTAGTGGCTGGTGATCAGTTGTGATAAGTAAATGTCTTCCAGTTGTATACTTCTGAAAATGATCAATACTGAATTTCACGGCAAGCCCTCCCTGTCTAGTTGTGCAGAATTCAGTGCCGCTTTCAATAGGTGCTTCTGTTCAACTTTAATACACTTGTGATAGAACAGCACAAACACCATATGGTCACGCGTCGCACAATACGAGAAGGGTTTCGCACTCATCATAGTGAGCAAGCACTGTCTTGTCTTGAACGGTTTCTTCAACTCATCGAATGCTTTTTGGTGCTCTTTCTGTCATAACCACTAGGTTTTTTTATGTAAAGGCGTGCACAATGGTGAGGCTGCTGTCGCTCTGCTCTTGAGAAAGCGGTTCCAGAAAGCGAGCAAGCCGAAAAATGCTTGGAGCTCAACTCAACTTTTCGGAGCTGGTGCATCCATGACGGTATGAACCTTCTATTCAGTCGTATGTACCTTTTGTTCATTGATGCGATCTCCTAGGAACTCCAAATGTTTGTCCCCAAAGCGACATCTGTCTTTCTGTAGGCGCAGGTCCCTAAACACAGTGTTGGCAACATCTGGTCTAGCCATTTGTAGTGTTGATCTGGCATTTCTCTGCAAACAACTATGTCGTCGAGATACACGCTGTTGCCAGAAATTCCGGCTAGAGTTGTCTCCACAATTCTTGGGGAATATTGGTGGTGCTGCTGAGATTCCCAATGGAAGTCTCTTGACTGCATACAGTACATTTTTTGTATTCATGGTCGAAACATTTGCTGTGTTTTATTGACCGGAAGTTGCTGGTTGGCTTAAAATTGACTAAGAGTCGAGAAAACTTTTCCACCTCTGAAGTTGACAGCACCTCCTCAGTAGTAGGATGCGGGTAGGCCATTTTCACGCACGCTGCATTTACCGTGCTTTTAGTCTCCAGACAGTCTTAACGATCCGGACTTCTTCAACACCCAAGAGTTGGGCAACACCCGGATTCGGATTGAGCACATTCGAATTGGGCAACACCTAAGGGTGTTGCCCAATCCGAATGTTGCGTTGGTTGCAGAATGCCTTGTTGCCTCCAACGGCTTAATTTATCCTTCACAGCTGGTCTGAGCGCAAGAGGAACTGGTCGCGCCTTGCAAAAGTGTGGAGGGACGTTTCAGTCTAGCTCTATGTGAAGTGGTGGTCCCTTGTAGCCTGTGACGTCTTGATTAAAAACACATGCGTGCTTTTCTAATAGGCGGTGCAGCCTAGCGGATTATGTGTGCATTCCATCATCCGTTGGGTTTATGCATTTTATTCAGATTTTGACAGTACCGAACCAATTAGGCGCTTACGTGCCTACATCCAACCATGATGAGGCTTCAGTTGAAAGCTTCTATGAAGACGTGGAATCGGCAATGAGTAAGGTAAAAACACAGTATACTATACTGATGAGAGACTTTAATGCAAACGTAGAGAAACGTCAGGCTGGAGAGCAGACAGTAGAAGATTATGGCATCAGTACTAGAAATGCCAGAGGAGAGCTACTAGTAGAATTATCAGAACGCAATAATTTACGGATTTTGAATACCTTCTATCGTGCAAAATGTGGAAGTGTTTGGCAAGGTACAATGCAGCAACCATATAATGGTACGGTCTCGAATTCGCCTAAGCTTGAAGAAGGAACGACAGAAACTGATGCGCAAGAAATCAATCATTGAGCCAGTACTGAGAGGGAAAGTACAGGAATTCAGAGTCTCGCTTCAGAAAAGGGTTCGGCTCTTATTGAGAAAACCGACCTTAGCATACACACAATGAATGATAATCTGAGGAGTATCAATACGGAGTGTGCAGTGGAAGTCGGAGGCAGGGTAGTTAGACAGGACACTGGCAACCTTTACGTGGAAAAGAAAGAAACCGATTAAGAAGCGTGAAACCATGAAATTCTCAAGCACAACAGACAAAATAGAACTGTCAGAGCTTTCGAAGTTGATTATTAAACGTAAGGTATTCGATTTACCAAGGTGTAGCATGGAAAGAATTGAACACGCTCTGAAAAACGGAAGAAGCGTCAAAGCAGTGAAGAGAAAACTTGTGATAGTGAAAAATCGAATGTATGCACTAAGGGACAAAGACGGCAAAATAACTACCAATATGGATAGGATAGTTAAAAAAGCGGAGGATCTTTACGGAGATCTATACAGTAGCCGGGACAACTACGACCTTAATACTATAGGAACAAGCAGTAACCCAGATGGCACCCCACCAGTAATTATAGAAGTCAGAAATGCCTTGGAGAGCACGCAAAGAGGCAACGCTGCTGGAGAGGATCAGGTAACATCAGATCTGCTGAAAGATGGAGGATAGATTGTGTTATAAAAACTAGCCACCCTGTTTACGAGGTGTCTCCTGACGAGAACAGTACCAGAGTCTTGGAAGAATGCGAACATCTTCTTAATACATAAGAAAAGAGATGACAATGACTTGAAGATTTACAGGCTGATCGGCTTGCTTTCCGTGTTATATAAGCTATTTACAAAAGTAATTGCTAACAGAGTTAAAAAAACATTAGAATTCAATCAACCAAAAGAACAAGGAGGATTTCGAACAGGCTACTTAACAATTGACCACATTCATACTATCAATCAAGTAATAGCGAAATGCTGAGAATATAACCAATCACCATACATAGCCTTCATTCCAAGATTACGAGAAGGCGTTTCATTCAGTAGAAATATCAGCAGTCATGCAGACACTGAGGAATCAGGGCGTCAATGAACCATATATAAACATCCTGGACGAAATATACAGGGGATCAACTGCTACCATAGTGCTTCATAAAGAAAGCAACAGAATACCAATCAAGAAGGATGCAAGGCAGGGGAATACAATCTGCCCAATAATATTTACCGCGTGCTTACAAGAGGTTTTCAGGGGCCTAGATTGAGAACAGTTAGAGGTAAGAGTTAATGGAGAGTACCTTAGTAACCTGCACTTCGTCGAAGACATTGCACTGCTGAGTAACTCAGGGTACGAATTGCAACTCATGATTACAGAGTTAGACAAAGAGAGCAGAAAGGTGGGTTTTAGAATTAATCTGCAGAAAACCAAAGTAATGTACACAAAACTCGGAAGAAAGCAGCGCTTTGAGCTTAGTATTGGTCCACTTGCAGTTGTCTACAATATGTCTACATAGGGCAGCTAATAACCGAGCAGCCGAATCACGAGATTGAGTAAGTAACTAGAAGAATAAAAATGGCGTGGAGCACAAATGGCTAGCACTCAAGATATCACAGGTAAATCACCACTATCCCTCAAGAAGAAGGTATATTACAGCTGTATCCTGCCGGTATTTAGCTATGGAGCCGAAACATGGAGACTTACAAATAGAGTTCAGCTTAAACTGAGGACGACGCAGCAAGAAATAGAAAAAATGGTCGGTGTAACCTTAAGAGACAAGAAGAGAGCAGAGTGGGTTAGGGAACAAACGGGGGTTAAAAATATAATTGTTGAAATCAAGAAGAGGAAATGGACATAGGCCGGGCATGTAGCGCGTAGACAGGACAATCGCTGGTCAATAAGGGTAACTAACTGGATTCCCAGTGAAGGCAAGAGGGTTAGGGGGAGACAGAAGGTTAGGTGGGCGGACTAGATTAAGAAGTTTGTGGGTATAAATTGGCAGCAGCAAGCACACGACCGAGTTAACTGGCGGAACATGGGAGAGGCCTTTGTCCTGCAGTGGACGTATAGTAAGGCTAATGATGATGATGATGATGATGATTAACCAATTACGGCCCAAAAGGTTGCATATGTTACCTTAATTGACATGCAGTGACAGAACGTAATCTTCATTCTAGTGCCGTACTTGTACTTGAGCAGTTACAACGAGGCTCATGTGCTCTCCTGACCCCTTGTGCAAATTTAGTTCTGATTGCGCTAGTGGCCACGGTTTTGTAGGCCAACTTCTGTCGTATGTTTCCATGCTGATTAGCGAATACGCTACTTCATAATCGACTTCGAACACCAAAAGCTTGCCTTTAACGCGCAGTCGCACCATGAATTTCTAACAAGCTTGTAGGCTTTTTTTGTATAAGGCCCCATGTTGACTTATCTCCAGACTCTTGCATACGTGCAGGTTTTGGCTCGATTTGATGCGCACCAGTTTTGCGTTGCTTTTTCTTTGCGATGCAAGCTCTTTCATTGAGTGCCATTTTCTTGCAAAAGTTACAGGAGAAATTCCAGAACTTGCACTTACCCGAATCGTGTGAGCCATCGCATCTGTAGCAGTGTGTCTTGCGTAGAGAGTGCTGCTTTCCTTTCGCGCCTCCTTTTTTCTGGCTTGTTTGGTGCACTTCTAACATTTCTGATTCAATTTGCATGCTCTTCTGCTGCAGGACAGCGCTTTCCGCCCAATCGGCGAGGTCGAAAGCTTTTTCAAAGGCAAGTTTCTTTTCTGCGAACAGACGCTGTTCCACATTCTCATTTGGAATACCACAAGAAATATGGTAGCGTAGCATGACATCCAGGGAGAGCATGGTGATTGTGGCTGTTGTAGTCACCGTCGCTTCGACCGCGGGCAATGCCCCGACGCCAAAGTTACAATAAGCGGCGAGTTTACGTAAAGTGGCAACGTAGACAGCCATAGAATCGTCTGGGTGTGGGTCGCGTCTTTGGAATTTGCAGCGTCAGTAGGGCTCAGATGGGCGCAAGTCGTAATGTGCAGTCAAGGTTTGGACAATATCTTCATACGGCACTTCTCATGAGCTCTTTGGTGGTACTAGTGCGCGGACAGTATCAAATGTCTCCCCCCCCCCCGCAAAGGGTCCAGAGCAGGGCCCGCTTCTTGTCATCGGCTGTGATGTAATTTGCCACGAAGTAGAATACAAGCCGTTGAATCCACGACGTCCCGGCCTCCTCCGAGAAGAGCTCGATAGAAGCTTCAAAATACGCTGTCGGAAGTGGACCACATCTGTATTTTCAGTGGGTTTACGTTTATTTTGTCGCCCGGCCACATAGGTCTGTTTGGTTCATTTATTAGAAGCATACTGCTGAGGCATGAAGACAAAGGTTCTGTTTTGAGGGGAGAGGGCAGCGTGCCCTCGGCGCGTGCGCTGCTTCTCGGCCCTCTGGCGGTATTATCTCGTGTGGCCTAAACCAAAGCTCGAGCACAACACTGAAACCCAAACTCATGAACGCGACAGTTAACGCCTCACACTCATGTTTAATAGGTTCCACGTGCGACTCCGCGTGTCATAGTCGTTTCCTAAATTTTTTCGTTTCTGGTGTTTTTCTCTTTATAGACACGTATACACATATGGTGAATCACGTGGACGCCGGTGGCAAATCCAGCCGGGATTGTCCTGTTCATATACATCCTGAAAATGTATGCGCAGGCGAACAAGGACAAAGAAAGGAATACAAACTGGCGCAATCTAACAACTGATTTATTAATCGAAAAACATTGACTCTTTTTAACCCTCGGAACAGCGCTCCCTGGTGACCTAAAAAAACACACACAATGCACTGCGCACTTACGACAACGATAACAAAACCATAAAAACGATAACAGTTTCATTGATTGACAGACAGGAGCGCGATTTCTTTTGTTAGTAAAGCTACTGAAGGGTGGCTAACACAGTTGTCTTTCTGCTTGTCTATATGATATGCCTCCATTATCTCCCTTGACGTCTTGTTTCTACTCCTATACAGCAAGGTAGTGTCGCTAAAGCAAGGAGAGCATGCGCACTCATTGCAATGCATTGCCAAATGGGTTACAGGCCGACCTTTCAGGCTTGACATATGCTCTCTTAGCCTCGTGTTAATGCACCTGCCAGTCTGCCCTATATATACACAACCGCATGATAAAGGTATGCAATACACCACACTGTGTGCACATTCAACAAACCTGAGCTTATGTCTTATGCTACATCTCTTATGTGCGTTGGTCCCTCTGTCGCATTTCTGGTTGACCAACGCGCACACTCCTCCTATTTTGTTTTTGGCCGAAAACACTACTTTCACATCATACTTTCCAGCCACCTTTTTTAATCTATGTGAAAGCCTATGTACATAAGGGACCGCTACTACCTTAGAGCTAGAACCAGTCATCCCACCTGTTTCCAAACATGGCGCCGTTTCCCGTCTGAGCTTCTTTAATAACCTAGTGCCTACGGCCAACATCACAGAGAATGGGTACCCCTCGTCCTGGAGCCTAGAAACCTGTTCATGAAACGACGCATGAACAGTATGGAAACAGGATTTAACCAATGCAGACCGAAAACAATTTGTTATAATTCCATTCTTGACCAGCTTAGAATGACATGAAGCGAAACTCATAAGCGGCTTTCCTGCCCTAGGTGAAAAGGTCCAACACACATGATCTGACAAAAAGTCCAGCTTCAAATCCAAAAACTGTAGCTTATTTTCAACCGGTACTTCTGAAGTAAATGTCAACCCCTTTCCTAGAGAATTAAAAGCATTCAATACCGAAACCCTGAAGTCCTCTTTGTGCACATCGCACCCCAACACCAAGTAGTCATCGACATACCTGAAGACCTTGTAGACTACACCTTGTAGGCAAAACGACAAATCTCTATCTATGCTGCCCATGAAAATGTCACTAAGGACCGGCGCTACCTTTGACCCAATGCATACCCCCTTCGCCTGGATGAACGTTTTATCCCCGAACCCCACGTGAGTGTTCTCTAAATAAAAGCTCAGAAGCTCAAGAAAAGACTCGACGGGCATACCACAGGTGTTGCGAAACGTCACTTCATTATTTTCTGTTATGCACTCTAGGACACAATGCATTAAAGGCACATGCGGCAACGAGTAATACAAGTCCTGAGCGTCAATGCTGATACCCCAACTGTTTTTTCTGTTATCTGATGCAAAAAACCCCGTGAGACCCTCAGAATTAGCCAGCAGAAAAGGGTCATTTACTTTCAACGACTTCAACATCTTTTGCAGATACCCCGCAACTAGCTTCTGCCACGCCCCTTTTTCTGAAACAATAGGCCTAAAAGGAACCTCCTGCTTATGGGTTTTTGCTGTGAAAAACACCTTCAAATTCCAATCCCTTTGAATTTGAATATGTATGTAGATAAAGCCTCTGCGGCAATTCAAAAGTGCTTTAAAGAATGTCATGTGAATGTAGAAAGCGTGAAGAGGAAGGCTGTCGAGTTATTAAGGAAATGCAACTTAGAAAAACTTGCGTCGGATGTTGGGAATTCAAAGGGATTGGAATTGAAGGTGTTTTTCACAGCAAAAACCCATAAGCAGGAGGTTCCTTTTAGGCCTATTGTTTCAGAAAAAGGGGCGTGGCAGAAGCTAGTTGCGGGGTATCTGCAAAAGATGTTGAAGTCGTTGAAAGTAAATGACCCTTTTCTGCTGGCTAATTCTGAGGGTCTCACGGGGTTTTTTGCATCAGATAACAGAAAAAACAGTTGGGGTGTCAGCATTGACGCTCAGGACTTGTATTACTCGTTGCCGCATGTGCCTTTAATGCATTGTGTCCTAGAGTGCATAACAGAAAATAATGAAGTGACGTTTCGCAACACCTGTGGTATGCCCGTCGAGTCTTTTCTTGAGCTTCTGAGCTTTTATTTAGAGAACACTCACGTGGGGTTCGGGGATAAAACGTTCATCCAGGCGAAGGGGGTATGCATTGGGTCAAAGGTAGCGCCGGTCCTTAGTGACATTTTCATGGGCAGCATAGATAGAGATTTGTTGTTTTGCCTACAAGGTGTAGTCTACAAGGTCTTCAGGTATGTCGATGACTACTTGGTGTTGGGGTGCGATGTGCACAAAGAGGACTTCAGGGTTTCGGTATTGAATGCTTTTAATTCTCTAGGAAAGGGGTTGACATTTACTTCAGAAGTACCGGTTGAAAATAAGCTACAGTTTTTGGATTTGAAGCTGGACTTTTTGTCAGATCATGTGTGTTGGACCTTTTCACCTAGGGCAGGAAAGCCGCTTATGAGTTTCGCTTCATGTCATTCTAAGCTGGTCAAGAATGGAATTATAACAAATTGTTTTCGGTCTGCATTGGTTAAATCCTGTTTCCATACTGTTCATGCGTCGTTTCATGAACAGGTTTCTAGGCTCCAGGACGAGGGGTACCCATTCTCTGTGATGTTGGCCGTAGGCACTAGGTTATTAAAGAAGCTCAGACGGGAAACGGCGCCATGTTTGGAAACAGGTGGGATGACTGGTTCTAGCTCTAAGGTAGTAGCGGTCCCTTATGTACATAGGCTTTCACATAGATTAAAAAAGGTGGCTGGAAAGTATGATGTGAAAGTAGTGTTTTCGGCCAAAAACAAAATAGGAGGAGTGTGCGCGTTGGTCAACCAGAAATGCGACAGAGGGACCAACGCACATAAGAGATGTAGCATAAGACATAAGCTCAGGTTTGTTGAATGTGCACACAGTGTGGTGTATTGCATACCTTTATCATGCGGTTGTGTATATATAGGGCAGACTGGCAGGTGCATTAACACGAGGCTAAGAGAGCATATGTCAAGCCTGAAAGGTCGGCCTGTAACCCATTTGGCAATGCATTGCAATGAGTGCGCATGCTCTCCTTGCTTTAGCGACACTACCTTGCTGTATAGGAGTAGAAACAAGACGTCAAGGGAGATAATGGAGGCATATCATATAGACAAGCAGAAAGACAACTGTGTTAGCCACCCTTCAGTAGCTTTACTAACAAAAGAAATCGCGCTCCTGTCTGTCAATCAATGAAACTGTTATCGTTTTTATGGTTTTGTTATCGTTGTCGTAAGTGCGCAGTGCATTGTGTGTGTTTTTTTAGGTCACCAGGGAGCGCTGTTCCGAGGGTTAAAAAGAGTCAATGTTTTTCGATTAATAAATCAGTTGTTAGATTGCGCCAGTTTGTATTCCTTTCTTTGTCCTTGTTCGCCTGCGCATACATTTTCAGGATGGATAGATTCCAACTAGGCCGAATCGCAGTTTTGCTTCAGTTTATTTCTAGTTCATCCGGCCTTCTTTCTTCATGTCCTAACTTTGACTTATCTAACCCGGCGGTTCTGGTGCCGTTTATCGCGGTCTGCGAATGCAGAGCCCGCAAGCTGAGCTGGTTCCTAAAGAATGCACAGTGCCCTATGGAAGTTCTGCTTGTGTGCGGGTGGTTGCCTCCATCGGAAGGACATGCGAGAAGAATCAGCAAGATTCTGCGATCAGAGAGCCGAAGACAGGTTAGGCACTTCAAGGATTGCCTAAGAGTGGCGTGTTCGTCTGTTTCTGATGGGCGTCTAAACGTCAAGGTCTTCCGCGAGTGGTGTAGACAAGCGAACATTTTAACTGAGGCCATGTGGAATGACGTGCGTCGGGGCTTGCCCAGGAAAAAGAGAGATCCGCCGAAGGGAGGCCTTCTACTCCTGGGTGATGCGGTGGTGGAAGAGCGCCAACAAAAGGTCCTGAGGTTGGGACCGAAGTTCTGTGTGGAGCCTAGACTTGACCTTGTGGACAAGCTATCCCTCACAAGAGACATTGCCCGGCAAGTACCCGAAAAGGAAAAAGACAGATGTGTAGTGGAATGTGTGGACGTTGTCGCCAAAGCTTCGGTAAGCACCACGCCTTGCCGTAATGTCGCTCGGGTTGCTAGTTATTTGGTTGAGAACAACTTAAGAGTTGTTCAAGCGGACAAAGAAGGTTTTTTGGTTGTTCTACCGGAGACTATGTATGTAGATAAAGCCTCTGCGGCAATTCAAAAGTGCTTTAAAGAATGTCATGTGAATGTAGAAAGCGTGAAGAGGAAGGCTGTCGAGTTATTAAGGAAATGCAACTTAGAAAAACTTGCGTCGGATGTTGGGAATTCAAAGGGATTGGAATTGAAGGTGTTTTTCACAGCAAAAACCCATAAGCAGGAGGTTCCTTTTAGGCCTATTGTTTCAGAAAAAGGGGCGTGGCAGAAGCTAGTTGCGGGGTATCTGCAAAAGATGTTGAAGTCGTTGAAAGTAAATGACCCTTTTCTGCTGGCTAATTCTGAGGGTCTCACGGGGTTTTTTGCATCAGATAACAGAAAAAAACAGTTGGGGTATCAGCATTGACGCTCAGGACTTGTATTACTCGTTGCCGCATGTGCCTTTAATGCATTGTGTCCTAGAGTGCATAACAGAAAATAATGAAGTGACGTTTCGCAACACCTGTGGTATGCCCGTCGAGTCTTTTCTTGAGCTTCTGAGCTTTTATTTAGAGAACACTCACGTGGGGTTCGGGGATAAAACGTTCATCCAGGCGAAGGGGGTATGCATTGGGTCAAAGGTAGCGCCGGTCCTTAGTGACATTTTCATGGGCAGCATAGATAGAGATTTGTCGTTTTGCCTACAAGGTGTAGTCTACAAGGTCTTCAGGTATGTCGATGACTACTTGGTGTTGGGGTGCGATGTGCACAAAGAGGACTTCAGGGTTTCGGTATTGAATGCTTTTAATTCTCTAGGAAAGGGGTTGACATTTACTTCAGAAGTACCGGTTGAAAATAAGCTACAGTTTTTGGATTTGAAGCTGGACTTTTTGTCAGATCATGTGTGTTGGACCTTTTCGCCTAGGGCAGGAAAGCCGCTTATGAGTTTCGCTTCATGTCATTCTAAGCTGGTCAAGAATGGAATTATAACAAATTGTTTTCGGTCTGCATTGGTTAAATCCTGTTTCCATACTGTTCATGCGTCGTTTCATGAACAGGTCTCTAGGCTCCAGGACGAGGGGTACCCATTCTCTGTGATGTTGGCCGTAGGCACTAGGTTATTAAAGAAGCTCAGACGGGAAACGGCGCCATGTTTGGAAACAGGTGGGATGACTGGTTCTAGCTCTAAGGTAGTAGCGGTCCCTTATGTACATAGGCTTTCACATAGATTAAAAAAGGTGGCTGGAAAGTATGATGTGAAAGTAGTGTTTTCGGCCAAAAACAAAATAGGAGGAGTGTGCGCGTTGGTCAACCAGAAATGCGACAGAGGGACCAACGCACATAAGAGATGTAGCATAAGACATAAGCTCAGGTTTGTTGAATGTGCACACAGTGTGGTGTATTGCATACCTTTATCATGCGGTTGTGTATATATAGGGCAGACTGGCAGGTGCATTAACACGAGGCTAAGAGAGCATATGTCAAGCCTGAAAGGTCGGCCTGTAACCCATTTGGCAATGCATTGCAATGAGTGCGCATGCTCTCCTTGCTTTAGCGACACTACCTTGCTGTATAGGAGTAGAAACAAGACGTCAAGGGAGATAATGGAGGCATATCATATAGACAAGCAGAAAGACAACTGTGTTAGCCACCCTTCAGTAGCTTTACTAACAAAAGAAATCGCGCTCCTGTCTGTCAATCAATGAAACTGTTATCGTTTTTATGTTTTTGTTATCGTTGTCGTAAGTGCGCAGTGCATTGTGTGTTTTTTTAGGTCACCAGGGAGCGCTGTTCCGAGGGTTAAAAAGAGTCAATGTTTTTCGATTAATAAATCAGTTGTTAGATTGCGCCAGTTTGTATTCCTTTCTTTGTCCTTGTTCGCCTGCGCATACATTTTCAGGATGGATAGATTCCAACTAGGCCGAATCGCAGTTTTGCTTCAGTTTATTTCTAGTTCATCCGGCCTTCTTTCTTCATGTCCTAACTTTGACTTATCTAACCCGGCGGTTCTGGTGCCGTTTATCGCGGTCTGCGAATGCAGAGCCCGCAAGCTGAGCTGGTTCCTAAAGAATGCACAGTGCCCTATGGAAGTTCTGCTTGTGTGCGGGTGGTTGCCTCCATCGGAAGGACATGCGAGAAGAATCAGCAAGATTCTGCGATCAGAGAGCCGAAGACAGGTTAGGCACTTCAAGGATTGCCTAAGAGTGGCGTGTTCGTCTGTTTCTGATGGGCGTCTAAACGTCAAGGTCTTCCGCGAGTGGTGTAGACAAGCGAACATTTTAACTGAGGCCATGTGGAATGACGTGCGTCGGGGCTTGCCCAGGAAAAAGAGAGATCCGCCGAAGGGAGGCCTTCTACTCCTGGGTGATGCGGTGGTGGAAGAGCGCCAACAAAAGGTCCTGAGGTTGGGACCGAAGTTCTGTGTGGAGCCTAGACTTGACCTTGTGGACAAGCTATCCCTCACAAGAGACATTGCCCGGCAAGTACCCGAAAAGGAAAAAGACAGATGTGTAGTGGAATGTGTGGACGTTGTCGCCAAAGCTTCGGTAAGCACCACGCCTTGCCGTAATGTCGCTCGGGTTGCTAGTTATTTGGTTGAGAACAACTTAAGAGTTGTTCAAGCGGACAAAGAAGGTTTTTTGGTTGTTCTACCGGAGACTATGTATGTAGATAAAGCCTCTGCGGCAATTCAAAAGTGCTTTAAAGAATGTCATGTGAATGTAGAAAGCGTGAAGAGGAAGGCTGTCGAGTTATTAAGGAAATGCAACTTAGAAAAACTTGCGTCGGATGTTGGGAATTCAAAGGGATTGGAATTGAAGGTGTTTTTCACAGCAAAAACCCATAAGCAGGAGGTTCCTTTTAGGCCTATTGTTTCAGAAAAAGGGGCGTGGCAGAAGCTAGTTGCGGGGTATCTGCAAAAGATGTTGAAGTCGTTGAAAGTAAATGACCCTTTTCTGCTGGCTAATTCTGAGGGTCTCACGGGGTTTTTTGCATCAGATAACAGAAAAAACAGTTGGGGTATCAGCATTGACGCTCAGGACTTGTATTACTCGTTGCCGCATGTGCCTTTAATGCATTGTGTCCTAGAGTGCATAACAGAAAATAATGAAGTGACGTTTCGCAACACCTGTGGTATGCCCGTCGAGTCTTTTCTTGAGCTTCTGAGCTTTTATTTAGAGAACACTCACGTGGGGTTCGGGGATAAAACGTTCATCCAGGCGAAGGGGGTATGCATTGGGTCAAAGGTAGCGCCGGTCCTTAGTGACATTTTCATGGGCAGCATAGATAGAGATTTGTCGTTTTGCCTACAAGGTGTAGTCTACAAGGTCTTCAGGTATGTCGATGACTACTTGGTGTTGGGGTGCGATGTGCACAAAGAGGACTTCAGGGTTTCGGTATTGAATGCTTTTAATTCTCTAGGAAAGGGGTTGACATTTACTTCAGAAGTACCGGTTGAAAATAAGCTACAGTTTTTGGATTTGAAGCTGGACTTTTTGTCAGATCATGTGTGTTGGACCTTTTCGCCTAGGGCAGGAAAGCCGCTTATGAGTTTCGCTTCATGTCATTCTAAGCTGGTCAAGAATGGAATTATAACAAATTGTTTTCGGTCTGCATTGGTTAAATCCTGTTTCCATACTGTTCATGCGTCGTTTCATGAACAGGTCTCTAGGCTCCAGGACGAGGGGTACCCATTCTCTGTGATGTTGGCCGTAGGCACTAGGTTATTAAAGAAGCTCAGACGGGAAACGGCGCCATGTTTGGAAACAGGTGGGATGACTGGTTCTAGCTCTAAGGTAGTAGCGGTCCCTTATGTACATAGGCTTTCACATAGATTAAAAAAGGTGGCTGGAAAGTATGATGTGAAAGTAGTGTTTTCGGCCAAAAACAAAATAGGAGGAGTGTGCGCGTTGGTCAACCAGAAATGCGACAGAGGGACCAACGCACATAAGAGATGTAGCATAAGACATAAGCTCAGGTTTGTTGAATGTGCACACAGTGTGGTGTATTGCATACCTTTATCATGCGGTTGTGTATATATAGGGCAGACTGGCAGGTGCATTAACACGAGGCTAAGAGAGCATATGTCAAGCCTGAAAGGTCGGCCTGTAACCCATTTGGCAATGCATTGCAATGAGTGCGCATGCTCTCCTTGCTTTAGCGACACTACCTTGCTGTATAGGAGTAGAAACAAGACGTCAAGGGAGATAATGGAGGCATATCATATAGACAAGCAGAAAGACAACTGTGTTAGCCACCCTTCAGTAGCTTTACTAACAAAAGAAATCGCGCTCCTGTCTGTCAATCAATGAAACTGTTATCGTTTTTATGTTTTTGTTATCGTTGTCGTAAGTGCGCAGTGCATTGTGTGTTTTTTTAGGTCACCAGGGAGCGCTGTTCCGAGGGTTAAAAAGAGTCAATGTTTTTCGATTAATAAATCAGTTGTTAGATTGCGCCAGTTTGTATTCCTTTCTTTGTCCTTGTTCGCCTGCGCATACATTTTCAGGATGGATAGATTCCAACTAGGCCGAATCGCAGTTTTGCTTCAGTTTATTTCTAGTTCATCCGGCCTTCTTTCTTCATGTCCTAACTTTGACTTATCTAACCCGGCGGTTCTGGTGCCGTTTATCGCGGTCTGCGAATGCAGAGCCCGCAAGCTGAGCTGGTTCCTAAAGAATGCACAGTGCCCTATGGAAGTTCTGCTTGTGTGCGGGTGGTTGCCTCCATCGGAAGGACATGCGAGAAGAATCAGCAAGATTCTGCGATCAGAGAGCCGAAGACAGGTTAGGCACTTCAAGGATTGCCTAAGAGTGGTGTGTTCGTCTGTTTCTGATGGGCGTCTAAACGTCAAGGTCTTCCGCGAGTGGTGTAGACAAGCGAACATTTTAACTGAGGCCATGTGGAATGACGTGCGTCGGGGCTTGCCCAGGAAAAAGAGAGATCCGCCGAAGGGAGGCCTTCTACTCCTGGGTGATGCGGTGGTGGAAGAGCGCCAACAAAAGGTCCTGAGGTTGGGACCGAAGTTCTGTGTGGAGCCTAGACTTGACCTTGTGGACAAGCTATCCCTCACAAGAGACATTGCCCGGCAAGTACCCGAAAAGGAAAAAGACAGATGTGTAGTGGAATGTGTGGACGTTGTCGCCAAAGCTTCGGTAAGCACCACGCCTTGCCGTAATGTCGCTCGGGTTGCTAGTTATTTGGTTGAGAACAACTTAAGAGTTGTTCAAGCGGACAAAGAAGGTTTTTTGGTTGTTCTACCGGAGACTATGTATGTAGATAAAGCCTCTGCGGCAATTCAAAAGTGCTTTAAAGAATGTCATGTGAATGTAGAAAGCGTGAAGAGGAAGGCTGTCGAGTTATTAAGGAAATGCAACTTAGAAAAACTTGCGTCGGATGTTGGGAATTCAAAGGGATTGGAATTGAAGGTGTTTTTCACAGCAAAAACCCATAAGCAGGAGGTTCCTTTTAGGCCTATTGTTTCAGAAAAAGGGGCGTGGCAGAAGCTAGTTGCGGGGTATCTGCAAAAGATGTTGAAGTCGTTGAAAGTAAATGACCCTTTTCTGCTGGCTAATTCTGAGGGTCTCACGGGGTTTTTTGCATCAGATAACAGAAAAAACAGTTGGGGTATCAGCATTGACGCTCAGGACTTGTATTACTCGTTGCCGCATGTGCCTTTAATGCATTGTGTCCTAGAGTGCATAACAGAAAATAATGAAGTGACGTTTCGCAACACCTGTGGTATGCCCGTCGAGTCTTTTCTTGAGCTTCTGAGCTTTTATTTAGAGAACACTCACGTGGGGTTCGGGGATAAAACGTTCATCCAGGCGAAGGGGGTATGCATTGGGTCAAAGGTAGCGCCGGTCCTTAGTGACATTTTCATGGGCAGCATAGATAGAGATTTGTCGTTTTGCCTACAAGGTGTAGTCTACAAGGTCTTCAGGTATGTCGATGACTACTTGGTGTTGGGGTGCGATGTGCACAAAGAGGACTTCAGGGTTTCGGTATTGAATGCTTTTAATTCTCTAGGAAAGGGGTTGACATTTACTTCAGAAGTACCGGTTGAAAATAAGCTACAGTTTTTGGATTTGAAGCTGGACTTTTTGTCAGATCATGTGTGTTGGACCTTTTCGCCTAGGGCAGGAAAGCCGCTTATGAGTTTCGCTTCATGTCATTCTAAGCTGGTCAAGAATGGAATTATAACTAATTGTTTTCGGTCTGCATTGGTTAAATCCTGTTTCCATACTGTTCATGCGTCGTTTCATGAACAGGTCTCTAGGCTCCAGGACGAGGGGTACCCATTCTCTGTGATGTTGGCCGTAGGCACTAGGTTATTAAAGAAGCTCAGACGGGAAACGGCGCCATGTTTGGAAACAGGTGGGTATGACTGGTTCTAGCTCTAAGGTAGTAGCGGTCCCTTATGTACATAGGCTTTCACATAGATTAAAAAAGGTGGCTGGAACGTATGATGTGAAAGTAGTGTTTTCGGCCAAAAACAAAATAGGAGGAGTGTGCGCGTTGGTCAACCAGAAATGCGACAGAGGGACCAACGCACATAAGAGATGTAGCATAAGACATAAGCTCAGGTTTGTTGAATGTGCACACAGTGTGGTGTATTGCATACCTTTATCATGCGGTTGTGTATATATAGGGCAGACTGGCAGGTGCATTAACACGAGGCTAGGTGCAAATTTAGTTCTGATTGCGCTAGTGGCCGCGGTTTTGTAGGCCAACTTCTGTCGTATGTTTCCATCCTGATTAGCGAATATGCTGCTGCATAATCAACTTCGAACACCAAAAGCTTGCCTTTAACGCGCAGTCGCACCATGAATTTCGGAGAAGCTTGTAGGCTTTTTTTTGTATAAGGCCCCATGTTGACTTATCTCCAGACTGTTGCATACGTGCATGTTTTGGCTCGATTTGATGCGCACCAGTTTTGCGTTGCTTTTTCTTTGCGATGCAAGCTCTTTCATTGAGTGCCATTTTATTGCAAAAGTTGCAGGAGAAATTCCAGAACTTGCACTTACCGGAATCGTGTCAGCCATCGCATCTGTAGCAGTGTGTCTTGCGTAGAGAGTGCTGCTTTCCTTTCGCGCCTCCTTTTTTCTGGCTTGTTTGGTGCACTTCTAACATTTCTGATTCAATCTGGATGCTCTTCTGCTGCAGGACAGCGCTTTCCGCCCAATCGGCGAGGTCGAAAGCCTTTTGAAAGGCAAGTTTCTTTTCTGCGAACAGACGCTGTTCCACATTCTCATTTGGAATACCGCAAGAAATATGGTCGCGTAACATGACATCCAGGGAGAGCACGGTGATTGTGGCCGTTGTAGTCACCGTCGCTTCGACCGCGGGCAATGCCCCGACGCCAAAGTAGTAATAAGCGGCGAGTTTACGTAAAGTGGCAACGTAGACAGCCATAGAATCGTCTGGGTGTGGGTCGCGTCTTTGGAATTTGCAGCGTCAGTAGGGCTCAGAAGGGCGCAAGTCGTAATGTGCAGTCAAGGTTTGGACAATATCTTCATACGGCACTTCTCATGAGCTCTTTTGTGGTACTAGTGCGCGGACGGTATCAAATGTCTCCCCCCCCCCCCGCAAAGAGTCCAGAGCAGGGCCCGTTTCTTGTCATCGGCTGTGATGTAATTTGCCACGAAGTAGAATACAAGCCGTTGAATCCACGACGTCCAGGCCTCCTCCGAGAAGAGCTCGATGGAAGCTTGAAAATACGCTGTCGGAAGTGGACCACATCTATTTTCAGTGGGTTTACGTTTATTTCGTCGCCCGGCAACATAGGTCTGTTTCGTTCCTTTATTAGAAGCATACTGCTGATGCATGAAGACAGTGGTTCTGTTTTGAGGGGAGAGGGCAGCGTGTCCTCGGCGCGTGCGCTGCTGCTCGGCCCTCTGGTGGTATTATCTCGTGTGGCCTAAACCAAAGCTCGAGCACAACACTGAAACCAAAGCTCATGAACGCGACAGTTAACGCCTCGCACTCATGTTTATTAGGTTCCACGTGCGACTCCGCGTGTCATAGTCGTTTCCTGGATTTTTTCGTTTTTGGTGTTTTTCTATGTATAGACACGTATACACATATGCTGAATCACGTGGACGCCGGTGGCAAATCCAGCCGGGATTGTCCTGTTCATATATTTGCTATCAGAATAAAAATGAAAATCTTTGCGTGGGCGTTGTCAAACCCTGTGATGAGCGTGGTGCGCTTTTGAAGTGCACGCCTTTGAAAGGTGCGCATCACCAATAACAAGACGTGATTGAGTGCACGCGCGCTTCTGCACTAACTACAAAACGACAATGTTGAAGAGCGTCTCGCACTATAATGGGTGGCGAAACCGTGAAAATAAAAGAGAACAGGGGGCCAATCACATGCCAACACGCTGGTCTAGCAGCCTCCAATTTAGACGGGACAAGTGGGCTGTAGCTGAAGCAGAATCCCGAGCAGAGGAGAGCAAGGGGGTTTAAAGTGAACGTGGTGAGCACAAGGTTGTCACCTGACCGCACACTGAAGATGGGCTGTCGGGTGTCGGACCCGAGAATCGACGACCTTAATCACCTGGGTTCTTCTGTCGTCGTACCATAGCCATAGCCATGGTACCATAGCCAGCCAGTCCTGAACTACGGCCCAGTGCCTGCAGACTTCGGTGCAAACAGATGAGCTACAGCCGTCAAGCTACAGGTCCGAGCTCTGCACACAGCTGCCTGGTCAAATGCCTCTGGTTTCTCGACGCATCGCCAACAGCCAACGTTCACTTTGTCATCATCATCCAGCGTTCCTTCGTTCTAACCTAATGACCACTATCGACTCCACGAGTCAGCCATTTCAGTTTGATGAGACCAAACATTCTTCCCCACGCCGCCACTCACGCTTGTTTCAACCAAATAGCTTAGTTCAGTTAATTGACTTGTATTCTGGTCTTCAATGTGAGTGTTTAACCGTGCCAGTGAACCTTTTAAGAGGTGTTTTGATTTTGAGGTATTTTAGTCTGTTTACTTTGTAATTATACCTTTGCATTTGTTTGTAATAAAAACCTGCAGCTGTGTCCTTCATTAAGACTATCAGAGGCTCAGTCTTAGAGAGCACTTGTTAGCAGAAAATAACGTGGCAATACAAATTGGTGTCCGTGACAGGACGCAATTGACGTCTGCGACAGGACTGTGTAGTTAGTGCATATAAGCTGAATTGGTGTTTTCCTCGTATTGTAATGTGAGCCGCTTTTTATGTTAACAAAAGCTGTCTAAGGCTGAGCGCCCGATAGTCTTAATGAACGATAAAGCCACTGTTTTTTTACAAAACCCATGCAAAAGGTAAAAATGGTGAAAAGACAAAATACGCCAAAACTAAACCAAAAAAGGTTCACTGGCGCGGTAGAACACTCACATCGATGATCAGAGTACACGTATATTAACTAAACTAAGCTATTTATTTGTAACACAGATGAGCGCCGGAGTGGTGAAAAACGCTGGCTGGTGATGACGAGTGAACAATGGCTGCTGACGACGCACTGAGACAGCCAGAAGAACTTGGCCAGGCGACTAGGCGCACAGCTAGCGCATGTAGCCCGATGGCTGTAGCTTGCCAGTCGGCACCAAAATCTGCACGCCCTGGGCAGAAGTTCAGGACAAGGTGGCTACGATCCCGTCGTGCGGCAACACGATGACAGGAAGCCCCAGCTGGTTAAAGTTATCGAGGGTCGGGTCAGCCATCCGACGGCTCATCTTCAGCAGCCAGTTTGGTCACAACCTTCTGCTTGCCACGTTCTCTTCGAACTTCCCTGCTATTTTCTGCTCAGGCTATTGCTTCAGCTCCGGCCCACCTGTCCCCTCTTGATTGGAGGCTGCTAGACCAGAGTGTTGGCACCTGATTTGCCCTCAATTCTTTTTTAGGTTCACTGTTGCACCACCCGTTCACTTACGAGATGCTCTTCAACGTTGTTGTCATGAGAGGAGAAGTGTGCATGCACTCAATCAGGTCTTGTTCTTTGTGACGAGTATTTTTCAAAAAGCACACTTCAAAAGCGCACCACATTTCATCACGAACCCCCTTCTCCAGACATATGAGGCGCAAATATGTACACGACCGGCCGCGGTGTGGTATGCCACAGGTGACTGATAGTTTATATACCAAGAAATGGTGAGAACAGGCCTATAGGAAATTTAAATGCTACAGACATGTCAAAAAATCACATTATTTGCATCGACTTGATAAATGCACTATATAAATATGAGTGCTCTAGTCTCACCATTATGTGAATGTTACGGGGTGAATTTGGCGACAAGAATGAACAACTATTTCGCACGTGCAGCTCCTTTTAGTATTGGCTTACCGCAGCAGAAAAGTTCATTGACAACTTTCAAAAATGCTCAAGACTCAAACAATTCAGCATGAAATGCATGCACCAACAGAAAAAGTTTTTTACATTTTTGCCCGTAAAGAGGTTGAATATATATAATGATAACAGCAATGTTTTGAGATGAAAATAGTAAAACTATATTACTTGATAGTGCAGAAGGAAGGCGAGTGATGATTACACTAGGAGCCTTTGGAGCACAAGCCGAAGGAGTTTTATCGGGTCCGGAGCGTATATTAGTCACAATTGTGCCATGGACGAAAACCATTATGCGCTCTCCTGCACCCCTTAAACAGTTTTCTTCCTCCTAATTTTCCAACCGTTCTCTGCCAGTACCAGGAAGCAATTCAATACCGGTATATGAACTGGTGACTGTAGTGCGTGGGCATCGGTGCGAGCACACAGCGGGTGCCTTTTTATGCGGAGTGGCTTCGAATTAGTCCTGTTTGCTACTTGTTATAAAGGATAATATCTCGGAGCTTCTGAGTGTGTTCCGTGGAGTCAGGCAAAGTGAACTGCTTTCACCCGTTCTCTACACGCTCACATTTGAGCCACTCTTGCACATGCCTTCGAAAGACGCCATCGTTTGTAGATTTCCCCTTCAGCGATGTTCACTCCTGGTGACAATGTTCACCTATGCAGATGAGCTCTTCAATGTCGTGTCCGACGAGGCAACTGTTTGCACCATCTACGACGTCATGAAGGGGTACTGCTCGGTGAGCTGCGCCAGGATAAGTCGAAGAGCACAATCATGTATGTATTTGAACTGCGCTCCTTCCAGCCCACGTCTTGTTCATGACCTGCCCGTTTAGGAACGGTACGCATAATTGAAGTTTATTTCGAACCAGATGTCGCGACCACCAAAAATTGTTGGTTTACTATGAAGAAGCTGACCAACACCAATCGCGACCTCGGTGCCTTGTCGTGTCTAATAATAGCTTCGGTTATAATATTTTGATCTTTGTTGTTTAGATATTTTTACATATGCAGCTTCTGTTATACCTGTTAAGCTCGGATCTTGGCTCGTCCTGGAGGGGTATATTTTTTATTTCTTTTGGAGTGGCTCATCTTCATACTTGGTGCAACCGGTGCTCAAGTAGCACTGGAATTAAGGAGGACTCGGTATTCCTGAAATGGGTATTGTGGCCATGGTGCTACACGTTAGACGAACACGGGCAGCTCTCAATTCGAATATGCCCTGCTTTCAAAGTTTAGCGTCATAGTTTGTGAGCACGTGGCTTAGGCTGCTTCCACCTGAGGCAATTTCAAACTCGGTGCCTCGGGTAGGAACACGTTCTTGATTATTTGCTGGAGCGGCTTCTACTTTGGCCTGTCTCCAAAAGGTTGACTCGGAGATAGAATTAGCTTTAATGGAACTCCACCAGTTAGTCGATATACTGACACCAGAGTTACCTGTGAAATGTAGGAGATTTCATCTGCCCCGCCTTAGTCCTAACTGAAACCTCGTCACTGCCAGCTTTTCGGACGCCAAACGTGCAACTTTTATATACTCCTTTGCCAGAGGATGCCTGCACATGAGATTCAAGTCCTTCACAAAAGTCCCTGCGCAAGAAATGTGTCAATGTTTCGACAGTGAGGAGGACCTGGTTGACATCTTCTTTCAGTGTGCGCTACCAGCCACCCTCTATCGAAGGATAGCTAGATTGTTGGGGTAGCCCGGAGTTTCTTTCGACACCATTTTTTAGCATTCACTGCCTGGACGAGCAGTGACACAGTGTGTGCTTCTGTCTGTCGAGTGCTCTTAAAAAGGGTGGGTGGCACGGTGCTGTGCCGTCTTTGGTGGGAAGCGGCCCAGGCTTTTCAAAGTACTTGCAAAGTTGCAGAAGCAGGTATGGTTTTTTCCACCAAGAGCAGCGCCGTCTAGTTGCATAGCAATTTTATGAAACGTGGCACCATCCGGCAGTGATCTTCAGCCTGTCGAGAGGGTGGTTAAAATCAAATTTTTAATGATTGCGTGGTATTTAAATTTTACGACTTTGCCTAGTGAGTTGGTCTCCTCTGTTAGTTGTTTGTATGGTTGTTCGCCTGAGCCTCGCAAGGGCTATGATGATTCATTCGCCTTGTCAGACAAGGTTCTTATTAGGTGTTTCACTGAGCCCAGTGGCTCTACTTGCCGAGCCGGAAAATGGCTCTCTTCTCCGGGAAAGAATAAGCCATCTTTTGGCGATGCTGGTTCACCAGGATACGTTGGCTTTGTGTGCAGCGAACCGTGCCAAACAGTAGTGCCAAACAGTGGTGCACCAAACAGTAGCCTTGTAGTGCTCAAAGGGCGGACCGCACCGTACTGCCCCCTAATGGTAAGGAGACGGCCCGTGACCGCAAAGTGCCTTGAGTCAAACGATAGCCCAGCCATCCTAGGAGACGTCATCGGCTCCCTGCCATGCAACAGAGTGAGAGTACGTCCACTTTGTGTGCTGTGACGGAAGTTACCGCACTGATGGGGAGTCCCTTTGTCACATGTGGGAGTATGTCTGCTTCATGAGCGGTGACGAAAGGTACTGCATCGAAAGGTGATACATTAGTCGAGCCTCAGTGTGCGTTTGCTTTGTGTTTGGTCTTGCAAGTTACCGCACCAAAAGGTAGCCCCTCTGTCGAGTCTCATGGTCCGTGGCAGCCATAGTTCAAGCCATGACCACAAAGTGCCCTGTGCGTTGTGATAGCTCACTTAGCCAGGGTACATCCGCTTTTTGTATTGTACACTGAAGTAAACGCACCGAAGGGTATGATATTTGTTGGGTCTTTCTGGCTAGTACGTCGGGAGGAAGGCCACGCTTGTAAGGCACCTTGCACCGAGCAATGGTCCCCTTGCCAGGGTATGGGCACTTGTTAAAAAAATCCTTCTTTATCACCAGACACTGACATTGAGGTAGTTCGAGTACAGACGTATGGATGATGACAGGTTGATGAGTTGAGTGAGATTCTGGGACAAAGTGCCTTCAAGCAAGGCGTCTCTTCCCTATCTGACAACGACCCCACAATTGTCGGCGGCGGCGTACCGCTGTTTCCCCCTTCAGTGGCGGCACGTCAACGGCGCGGGTTTCTTTGGATTGACGACAGCGCAGCGCTTGAGGGGAAGAAAGGTAGATTCAGGAGTTGGTGAGGATAAAACTTGGACCCTAATTTTAAGAAAATCTGTTTCCACGAAACGGTAATGCAGGTAACGTAATTACAACATGTTATTTATTTACAAATATTGCTGACTCAGTTTCTTTAGCGTAACAGGTGTAAATGTGCATGTTTACCACGTTTGAAAAAATACAATTTCAAAAATACGTGCACAGCCAATTCTTTTTCTAATTGCTCAGCACACAGTCTGCGCAAAGACACATCAAGTGCATTCCATATATATTCCCGCTTTGAGAAACAAAAGTGAAATAATTTGAACTAGGTCTAAGGGGCACATTGTGCAGAGGATAAAATCGGCGAGTATAGTATGCAAAAGATGCAATCAACACATGGGTGCTACAGCACTATATCATGCAGGAGGATGACATGATTGCAAGTGCGCCCCAGTTCGAGAGGGGCTGCAGCGATAACACATGAGCATGACAAGTAGACGAGGAACTCTAGTCATGTCAGCAAAATATTAACATGATAGATTTAAAAAAAGACCATTGAAACAAAGCTATACCGTGTATGTGTTGTGGTGACCAAATAACCGATGCAAATTCGAGTCTGACCAGGTTCTTATGCGCGTTCAGTTTGCAATTTTTTTTCCGAGTTTCTGAACGTGCGTCGGAGATACCAAGGATTGCGGAGAACTAAAGAAGCGAAAATTGTTCCCACGTGCGCGTTCCATTTTTAATTGTTTCTGATAGTTATACCAATGTATTTTAATTGCGTAACATGGCCACGCCTTTGTGGTCTAGTGGCTAAGGTACTCGGCTGCTCACTATCAGGTTGCGGGAATAAATCGCGGATCTGGCGGCTGCATTTTCGATGGAGGCGAAAATGCTGTAGGCCTGTGTGCTTAGATCTGCGTGCACGTTAAAGAACCCCTGGTGGTGGAAATTTCCGGAACCTTCCACTACAGCGTCTCCTATATTCATATGGTGGTTATAGACGTTAAACTCTACATATCAAGCAAACTACATAACACGTTGAAGTTTTACACCACCATTAGTATACATGAAGAAGTGTATTTGAAGAGGTTATATGAAGAGGTTTATTACAGTATATTTGAACTTAATAGACCTTTGCCATGTTTGACTCCTGTTGAAAAACGACGAAAAAAAGAGCACTGTTCAGCACGTCGTAATGTTGATTAGTAGAGGAGGTTTTTAAGATAACACAGCCAGGTCTGCAGATATTCTAAGGTTTATTTGCGTGCGTAGTGATCATTTGGGCTATTTTATTTATATAAATATTCAATAGAAGTGTCCCACACATAAACGGTTGGGGCACCCCTGATCTGATCTGTACGTCAGATGACTTAGAATGGTTAAACATATCAAATATGGAGCACGACCACAAGAAATCTGCTGTCCAATCAACCAGCATGTTGTCACCGGAAAGAATCGTGAAAAAGCGAAAGTGTTAGCCATTTATGTGGCTTAGATCGTGAAGGAAACAGCAATCTCGTGCACAAATTCAAGGAATTGTTTAACAGAACAGGTAGCACAAAACCATGCTGTGATCGGCAAGGTATAATAACGCGGCAGTGTTAATGAGCTTGTTTCGCAGAAGTTCCGGCGTCGGCGTCGTTAGTTGTAAGCTAAAACTTGTGATCTTGTGGGTGACCGAAAAATCGAGAAACATGCAAATAAATTAAATATTTACAAAATTTTTGGTCTGAGCGAGGATTTAACACGGGTAGTTTGGTAGCAAGCAAATGTTCTACTACAGAGCCACAAGTGTTTATTTTTTTATTTCTTACATGATAATTTTTTGCGAAGGAGGGTTACGCTTTAGTGTGGGTACACGTTTTTTTCTACAGTGCGCACTTCATCAATGCGCATGAAATGGAGCGCTTGGGCATTTTGGAGCCACACGTCTGCTTTTTCCTCCCCTTCTTTACCTATGATGGCTTTTAATAAAGAAGCACATTGCCCAAGTTGTAGGTGAAAATTTTCAGTAATTTCTATAGTAATAGTAATACAAGCTAGGACTAACTGATATTGTTTGCGAGACCAAGCAGAGTGGCCACCTGGCGGCAACTGGCTGAAGAGGTGACGTGTGGATTGCTTCGTGCGTCGTCTCCTAGCCACGTCATATTTTGATGTACTCGTTAGTGATGCGCATTCTCAAAGTGTCGTTTGTCCGGTCATGTCAGCACGAGCGGGACTGTTCTTAAATATGCCTGAGACGAAGTACAGAAGCATTTGGTCTTGCATGGCTGCTAATGCATCATAATAATACCAGCGGGCGCAACTTTCCAGAGTGCTGTTAATTATTGTTGTACCCTCTATTCACCGAAATGATTTCAGAGTGGGTGCCGCTTTCTGTTTCAAGCACATCAAAAAAAGCTCTATGTATCCTCTCAATCATGAGGACTAGTGAATGATATGTGAATGCAGCGTTTTATAGCGACTCGGTTGCAAAAAAAACATGCTCTAGGTCATGCATTTGTGCTTTGTGCGCTGTTGCTAGGTGTACAACTACGGGGCGGTATAGTTTATTGATCATGCTAGCAGCCTTAGTTGTGTTTATCTGGTTGTAGTACCGCTACAAAAAATTATTACTCTCATGGAAACTGTGGCACATCGGCACTTAAACTGTACTTAAAACAGAGTTGCGGTGCGCAACCGTGTGCATAGTTTTAAGAAGGTTCTAAAGACCTCAGACGTTAAAATTTCTTTCAGACGGCATGCCGTATATACATATATATATATATATATATGTTCTAACTTATTATTTCATCTTGTTTACTTTCTTCAGCTTTTCTGTGGCATTTTCAGAGTCACCAATAGATAAGAGCGGTCATTTTTTGTTTGAAAATAAAACATGCTTGTCTTAGTAACCAGGCTCTAGTTTTAGCACTTTCATGCGTGTGATCCGTCGACGAAAGCTTTCTGTTGAGCTCTCATATTAGATTTTCATAATTTTGCTGGTGCAACAACATGTACGTACATGGGGTGAACGCGGTGTGGTGCTAAGTGCCGTAAGCAACTAAGCTTTTCTGGGTAGACTTATCGATTGTCCCTCATGTAATGGTAAACAGAATGAGAGAAAGACATCATAACGGTGGTACAGAACTATTCGCATCCATATGCAGACTTTCTACGATCTTTTTTTTCTGTCTTTTTTGTAGTATGAAGATAACAAAGGTGCCAATAAGTAATTGAGTCACGCTGTATAAGTGCGCAGCAGGCGGAACACAAGCTAACTACGTACAAACAACACAGCATAGGCGTGATTTAATTCGAAAGCGTGAAGAAAGTCACCCAGGTCGAGCATCTCTATATAGGACAGCATGTGCTTTACTCGCCAGTAATGTTAACGTTCCATAGGCGCCGTGCACCTATTCAGTAGACAAGAGCGTATATATCAACAGTAAACTGTAGTCAACGCGTTTTAGCCGCCGGCTATTGGCTCAGGCCGCACGCAAAGAAGCGCCGCTGCGTGTTTATTGTCTCTTTTCAGGATTTTTTATTGTCTCTTTTTCATTTTCACCAAATACATGCATGAATGTCTGGATCCTTAGCCTATTGGCTAGTAATGGATCCATAAAAACATAATACAAATGAATCAGGGGCTATGTATGTACAACCACATGTTTGGGGGGAAATGTAGTATATACAGGTGTTCAAAAAATTGTCCATAAAAAGCATGTGTATGGATAGGAAAGACACATTCAAGATAAATTACAGTGCTAAAAACAAACTCTCGGTTTATACAAAAACTACGAATAAGACAGCTGTGTATAGTTCTCATTGCAATAACACACATACAGAAGACCACACGTCAGGACTGCAGTACATCGTCAGTGGTAGAGGCTGCAAATTTTATCGTCGTCCCCAAAACAGCAGCAGTAGGAAAAACATGTACAAGGTATTATAAGTTGATGTTATTTTCATTTTTTTCTCTATTTTTTTCTGTATTTGTACACGCACCACCGACCACCTGTTCAAACTTTCGCAGGGATGGTGCTGCCTCCTATAGCCCGATCTCGCCACGTCTAGCGAATTTATGTACGAATCTTTATCGATGAGATATTTTAGAGATTAAGAATTTAGCTATATGTTCTTTCAGACTGATTGAGAAATTCCTTAATAGCGAAGCAAACATTCCTTTGACTGTAGCCCAGTGTAGATGCGCCAAAAAACAACAACACGTAATTCTGTTATTTCTAGACCTAAACTTCGAAGAAGTGGTACTTCGAATCTTTTGCTAAATTACGTGAACTCGTGACAGGATAGACTTTAGGGACTGATGGTTTTCTCCTCATTAGAGAAGAGACAGAGGGGGTGATTTGCTCAACCTACTGTACGCAGGTAGAAATTGAGGAAGGTAATGCGGCAGCGACATTTGATTCTAGCCCCTTACAATTTTTTGACCTCGATTATTCACTACGCCAGGAAAATAAGAGCTACTTATATTCTGGCGAAGCTCTCAAGGCTGGGTGTCATAAGCTTTTTTTGAGTGGAACAATAGCTTGAAACTATGGAGTGGACAACCTCCTCTGCTTTGAAATACAAATTATTTGCATGTTTTAAAAACACACGCGTGCTGTCCACAAGATTTGCAAGGTAGCACATAATATCGCCGCATTAATACGTAGTACAAGCGTACATTGTGATTGGGCGTCAGAACACCCATAACCATGAATTCATGATTTAAAGCACGCCACCAACCTCAAAAGGCAAACATGTTACTGCGCCTTTTTTCTTAAAGCTACGTGGGGCATAAAAAGTTCATAAACATTTCACGCGCACAACAGCCCGTAGTTAAAGCATGCTTTTCATTACACAGAATGCAGTCATATGCAAAAGTTTTAGTGACAAAAATCGTTTTGAAGTCAGTACGCACTAGGGACAAGATATCGCAATCGCGTTCAACTCCTAAAAGCGAAACTTAAGCATCCCCCTTTTTTTGGAACATTTAAATGTATGTGTTAATAATGTGCTCGAAAAGTCTCTAGCGGGTAAAAACAAAGATAGTGGCCTGTAATCTGGTAATAATTGCTTGTTAGCGTTGTTCACTACGGGCACGAAATTTGTCATCTTCCGCAGCTGGGGAATCGTTGTAGATAGAAATATATTCATAAATAAATTGTTTATTTAGCACAAACCTAGAAGTTACACTTGGGCATTATATAGATACAGTAGGATGTCCCAAAGTCGATAGACTGTACAGGGGACCTTCCACAAGAAAAGAGTAGCAAAAATACGTACAATGTCGCCTAATGTGGACATAAACTAAACAATGTAAAAACAGAAACCTAACACTTACAATATTTAATATAAAAAGGGTTTAAAAGTGGTGGTGATGAAATAAATATGTTGAGTGCAAGTGCAATTGAAGGTTGAACTTGAATGCGTGGAAAATAGAAACAGTGTAACGATACGTTGAGACGCCCAGGTAAGGCCCCTGTTTATTGTGCTGGGCAGCAACGAGACAGCAGCCAGTTATTTTGGCAGAAGCAGCACGAGCCTTGGCGAAAACAAACGTAGTCTTCGTTGTTGCTCCGTGAGTGTGCGTATTTGTTACTACGATAACTCTCTGGACGAAAACCAGCCATCCTGGCGACCTATGGTACATGCAGGACTGGTGGGTTGTAGCGAGTTTCAAACGGTCAACTTGCTTAGTTTCGGTGCTTAGTATCAACGGTGTCCGCGGCGTCGTTGATCTCTAGGTGGCTGAATGGGCTCAACAATATAGTTGACTGGAAATGTCTGGTGCAGGTTCCGGTACGGACCATCATACTTGAACATGAACTTTGAAAAACGGCCGGGGTAGATGGTGGCAAGCGGAGGCACACAATATTTTCATGGGCGTATGGCGAAGGGGATGAACATCGGTCATGAGTGTGCTTCTGGTGAGCCTGATTGTGCGTGGTAAGCGAACGTGCAAGCTTCTGACATTCTTCGGCATAAGTGGCAGCTTCGGCCAAAGTCGTCGATTCAGAAGGGTCAGGGCTGTACAAAAAGGATAGTGTCTAATCCAGTCGTAGATTGAATAGCACTGTTATAAGCATGCGTAACGAATGGCAGATTGCAGTCCCAATTTATGTAACCAATGGAAACATACATGAAGAGCATATCAGCTAGCGTGCGATTAAATCACTCGGCCATCTCGTTAGTTTGGGGTGGTGGACGGTGGTTTTTTGATGCAGGATGTTGCATTCACGCAGGAAAGCTTTTACTGCTTCGAACAAGACGGGACGCCCAGGGGCACTGAGAAGCTCGTGTGGTCACCCATGCTGAAGGACGAGGCTGCCCAGAATGAACAAGCCAACTTGTCGCGTGGTGGCCTCGAAAAGCGCTGAAGTTTCAGGGTAGCACGTAAGGTGGTCTACGACTACGATGACCCAGCTGTTCCCATGTGGTGTGTATGGGAGTGGACCGTACAAGTCAATTGCGATACGGTTAAAAGGTCAAGAAGGACAAGGCAGTAGCTGGAGTGTTCCACTGGTTGTGCGAGGGGAGCTCTTTTATCATTGGCACAAGGTGTATGAACAGACGTACTGCCGAACAAAGCGGTACATTCCGTGCCAGTGGTAGTGAATCCTTAGGGGAGCATACGTCTTCACCAAACCAGCATGGGCGCATTGCGGATCCGCGTGGAAGGAGGCACAGAGGTCCGAACGTAGGTGGTGAGGCATTACCAGCAATCATTTGCACCCATCAGGTAAGTAGTTTCGCCGGCACAGATAGCTGTCATGGATTGTAAAAAGGTGAGTAATTCGTCGAAGTCAACGATTGTCAGTACGTGGAGACGTCTGAGATAGGTACTCTGAAGAGACGCTATCCATGGATCCTGCTGTTCAAATGTGTCGGTTCATGACTGAAATTTGTTAACAGAATTTTTGCAGGCTCTTGTGTCAATTCTATGAGAGCACGAGTGACGCATACTTGATTAGACAAGAGCACGGACACATTGCCTTCCACAACTCTGAGAGCCGTTCGGTTGATGTCAATCAGCACGATAACCAGAACACTGGAACGGGGCGGTACTGTCACTGAATGGTCGGATACACGCAATTCCATCATACACGATTCAAAATCCTGGGAGTGTTCGTTACGTGAAAGTGTCGCCAGCAATTTTTGTACATTTTAGAATAGCCCCATACTCTCGAAAGAAGTCTAATCCCAGGATGACCTGCCTGGAGCATTCCCACAATACGACGAAAGTCCCGATGAAGGTCGAAGCACCAATATGTACTCGGGCAGTGCACCTCCCAACCGGCGTCACTGGATGACTACCCACGGTACGGAGCTGTGGACCGTTTCTTGGCGTCACCACTTTTCGGAGAGCAGCCGCGAAGTCACCACTCATAAGGGAGTAATCAGCGCCAGTGTCCACGAGAGCGCTGGTTGAGTGATTGTCGACGGTTATCGAAATATCAGCGGAAATTGCCGCGTCACGTTTCAAAAATTCCGTGGCAGAAATATTGGTGTCGTCAATGTGTCGTAGCGGAGGATGTTTGTCAGTTCGGTCTACAGCGGTTCCACACTAGAGGCCGCTGGCCTCAGTTTTCCTGGCGTGGGCCAGGACGTGGGGACCTGTTTGGTACACTAGAGTACGTGTAATAGTGACAAGGCAAGCCGAGGCGGCGAGGAGGTGGACGTGGCTGGTGGCTTTGTGCAGGAGAAAACGGCTGCTGCGCTGCAAGGTATTGCTAAATCTCGCGAGGACGCTCCCTGTTGCTGGGTCGACGCGCGTTAGGGTGAAACTCCTGAAGGCCCATCCTGCAATACGCACACTGGTGGTACTGATGGCCCGCTTCGCCACATTGGCAGCAAAAAGAACTGTTGTCAGAGGTGAACCATACGCCAGAATTACGGGTGACTTCACGCGGAACGTCATACTGGAAAGGGCTCTCGTAGTTATTTGCAGGTGCGAATTGACGGGGTAGTGGTGACAAAAAAGAGGGTATCCAGCGCCCAGTAGAAGGTTGAGGACTCCTCAATGCTTCGGCGTAAGACAGAGCAGGAGCTTCCGCACGCATTGGGAGCAATATTTGGGCCACTTTCTTAGTTCATCGCGAATAATGTCTCCCAGAATCGTCGCACTTGAGTGAGCATAAGTGGGACGAACTTTTTCGAGCTCCTCGCGGACCACGTATCGAACTAGCTCGCGGAGTGCTGATAAGTCCTGTCAACAGGTGAAAGATGACACCACGGCAACAAAAGCTTGACGGTCGTATTGTAGAGAGCGTTGCTGAAGTGCCGCTTCCATAATAGTAGTTTCCGCGATGAACTCACTCACAGTGGTTGGGGGCTTGCGTATGAGTCCAGCAAAAAGTTGCTCCTTGACACCCCGCAGAAGGATCTTTTTTTGTTTCATCCATCCCTGGGTCAGCGCGCTTAAACAAGCGTGACATGTCTTCGACAAACATAGCCACGTTTTCATTTGGCTTCTGAACCCTGCTGTGCAGAGCCTGCTCGGCCTTTTCTTTCATTGGGGATTTCTGAATGCCTGGCATAGCGGTCGCTGACATTCTTGCCAGTTGGTGATAGACTGCTCCAGATGTGAGCCTAGTTTTCAAGTGTGAAATCGACCTAGCACAGCTTCTTGGTGTCGTTTCATTCGTTGGCGGCTGCGACCCGACCAACGTGGCCTAGCCAGTCATCTACGTCCTCAAATACATCACCATGAAACGGCTTCGGGGTGCGTGCAGTGTAGACGTCGCTTGGGGTGGATGCGAGTTGGTCTACGTTGCTCTCTTGCGTCTGACTTGCCGTTGTGTTGGTCCTTCTTGCCGAGCTCAAGGGAAAAAATTCAGGAGGTAGTCCTAGCAAGCGGCGGCTGAGGCGAAGCGCCGGGTTTACCTCCGGAATTGTTGAAATGGTGGCAGAAGCTTGAAGCGGCTTGAGTTTAAACTAGCGAATTGGGATTGTACCCAGAACCTCAACCAGTGTGTGACGGTAATAAAATCAGTGAAAGTAACAGTGTAGCAAACAGCGGAACAGCTTTGATCGAGCAGCGCGAGTTCGTCGTCATCTTTTTGCCGACAAAATCCTTCAACACGCACAAGTAATGATGACACTAGCCACGCAACAGCCAGAAACCCAGTACATACTCGTGTCAATATGTTCAAGTGAAGAACATTCGCAACTAGAAACAGACGCTGTACTATATCACGGGGAAGCGGCGAGCAAGAACTAGCGCTGGCGTCCGAATACTTGCGGCCTCACTGGTAGACTACACAGAGCTCGTCTTATTGAAGACGTTGCACCCAGCGAGCTAAACGACCAGATGGATCTATAAATGATAAAAACCAACACAATGCGTGGGGATGCGTCACGACGTCGAATGGGTGGCCATATATGTAAGGTGAGAATTTTGTGATTGCCAAACGATGGCAAGGCATTCCTTTTTTGTGACTGAGTAGTTTTTTTTCGCTTTACTGATGCTGTGACTAGCGTAGGAAACAACACACTCATCAAAAGCAGATTTACGCTGGGCAACACTAGCGCCGAGGCCTACTCTACGAGCTTCCGTATAAATTTCGGTTGGGGCGTCTGGATGAAAGTTGCGTAAAATAGGTGGTGATGTGAGAACATAGCGTGAATTGGTGAATGCTTTTTCGTATGCGGGGACCACACGGAGATGTCTTGGTCGTCGGAAAGTAGCTGTGCCAAGAGGGCGATTATCGTGGTGAAATCGCGCACAAATTGGCGAAAATGTGAACAAAGGCCTATGAAGCTGCGGTCTTCTTTAGTGTAGTCGGCCTGAGAAAGTCTGCGACCGCACGAAGCTTGTCTGGATGAGCACGGACACCATGCTTGCTAACAACATGTATCAAGATGGTAAGCTCTCGGGTAGCGAAGTGGCATTTCTTCAAATTCAGCTGCAGTCAAGCGTCCGTAAGACAAGTCAGGACGCTCGCGAGACGGCTGAGTTGGGAGTCGAAGTCCTTCGAGAAAATGTTGACGTCATCAAAATAGCACAGACATATGTGTTCCATTTAGAGCGTGTGGACAATGCAGCAGCAGCAGCTTCAGTATGCTGCCTAAAAGCTTCGTCTTGTTTCTAGAGCTCCTGGTTTTCGCCGGCCTTGTTGCTTGGTTCAAGAGCACGATACATCCTGCAATGTACGAGCACGCGGTGATCACCGGTAATTCACTGTGTTACTGTCCCCTCATCTAATTGCACAATAGGCGTGTGTTTCCTGCGCAATCCCTTTCGTCTCCGGTGTTGCTGCGCATTCCTATGGACGCCCGTACCATGAGAACTCCGACAAGTGACGACATCAGATCGGTGAGGTCAAGCATTGGCAGTATAAACGCTCCGATTTTCAAGGGTCCCGGAAGTGGGCAATGCAGCAGCATGCACCTTCACCATGCTGCCTGAAAGCTTCTTCTTGTTTATACAGGTTCGTTATCTCGACAATTTGTCCTGTATTCGGTCTGATGATCGATTCCTGCTGCAGCTTTGTTGCCCTCATGATTGTTTGAGTAGTAGTTTATTTGCAATTGTTCTTACGTTATAAATTGCCTTGGTCGTCTTCTGATGTGCGGTGATGTTGAGCTTAATCCTGGTCGCAGGAAATCTGTGTCCTCTAAAAGAGCAAATGTGATGAATCCCTGGCAAGTACTCTTAACTCCATTGAGATGTCAGCTGAACTGGTAACGTCTAGTTGTGACAACCCTTCTCTTTTGAAGATGATCGCTGACTTAGTTGTCGGCCAGAAAAGTATATTCGAAGACATATCAGATATAAAAATTGCTGTGGATACTCGTTTCGATACTTTGGAATCGCGTGTGGCTGCTCTCGAGAATTCGCTTTCCATGGCGCTGGCAGAAGAAGACTCAGATCAGCTTCGCCCTGAGATGGTTCACTTAAGGTGTAGTTTTGCCGAACTGACTACGAAATGTGACGATGTAGAAAATTGATCACGAAGAAATAACATTATTCTTCGTGGTAACGCTGAAGATACGAACGAGTCTCATGACACTCTGTGGTCCAAGGTTTCGAACGTATTCAACAAGCTTTCTCTGCAATGCCCGCGAATGGAACGCTTCCACAGGTTAGGCAGAATGCGCCCTGGACAGTCTCATCTTATTAATATAAAGTTGTTTGATTTCAGTGATAAGCTGGCAATTCTGAAAAACGTGCATAAGCTAAAACAGACCAGTCTAAAGCTCTCCGAAGATTTTTCATCTAGAGTGCGCTCAGTACGCAAGAAACTTTGCATGCTTCGGATGAGCAACGTAACATTGGCTCTAGTAATAAAATGAGAATTGATCACTTATTCATTGAAAATATCCGTTATAACTGGGACAGCATCACGAATAGCTTGATTCCAGCTCCTGGTTATGAATCTATAAGCACCAAACCGCCAAGCGCATCATTTTCGTTAGGTTGACAATTCCATTCAACTATTACGCTGCTGGCACTTTTCAATGTTGGTGCTAGAAGCACAACTAACAAATTTCCACAGTTTCTTTCGCTGGTTTATTCATCTTCCCCTCATAACATATTCATCACTGAAACATGGCTTCATGAGGATATCCATGATACGGAATTCGCTCCTGCTGGTTACATTGCCATCCGGTGCGACCGCAAGTATAAGAAAGCGTCACTTCCCTCTTCCGCGCTGATTGTAACTTTAAATTTTTTAAGGCCCTCCTAATGTAGAATAAGTTTGGTGCAGGTTACTAGCGCATAAGCAGAATTTCACGATTTGTGGTCTCTACCTCCCTCCTGATAGCTCCAGTGACTTCTTCGATAACATTTCTCAGTTCATTCATGACCATAGCCTCGACATCAGAAACTTAATCTTTCTAGGCGACTTCAATGTTCCGGGCATTCATTGGCCTTCCCTCACATATTACACCACTAATTCATCTATCTGTAGGGCATAATTTCACTTTTCTCGTCTCATAAATTGATACCTTTAGTTGAAAAGAACACGCGGCAGAACTCTATACTTGACCTACTCTTTATCAGTTACAGTCTTGCTAACTTTTGCTTTGATTACGATATAATAAAAGGAATTTCGGACCATGACGCCGTCCTTGTACACATTAATTGTCCTATCCCGCATGAACGTCACAGCTACTCTACATTTCGGTATTTCAACAAAGCTGATTATTCGTCTATCTCTGATACTCTGGCGGATAACTTCAACGATTTCTTGTCACTTAGCACTGCGTCTCCTGTCGACAGTGTTGTTGGTTAATTTGAGAGATTAGTGAAATTCTGCATCAATATTTACATTCCATTCAAAACAAAAAAGTAAATAACAATCTGCCTTGGAATAACAGGGGTATATTGCATTTATCTCGTCGTGTTGCCAGACTGCGTGAAACCAGACATGCTAACCCTGTGCTTCAAGCTTCCTTTGAGAAAGCGAAGGTGGAACTTCGCGCTTGCACAGAAAAGGCTAAAGACTTCTACTTTTCTGTACAACTTCCTTTATTACCTGAATCTATTCCTCGCAGGTTCTGCACTTCAGTCTTGCCTAGTACAACAACCAGTTCTTATTTCAAGATTAATGACACCATTAAAAACGACCCCAGCGTACTTTCTAATGCATTTAACTTCAGTAAGTTTTCATCCTCGACAATCATGCTGTTCCAATATTTAATCATGATGCACAAACCATTTTACCAGGTGATATTGTAATAATCACTGAAAGTGTATTGAGCATAATCTTGAATCTCGACCCTAAGAAACGTTCCGGTTCTGACGGCATACCGACTTCCTTTCTTGTGAGATACTGTACATGGACAGCCGGTTCTTCACTGTAATTTTCCAGAAATCCCTAGACTGTGGTGAAGTACTATCTTCATGGAAAACAGCGAAAGTTCTGCCTTTGTATAAATCTGGTGATAAACGAGTCTTATCTAATTGCAGGTCAATATCTCTTACACCACAGTCATGCAAAATGTTGGAACACATTATTCACAAACATATTATTGAATTCCTGAAATTTATTCCTGAAAACATATTCTTGAATTCAATGAAATTCTGACGTCTGCTCAGCATGGTTTCCGTCGTGGCTACAGCGCGGTTACACAATTAGTCGATTTTGTTTATGACGTCGCCTTTAACCTAGACATAAGAAAACACATAGATGCCATTTTCATTGACTTCTCTGAAGAGTTTGACCCTGTTCTTCATTCTAAGTTGCTAGTGAAATTAGATCCCATACTCATTAAATCCCGTTTTGTTTCTTGGATCGCCAGTTTCCTCCATTATCGCTCACAATTTGTTTCCTTCAACTCAGTGGATTCATCCCTTGTTGACGTCACGTCAGGTGCTCCTCAGGGATCTGTGCTAGGCACATTACTATTCCTCATATATAGTAATGATTTACCTCACTGCACCTCATTTAAAATAAGACTTTATGGTGATGATTCCGTATTATACGAACCCAACTGCGGAAGATCATCGCCGTCTTTCACAATAGCTCATTTCTTTCAGCTCTTAGTGTGAAACATGGCAGATGAACGTCAATTGCATTAAAACAGTCGTCATGTTATTTACCAACGCACAAAATTCATTTTTGTTTGATTATTACTTGGATGATATAAAACCTAAAAGAGTCTCACAATATAAATATTTGGGTGTGATTCTGACAAAAAATCTTTCCTGGACCAACCACATTGAATATATCAGCGCAAAAGCTCTAAAAAAAATGCCCGCAGCTTCCCTCGGGGGAACACTCAGGAGGATGCGGAGCATATAATTGGTTAACGGGGTGTTAGAGTGCGACTTACTTGGGTCGATGGCTAAATTGGTTAACGTGGTTGTGAAATGGGGTGTTAAATTACGACTTACTTGGGTCGCTGGCTAAATTGGTTAACGTGGTTGTAGGAGGGGTGTTAAATTAGCGCTCGCGGGCAGCATCGGGATCGGCCTCTCGTCACCGACGCTTGCACTCGGCTTCCCGTTTTCGAAAGTCCGGGTCCTCTTGTCGACGCTTACGTTTCAAAGCGGCCGAATCCGGTGCTGCTGCTCGACGCTGACGTCTCTCAGCGGCTTCACGTTCTCTAAGTTGAGAATCTTCCGCTCGACGCCGACGTTTACGTTCGGCGTCGCGAGCTCTTCTCCGCGCTGCCTTGTCTTCGGACGACGACTTGGTTGCGGTTCCGCCAATACTTTGGCCGGCGCTGGTCGAAGGGACGTCGATCATTGCGACCTCGGACGTCGACGCGCCGTACAAACCAACCGACGAGCGGCAACTGAGCGAGCGAGCACCGACCTTGAATATATATACAGCGCGACGGCGCATGCACTGTCAGCTGTCGAATGTTCGAGAAGGGGGAGAAGCGCAACGGCGCATGCGCGCGTTCGTGAAGAGGAGAAGCGCACGCGGTGTGTAGAGGAGGAAGGGTGCACAGATGGTGGAGGAGTGAAGCGCGCGCGGTGTGTAAAGGAGGAAAGGATGCACAGATGGTGGAAGAAGGAGGAGGAAGCTTGCGGACGGCGCCGCACTACAAGCCTCGAGTATTAGATGCTCCGCATCTAAAAATGGGTTATTTGCGCCGTACTTTGGCTAAATCCCTCCGTGATACCAAATTACTTCTGTATAAAAAGTTGATTTGCTCTATTCTAGAATACTCATCTGTCGTTTGGTACCCTTACAAACAAGGTGACCTAAACATCCTCGATAGCGTTCAATGTAAGGCCATCCGCTTCACTAATGCGACAACTTCTCACCAACAGAGGCTCTGCAATCACTGAACATTTTACCATTACATTCTCGTTATTGCATCGAGTCTTTAAACCTTTATATACAGTCATCAACTCCTCTCCTGGCATCTTTGGTGGTAACTACATCGCATTTATGGAAGAATCTTGCACCCGCAGTTCGCACATGTTGAACATAAAGCCTTTATTTGTTCGTAATAACACATTCAAATTTATTTTTTTCCACGTAGTATAGACCTCTAGAATTCCCTACTGGGCAGTATTCGTTGTCTACTATTGCAAAATTTCAATAATGCCGCTATTGCCCATTTAGAAAATAGGTAAATTTCGTGTTTGCTATACCATAGTGATGTTTTTTATGTATTGCTGTACTGTATTCCAGTTTTATTGTTGTTGCTCCGTTTCTATTTGTTTTGTATAACTCATCCACTCCTGCTATAGCCCTGCATTAGAGCTGCAGTATATTCAAATAAATAAATAAATAATAAATAAATAATAAATAAATAAATAAAGTCTCTTGGGATGTTGTCCATGATACCTTAGAAGGTGGGAGGTGCATTGCAGAGGCCGAATAGCATGACGTTAAACGGGCACAATTCGTCAGGTGTTACAAACGCAGACTCGGAGCAGCCGCCTTCATCCATAGGGACCTAACAATAACCAGATATAAGGTCTAAAGAATAAAAGAACCCTGCTTCTTGCAGGCAATAGAGGGCATCATCAATTCTGGGCCTCAGATAGACGTCCTTGCACGTGATGCTATTAACACAGCTATAATCAACGCTCAATCATATGCTGCTATTCTTCTTTTACACCAGTACGACTGGAGAGGCCCAAGGGCTGTTCGAAGGTTGCATTACGCCATGTCGACGCATATAGTTCACCTGATCATCAATGACATGCCGTTCAGCGTGACAAACTTGATATGGGCGCTGGCGCAAAGGTACATGACTACCGGTGTCGATGTGGTGAACGATTACGGACGTGCAACTCAAATAAGGCTGGCTCCTGTCAAATGACATCTGAAGCAATCGAGTAGAGCCAGGCGTTCGGTACGCTGAGCAGATGGAAGTTCAGGTTCAATCGATGGGAAACGAACCACGGAGAAAAAAATGGCAGTGGCTTAGCTCAGCTATGCCAGGATATACGTAGCGTTAGCAAAGGTTCAGCTGATTATTCTTAGCTTTCCAGATATCATGCGTACAGCTGTTCCAATGACATCACACGGTATACGTATTATGTGGCAAATGTATATTTATTTTTTCGGGCAACTACTTCGGGATTCGATGAGTTAAGCTTCTCCACTCTACTGCACCGTTGAGCAGCATTTGCACTCTCATATTCCATGGCTATACCACAGTGGAAAACGCCTGTCAGAGGCGCTATCAAGCGGCTCCAGCGCAGTGTCAGATGGCGACTGCACAGGAAAGGCGCACGCGTCGACGTGCATATGTCTACCAAGGCTATGACGGCACTCCTCCGAAAAGCGCACACTGGCGGCGGCGAGTCGTACGCGGCCGCGGCCGAGTGCGAGGGAGGTGCCGGCTCCGGTGCATGACACCACTGATCGTCTGCGCAGCGCATCGAATTGCGCGCACACAGGCGGCGAGCCGTACGTGGCGGTGGCGGAGTATTATTGCGCATGCACAGACCAGTGCCACGCGAAATTGGCTCGGCGAGGCCAGTGTAGCTAACGCTACAAAAACGAGTTCAGTGGACCTCACGGCTGAGAGTCATTTGGCCTCGATGCAGTTGTAACTCATTTGGCTAGGTGCTCGGCGTAATGGCGTCTTGTATAGCAGGGCTGCAGCAACGGGCTGGAGCACATGATCCACGCACCGCTGAGTCAGCCGTTCTGCACAAACAGTTACCGTGTGACTCATCATCACCGCGTCTTTCGGGTCGACGGGCGAGGTCGCCAAAGTGGAAGAAGGAGGTGGGTCGCTGGTTGAACTCGACGGGGCAGTGGGCGTACTCGTGAAGTGTAAGTGGTGGTATGCGAACTAGTTCGGCCGCCACCAGCGTGAGCGTCGCGCAAGGAACGTCTCTTGACGACAGCTGCATCTCTCTTCTTACCGGTGTTTTGACCGCGGTGCGAGCACGTTCCAGCGCTTGCCGTTGAGTCACGAAGCTCTGACGAAGTGAGAATGCGGCTTCGCGCTGGAGCTGCCACGAGGGGCAGCGCGTCTCGCTTATTTCTTTCGGCTGCGGTGTAGGTAGCGCGAGAATGTAATGAAGCGCGATCTCTTGGTGTGATCATGTGACTGCCACCGCAGCGGAGGCAGCATTCGTACCGGAAGCAGGTCACCATGACATGTCCGAAGTGACTGTATGGGTCGCGGCAAACGACAGCAGACCAGCCTCTGAAAGTTAAACAGGAACACCTCCGGCAAAACCATGGTTCTCTGAAAAGTGATCGCGAGGCACCTGCCTCGAAAAACACAGGAAACGACACGGACGGTGAAAACAAGGTTGGCCGCGTTGGCATCAGATATGCGTCAACGCCATAGGCGGTGCCCACGCGGGTGTTCTGTACGAAAAGTTTGCCCCTCGCGTGGATCTTGCAGAGCCAGCCAACCTGAAGAAAAGGTGCAGGATTGGTCACAGGTGGGATGTTTTGGTGGCGTGCGCTAAAGATCTTCAGTCCTCCGACGTATGTGTGGTGGTTGAAAACATCTGTGAGGACATGAGCACATGTGCAAGAATGCGCCACCATGGTTTGCTTGGGAGGTGGAGAAGAAGAAGAGCCGCTTGAGGACACGAGGCCACGGGGCAGAGAGAGAGTAAGATGCGTCGAGTGGAGTGCCACGCTGTTGCCAAGGTGGTCTTCCTTCGCGGAAAATAAGGGTCTCAGTTGTTCACCAGCGTCACGTTCGTGGTTTGTCTGAGTGACTGAAAGAATGTCAGAGCAGCCTGGTTCAATTGACCTCAAGCTTCGGTGGTCCACGGATCCAACGTTAAGACAACGCAGACAACACGTCACGGTCGTGGTTTGCTCCGAGTTTTTTGCAGTGGTCCCTGGTCCACGCGTCAAATAAGGAGACCGCCTGGCTTCAACGGCCTTGTCTTCGCCACATACCGGCTCCGTCGTGCCTACATGAGAGCGTTGGCCTGCTCTTCGCCGAATTCCTGCGTGGCCGACATTTCCGCATTACAGCTCCTCTACGTAGACGAGCCCCGCATAAGTTACTAGCACTCACCGGTGAGGCGCTCTCGTGATCACGTAGCCGCTGCTTTTCTGCGTTCTGTTACTTCCCGGTTTCTCTTTTGAAAAGAGGCTTTATGTTCTCGTTGTTTTCATGAGCTTTCTTGGGAAGCTTCTAATGCTAGCACCTTGTCCGGTGGCGTAGTCCGCAGCCGGCGCTTACGATATTGTCAGGACTCAGCACGTGCGTTGCCTGTGCAGTTTTTTTTGTTGTTGTATCGCGTTGTGTTCCCATGTAGCATTTTTTATGTCTATTATTGTGTGTTTTTTCATAAAGTGGCAAAAATGCTCCCACATCCCCGAAATAAAAATATGAAGAAATGCGAATAGAGTGCGTAGCCTCTATAACGGCGTTTCGCCCGTGAGAACCTAGCGTTAGGAGAATAGTGTTTAATTTTTTAATTCGAATGAATTTCTTAGTCTGGCTATGTGAAGCGTCCATCCTGGATCGGTCACCGCCTTTTCCCATAACAACAGCTGTGTGCGCGCGCGTCCCTGGCAATCGGAGCTCCCACCATGTTTCTGGCTGTTCGCCATGGAGGAAAAAACATTTTGGGGGAGGACCTGACGTCACTCGTTATGAAGCCGTGGTGAAGCCGGAAGTCGGCCATATTGACTGTGCAAAATCTCCTATCTTGTTTACATCCAAATGTAAAGCAGAAAGTGCGACCCCCTGTCCATCTCAGAAAGCACGTGTGCTTCGCAGCACGCATGTCGTGACGAACCGAAACTAGTGGAACGGGGCTCAACACTCTGAGCTAGCGCGACACCTTCGGTGAATTCATTTCGTCCAAGCATTAACAGTGAGTAATGGCTCGCCGCCAACAAAGCAAGTACAAGAGAACGCGCGCTAGATTTACTGACAACGACGAGTGTTTTCACGTCATAAATGCAGCAACTGTACAGACATCACGATTGGTAGTGGGCCTTCTTCTACGGTTGCATTCCAACACAAGACTGACGGAGCGCCCCGCTACTGTGCCCGTGTTCTGCGTGAAACTCACCGGCGTCAGCATTCTGTGAATGTGGTGACTTTGAGCACGGTGCAAATGACACTTAAACACGGTTCCTGTAACATTGAGAATACAATGCTGGGGGCCTGAATAAAAAGCGGAACAGAAAAGGTGTTTTATTACGCATACGCAAGTTGTTACTGTACACATACCGAAGACGAAACTACGTATGTGCACGTGGTCCTCATTGCGTCTTGCAGGGCCCAACATGTTTCGGCCGTTGCCACAAGCAGGAGCACTGGCCAACCATCACTGACCTGCAAGGCGTTCGTCGTCGTTCCGCTTCGACATGGTGCCCAGCCGCAGCCACTCACTGCCAGACCAAGCTACACTTCGCGACACGTGATCATAGCAACGCCGCCATTGTGCCTAGTAAATATGGCCGTCATGATGTCATTTCCTTCATAATTTTCACGTAGCGCACCAGCTGGGCATGCCCTCTCCTATCATTCCTTCCTCGGTGCTGTTCGCTCTCTCTCCTCCTTGCGCCCCACTTTCCCATCCGCTTGCACCACTCTCGGCCTTCCACTGGCTGGGGGCCACTCAAGAACAATTCATAAATTTGTGCTCGAGACGCCGCTGTGGAACGCCAACGCCTAGCCATGAAGGCTGTTTGTTTTGTTCACTTCTTAGCATTTTTCAACCTGCACGCTGGCTACTAGAGCTGGAAACACACACCACGTTTCTCTTTACAGAAAAACGCCATGTGCGGTGAACAATTATATTTGCTGCACGGTGTAAGAAAAAAAATGCACACTCTTCTAACGCTAGATTTTCACGAGCGAGAAGCCGTTATGAACGCTTCGCGATGCATTCACGTTTTCTCACAATTTTTGTACGGAAGGTGGGGGCATTTTTTTCTTACACCGTGCACCCAATTGAGCCGTTTACCCCACGGGATGATGATGATGAACAAACTTTATTTAATTAGCAGAAAGGTCCTCCTCCCTTTTCAGGTGCGAGAGGAAAAGAGAGGACCAAACCTAGACGACGGCCATGATCCCATGGGCCCTGGTGGCGTCTTCGGCCTGCCGTATTAAGCGGGCTTTTAATTGAGAGTCAGAGCTGAGGAGCGCGGCATGCCATCCACTCCCGTCTGGAAATTCGCCTCTCATGGGGGCCTGCGGGCATGCCCATAAAATGTGGCTTAAGTCCGCACTGTTGTTGTAAAATTTACACTTGAGCGAATGAAGTTCCGGCACGCAGCGGTTCATTGTTACCGGACTAGGAAACGTGTGGGTCTGGAGTAGGCGCCACGCCACCGCCTGTCCTTTGTTCAATGACGAGTGTGCGGGAGGATAAATTTTCCTGCTTAGCCTGTAATACTGCGTAATATCTCTGTGAAGGTCATCCGCTCAAATCTCTCATGGTCCTCCCCGTTCGACCAGGGTAATCCAGAGGCTCGGTCTGTAAGTCCTCGAGCTGCCTGGTGTGCAGCCTCATTGCCTGGTAAGGAGGAGTGAGCGGGTGCCCAGACTATATCTATTGTTCGTTGGTCTTTGCATCCAGCCAATATTCTTAAAGCTATTTGGAATATTCGCCATTGTGCAAATTTTCTCACAGCCGTCTGCGAGTCACTAACAATTAGTGAAGTCGAGGTGGATGCTATGGCCATTGCAATAGCTGCTTCCTCCGCCTCTTCTGCAAAGCTCGTTCTCACCGAGCCGCTGACCTTATGATTTCCTTTGTAGTCCACTACTGCTGTAGTCATGTTGTCATTTCCTTTGTATTTGGCCGCGTCTACGTATGTTGTTTCCGGTAAATATTTTACGTTGTTATGTATATTTTTCGCTCTTTCAGCTCTCCTTGCTTTGTGATGTTCGGGGTGCATGTTTTTTGGAATCGGTAAGATTGCTAAAGGTTTCCTGATTTCATACGGGATATCTTTTTTGGCGCAAAATTGATTTGCGTAGTTTATACCCAGTTCCTCTTGTATGGCTCTACCTGTTTTACTCTGCGTTAGTCTTTCATATTGTGCGATTCTTTGAGCTGCTATAAGCTCTTCTGGCGTGTTGTGAATCCCTAATTGAAGTAATTTATCATTAGAGGTAGTTATTGGAAGTCCGATCGCCTGTTTGAAAACTCGTCTAATGAGTCTGTCAATCTTTTCTCTCTCGGCCACTTGCAGTCTGAGGTACGGAATCACATATACAATACGACTGATGACAAAAGCTTGTACCAGTCTTATCATATTATTTTCCTTCCTACCTTAGTGCCGGTTTGCAATTCATTTAAGTAGATGCATAATTTGCTGCGCACTGGTGTCTAGTAATCTAATCGCCTCTCCATTATGCCTGTTCGAGCTGATTCGGAGTCCCAGAATTCTTATGCTTTCGACCGTAGGTATTTGCATTTTTCCAACAAAAACTTTAATGTTAGGTTTGTCCTGGATACTTTTCCGACCCCTACATGTCGGGTTATAGAAGGGAAGTTCCGATTTTTCCGGTGAACATTGTAATCCTGTATGGGTGGCATATTCTTCTACAACATTCACTGCGGTTTGTAAATTTTCCTCTATGTAACCGTCACTACCCTCTGCTACCCATAAGGTAATGTCATCTGCATAGAGGCTATGGTGGAGTCCAGGAATTTTGTTTAGTCTGGTAGGGAGACATATCATGGCCACGTTAAAAAGAAAGAGGGATAGGACTGAGCCTTGCGGCGTACCTCTGCTGCCCAGACAAAACTCTTGAGATTCTGCTTCGCCTAGTATTATTCTTGCAGTCCAGCCAGTTAAAAAGTCTTTTATATATTCGTATGCTCTTTTTCCTACCCCTAACGCTTGAAGATTGACAAGTATAGCTTTATGTGATGTATTATCGAATGCCTTTTTAAGGTCCAGGCCAACTATGACTTTTTTGTCGTGTGTATTGAGACCCAAATCAATTATTTGGTGTTTAATCCTAAGCATAATGTCCTGTGTAGACAGTTTTGCTCTGAAGCCTACCATCGTATGAGGAAAGAGCTCATTGTATTCCATATAATTTGACAGGTGAGTTAGGAAGACATGCTCTAATAACTTTCCTATGCAGGATGTCAGGGAAATAGGCCTAAGATTATCAAGATCTAGTTTCTTGCCTGGCTTGGGAATCATTATGATTGTTGCCGTTTTCCATTGCTTGGGTATCTTACCCTTTTCCCAACACTTGTTCGTATATTCGGTGAGGGCTGTGATAGATTTGTCGTCTAAGTTTCTGAGCGTTTTATTCGTGATCCCATCGGGGCCTGGGGCGGATGTTGTGCTCAGTGTTATTAGTTCCGATCGTACCTCAGTGTCTAATATGGGTCGGTCTAGGGAATCATTTTCTCTACCTCTGTACGAGCTTAATTGCTCTTTGGTTGTATACCCAATGTATCAACCTCTGATTTCTTCAATCAATTCTTTCTCCGTGCCTTTGTATTTACGGACAAGTCTAATAAAGTTTTGTTGGTGTGCTGTCTAGCTCGCTTCCGAGTCTATCAGACATCTAAACCGGTTCCATGTTTTAGAGACACATATTTGTTTTTCCATCGCATCGCATTTTTCCTCCCGTTGTTTTCTGCATAGTTGCTCCGCGTACTTCTAATATCTTTATTGAGAGTGGCTATCCTTTTTCTTAGGCATGTGTTGTGTTTTTGTGTTTTCCACCGTGTTTCTAGGCTCTTTTTTGCCTCCCACATACGTAAAAGCTTACTGTCTGTTCTTTCTAGTCCTTCTGTTTTTGGTATGGTCTTAGTTGCCTTTTGAATATTTTGCTTAAGGTTCCCTAGCCATTTATCTAAGTCTTCGATGACATCGCATGCTTCGTTCTCTCTGATTTTTCTAAAGCTATCCTATTCAACCATCAATAATTCTTTGCCTCCTCTTACGTGTACCTGCTTTAAACGTGGTCTCAATTACGTAGTGGTCACTGCCCATATTTTCTTCTGTGTTAAGCCAATAAGGTTCGATGATATTCTTAGTAAACATGATGTCAGGAGACGTGTCTTTGGATACGCTGTTCAAATTCTAGTTGGGAAAAGGGGGTCGGCTGTTAACGTAATGCCCTCCTGTTGGGCGTCGATCCAGAAAATTCTACCTTTGATGTTTTATTTGTCATAACCCCATGCCGCATGCAACGCGTTGTAATCTCCTACTATAACCAGTGCTTGCTTTTTAGTATTGCTGATCGTTTTTCTAAAAATTGACCTAAATTTGGTTTTTTCTCTAGGGCTGCTATAGACATTTGTTATGAATAGACTTTTACCACTCTTCTGCGATGAAACGAACTCAACAAGAACACGATTGACATCGCAGATTTCTGTATCATGATCTATCACCGTGAGATTTCTACGCACGAGGATTGTTACAGACGTTTTTTCATAAGGGGTACCATAGGATTTGTAATACGACAATTTAGCCATTCCTCCAGTTTCCTGCAAGGCGATGACGTCTGGTGCCTCCTTTCCGTTGAGGAACTGTTGTAAGTTACACCGTTTCCGGCGATACCCACGACAGTTCCACTGCCAAATTTTATACTTATTACGTCGTGCCATGTCTAGGAATGGTCCTTTCCCCAGCGATTTAGATTACTTCCGTCGTAGTCGGCCAGTTGTAGGGTTTAGTAATAGTTTTAACCGGACCTGCTCCTACAGACCTCAAATCTGTTTGCGTGTTCTCCACCAGCGTTAGTCGATATTCTATGCTATCTATTTTTTGTTTTATTTCTACGAGCTGCAGCTGCAATCCTGCGAATCGTTGTTGCATTACCATAGTAAGTTCTCCCAGCATGTTCTCGACTTTCTTTTCCAGGGGTTTTGAGAGGTCTTCTACAGGAGATATTTCCTCTGCTCTTCGTTTCGCTGCATGCACTCCTGACTCTTGTGCAGGCGCTGGAGTTGAATTCGACTACACGTTGCTATGGAGCTAGTTGACTCGCGCAGCTGATTTTGCTTGAGTTAAGCGTTCTCTTCCTTTAGTTGTTTTATTTCGTCCCTCTGTTTCGCGTTTTCACGGGTGAGTTGCTCTAGCATTTTCTTAATATGGTTTAGTTCTGGACCTAAGGTGGATCGTTCTGTCACAACCTCAGGCAAACTCCCAGACCGGAGAAACTCCCCTGATACCTCGCCCACCAAGCTCACCGTTTGTTGACTGCCCCGACCGCCATCAGGACCCTCGTGGGACTGTCCTTGAGATGATGTCGTTGCCCTTGTCTTGAATTTGGCCCGTGACCTCGATCTGTGTTGATGAGTGGACCTTGATCTGGATGTGGATCTGGGTTCGTGTTGAGTCCCTTCTCTTTCCTTTCGGCGAGCCGCGGGAAGGAGCTGGAACAACCTCTGCATCGTCCTCCTCTGTCCTGGGTGGCCTTGCCATTCTCCTCTGTTGGATTTTCTGGTGAATAATCTTCCCTCTATGCCTGTGTTGCTCTAGTGTTCGACAAAATCTTCATTTCTCTTTGTTCATCGCCTTGTCGTTGTTCCTTTTCCTACCATATTTTCTTCAAAAAGCACGGGGTCCTAAACCGTTCTTTGCCTTTTTGTCCACTGTGAGATGACCTTTTCCGCAAATTCTGCACCTAGGGTCGCACTGATGGTTTTCAGTTGGATTGAGCACCTCACAACCACGACATTTCTTGCTGTCAGGCTGTGGGCAGACATCCGCCCGATGTCCAATTCGTCCACAAGTAGTGCATCTTTCATATTGCTTCATGTATAGGAAGCACCTATATTCGGCACCACAGTAGTATACGTAATACGGCACAAACAACCCTTCGAAAACAATGACCACCGAGTCCGTAAGTCCCATACGTCGTGCATGTAGAATCGTCGGGTTCCTCTGATTGACCAAGCTTTTTTCTACGTCCTCTTGATTATCATACTTCGATATTCCGTGGATAACCCTTTGTATGTGTTTTCTGGTGCTGTTACATAAACAGCTGTAGTGTAGCTCTTTGTCATCGATCAAAATTTCCTTGATGTTGCTGTATTCCTTCGCATTGGCCAGACTAGGTGCGCTCATGATCATGGTATTTTGTCGCAGGTTGATTTTGAGGGTATCTTCCCCTGCAATGGCAGGCTGTACTTTTGCCGCTCGTAGAACACAGTCTCTTATGAGCGCTAGACTCTGTTGCGTCAAGTCCAGACCACCTCTTGGGCGTATTACAACCTTGTAATCCTCTTCTGGTATGTTGCTGTTCTTTTGGCACTGGCCGGCGATGCAAAAAATCCTTCAGTCTCCGAGACCCCTCCTTGGACGAACCTCCCGCGTTCGTGGCTGGCACCATCCGTTCGTGGCACCTCCCGCGTTTCTCTTGTCTTTTGCCTTCTTGCGTCGTTCATGGGCCACAACTCATCGTTGAGTGTCGTTGTACTCTTCGGGAGACAGCGTCTCCCCCTCAATTTCCACAACATCCATTTCGCAAGCTTCTAACAAGCCGGGGGCCTGGCTTGTCGCCTAGTTGCCAGGGCGTCGATGGCACTGCATTGGCACTGCGATGGCGTAGCTAGGGCGACGCCGTTGTGGGAACTTAAAAGAAGTGTCACGGCTCAAAAAAAAGTAGGCCCACCTGGTATATCCTGGCATCGGATGAATATGGTGATCGTCTGGCGACAACTGTGATGGTCTTGAATCCCGTGGTTGTCATTATTCAGCCGCGAAAATGAAAAACTGACAGAGCCCATTCGAGAGGCGTCCGAGTGGCTCGGCCCCCTAGCGGCAGACCTTCCTACCACACATGACGTTTTTTTTTCTCTTGTCGTGAGAAACGTGTTATGCCTTTCCAGCTCTAGTAGCTAGCATTCATCATTAGAAATAACATGAAGAAAACGAAACAGCGTTCTCAGTGTTGGCGTGTCACAGCAGGCGTCTCGAGCACACATTTCCGGATGTTCTTCAGAGGCACCCAGCGAGAAAACGGTTGAGAGTGAGGCGTCAGTGGATGACAAAGTTGGGCACAGGGAGTAGAGAGAGCGAACAGGGAGAGAAGGTACGATAAAGCACTGGCACCTACCCTCTCTACGCTCTCTCGCACCACTTGCTCATGTTCCTAGGGGCGAGGATAAGCGCACGCTTCCGCAGCTGTCGCTATGAGAGAGGGAGTGAACAAATAACACCTGCCGGTGCGCACACGCCCACGCGGACAATGTCAAATGCTTGACATAGCCTGATTAAAAATGCATTTGCATTTAAAACAGCCTTGCCAGTCTAGTACAAATGTTGTCGCCGCTGACGCAATGAAGTCTACACAATCTAAACAGTTGAAGAACCACAGCACATATGTTCATACCCATGACTTTGCGTCGAAAATTGACGTGCACGCATCGAGTGGCCGGGAAGCTAGACAGGAAAGCCCTGATGGTGTCGAGCGTTGCAGAGAGAAATTTGGCTTTCTTTCCCACTTGGCAGAAAAGAATGGTACCGCCGAAATTTCTCTCGTCTGAAGGAGGGGCCACGGGCTGTGACACGAGCTCCGATGATGTATCGACGTCCAGTTGTGGAGAGAGGCGAGAAGAGGTGGCGAAGCGGAAGCTGGGGGTGTAGTTTCCTCCCACGTCGTATCCGAGTTGTGTAAAGACGATGGTGTTCGATGTTCCTGAAAGGAACTGAAGGCAGAGAGAGAGAAACAACTTTGATGGCATAGCAAGGTCGGTAAACTTAATTTACGGGTGGTTCGAAGGGGGTGGCCAAAAGCTTGCCATGAACGTTCCGGCCCAGTTAACCACTTCTGCCTGAAGACGGTAGTCAGCTGACGATAGAAGCGACTCCCACGCCTCGAGGAAGAAAGCTGGCAGTATTAGATGCGGAAGCATCTTATACTCGCGCCTTGTAGTGCGCCGTCCGCGCCGTTCGCACCGCTTCTCGAATATTCGACAGCTGACGCGTGCGCATGCGCCGTCGCGCCGTCGCCCACTCTTCCACCATCTGTGCATCCCTTCATCCTCTACACACCGCGCGCGCTTCACTCCTCCACCATCTGTGCACCCTTCCTCCTCTACACACCGCGTTCGACATCTACAATTCTCCTGATTCTCCAGTGGACGCGCATGTGGCGTCGCGCTTCGAGAACATTCAACAGCTGACAGTGCATGCGCCGTCGCGCTGTATATATACTCAAGGTCGGCGCTCGCTCGCTCAGTTGCCGCTCGTCGGTTGGTTTGTACGGCGCGTCGACGTCCAAGGTCGCGGTGAAATGAATTCCAACGAATCCACAAACACAATGATCGACGTCCCTTCGACCAGCGCCGCCCTTTCGCATACGTGTGTACGTGTTCACTCATTTAACACCCCCTCCTACAACCACGTTAACCAATTTAGCCATCGACCCAAGTAAGTCGCAATTTAACACCCCATTTCACAACCACGTTAACCAATTTAGCCATCGACCCAAGTAAGTCGCACTTTAACACCCCGTTAACCGATTATATGCTCCGCATCCTCCTCAGTCTTCCCCCGAGGGAAGCTGCGGGCAATTTTTTGTTCCTGGTGGGGGGTTACCCTCGCATTCCCAAAGAATGTAATTTTGGGTAGCTTTCACGAAGCTGCAATGTCTGCAGTTTAGTTTAATCTCTTCTAGATAAATTTTAGACAGCAGAGGAGGGCTGCGGAAAGAATCTGTTTGGATTTGCCTCCAGATCATGACCTGTACACATGACATATTTGCCTGTGGGGCCGCGTATGTCTTGCGGTTCTCTCGGTAATACGTTGTAATTTCGTTATACGTGGTGATCGCTTCTTGCGGGAAATCAAGAGTGGAGGGGTCAATGTCCCGGTTGATTAAGCCTCAGGCTACGCTGTGGGCTGCCTCAATTCTGGATTCCCCACGTGAGCGGGCTCCCATTTATGTAGTATTTTATTGTCTCGTTTTTTACTTTTGATCATTTTTGCCGTTATTGGCCCAACACAGTCCGTCGTAAAACTCATGAGCGCTCTTTTCGAATCACTCAGGATGGAAGTGATAGCCGGAATTTAGGTGGCCAGCACGATGGAGGCTTTTTCTGCCTCTAATGCATAGGCTGTTTTTACGGTGGCTGCCGTAATAAACTCCCCATTGCCAGTCATCGCGCATATGGTGTAACGGTCTCTCGCTTGTCGGGCCGGCATCAATCATACAGAACGTTTGGGCGATTCTGAAGTAGTTTTCGCGAGGTTTTCTGCTCTTGCCTTTCGTCTCTCGTTATGTATTCCTGCCAGGCATATTTTAGGCAGGGGCTTAATTATAATGTCTGCACGAGTTGCCGCTTGTAGGAAAACCTTGGTGTTGAGCTTGCAACTAGTGCGTCGTCCGAGATGGTTGAGTATGTGCAAGCCTGCTTTGGTTCGTGAGAGCCTTTCTTCTTGGGCCAGTTAAATGCCCTTCTATTAGTTCCTCCACTTTGTTGTGAATACCAAGGCGCAGTTGTTTTTCTGTGCTTGCGTATCTTGGAAGTCCTAGGGCACGTTTATATGTTTGTCTAATTAGGGAGTTTAGTTTTTTCCACATCCTTCTTTCTGAGTTGGTAGTAGGAGAACGAGTAGGTGACTCGACTTATTGCAAAAGCGTGGATTAACTTGCGTAGAGCAGATTCCTTCATTCCCTGCATCTTTGATGCCACTATCTTTAGAAGCCTAATCATTTGCTGTACCGATGCCTGTAACTTGTTTATAGCTGTTGTGTTACAAGTCTTACGCTGGAGCAGCATTCCTTAAACCCTGTTTGTGCAAATAATGGGGACAACGTTTCCGTTTACTGAGATATCGATTACGGACCGCGCTCCGATTTAGGGGTTATCCTTCTTGTTTTTGGTTTTGAGTACAAAGAGCTCAGACTTGTTAGGAGAACAACTAAGGTCCACTTTCTTTACGTACTCCTGTAAAGTATCGGCGGCAGTTTGTAACGTGTCACAGATTTTCCCACCTGAGCCTGTGCCTCTCCATATGGTAATATCATTAGCATACAATGTGTGCCTAATGTGTGGGATCTCATCCAAGAGAATTGGCAGGCCACGCATCATAATGTTAAAGAGGAATGGTGATAACACGGCTCCTTGTAGAGTACCCCGTGTTCCTAGGGTGATTTTGTCGCTTTTGAGGTCACCAATGATTACTTCGACCGTGCGTTCATGCAGAAAAGTTCTGATATAATGGTTGTGACTGCTGACGTTCATTTGGGTCAAGTTTTCAAGTACAGCAGCATGGAACACATTATCAAATGCTTTAGTGATATCTAGGCCCAGGATGGCACTAGTAGCCACTGTGTGTCTAGGATTTATTATATCATTGTGAAGTTACAGCAATATATTCTGTGTGGATAATTGCTGGCGGAATCCCATCATCGTGGAGGTTAGCAGGTCTCTCGACTCTCTATAAGCTGTTACTCGTCGTAGAATTGCGTGTTCCACTACTTTTCCTAATCATGATGTAACGGAAAGAGGCGGAAGATTTTCCAGACTCAATGTCTTGTCCGGCTTCAGAATAAATATTACTCGAGCATGTTTCCAACTTGCTGGTAGTGTACCAGACGCCCAATGTTTGTTCATAAGGTCAGTAATTGCCGTAATAGACTTATCGTATGTGTTACGCAATATTTTGTTGAAAAGTTATTCATCTCCTGGGGAAGCCGTTGTACGAATAATAGTCGAAACAGCACGTATTTCCGCCTCGGTTATATCGCGATCTAGCTCATGTTTAGTACTTCCGGAGTATCCAGGCATTTGTGACGAGATGACCTGTGTGTTTAAATACCTGTTTTTTGGTTCTTGCACTACTTCATGGTTGGTACCCGTGTATTTGTAAACGAGCTGATTCATTTCATTGCGCGACGTGCTTTAAGTCGGCTCAAGATCCAATAAGTGCCTGAGGAGCTGCGAGGTGTTTGTATTTCCTACTTGACCGTTGAGCCTGTCGCATAGCCTATGCCATTGTGTTCGACTAACTTTTTTTCAGCACACCTTGATATTTCTGTCAATTTGCGCAAATCGGCGTTCCAACTTTTGATTGTGCTTTTGGCGGAGCCATCGGCGATGTAAGCTGGCTTGGGCTTCTAACACATTGTTGCGACCGGCGTTTGCAGGCACTGGAGGTCCGGAAGGAAGTTGTCGAGGCAGGAGGAAGAGAGACTTGAAGAGGGTTTATTTACATTATATACAAAGTGAGCTCTCGTACATGACGAGCTGTTTCTTATATGGCGAGCTCTCGAATCAGGCGTTCCTCTACATGGCGCTCCTTCGAATGAGCCGGGTGGCTCATTATAAAGGGTATAGGCACCCCAGATCCCTAGATCAGGGAACACATTCAGATGGTACTGTTCAATCACACATGACACACAACTGGCGAGGGTGACGAGCATGCACGCCCACGTGAACATCCAATATTGAGCCGTGATCACTGCAATCCAAGTTGGCGCCAGCGGGGCTCTTCCTCGTCCTGTGTGTGCCGCTGGTCGAGGGGTCCCAAGCTCCTGACAGCATACTTCAAAGGGTCCGCCGAACCGCTCACCTAATTAGCGGGGCGATTTGCGGCGGCCGCCGCGGTATCTTCCAAGGAAGATGCTGTACTCGTTGTCGTCTCCCGAACGGCCTACGGCATCCTGGCGACACGACGTCTATCCCTCCGGCTATAGGAGGGACAATGCCTTGCGGTCATAGGCAGCCGGCCGGTCGGTTACTTGTTTGAGGATCCAAGGAGCGCCGCTCCTTCTTAGCTCTGGCGCCAGTCACAACACGTGCACAAGCTTCGAGTCCGGGACGGGGCCATCCCGCTCCATTGGGGTTTCACATGTAGGCCGCTTAGCGTCGTTTGTGAAATCGGTAATGCACTCATTGAGATCTTCGATAGTAGCGAATAAGTGCTTGTCTCTCAGGAATCTAAAGACATCCTATTTTCTGTGTTTAGCAGTGAATTTTATTTTTTCAGCTTTTAGTGGGTACATTGATAGAAAGCAGATAATGGATGGTTCGAATCCCGGCTGCGGCGGCTGCATTTCCGATGGAGGCGGAAATGTTGAAGGCCCGTGTGCTCAGATTTGGGTGCACGTTAAATAACCCCAGGTGGTCGTAAGTTCCGGAACCCTCCACTACGGCGTCTCTCATAATCATATGGTGGTTTTGGGACGTTAAAACTCACATATCTATCAATCAATCAGCAGATAATGGTCACTTCCTAAATGTCATTCAGTGTTTTCCCACGTAACTGCATAAGTGTTTTTAACAAGTGCTCAAGTCAGGGCTTGTGTTGCGACTGACACTATTCCCAATCCTTATCGGTCGGTCGGGGAGCGTGAGTAGGGAAAGACCCAAATCCCTAATTGGTTCCCATAGTTTAGTGCCCCTGTGGTCTCATTTGGGGTAGTCCCGTTCGGTATGTTTGGCATTAAAGCCCCGCCATATTATCAGCGGTGAGGGACCCGCTATTCTGCTAACTTTTCTTAGAATTGAGGCAACGTGGGTACTAGTGTCTCTAGGTGGACTATACAAATTTAAAACGTATACGCTGCTATTTGAGCGTTTGTGGGAGAAACGTTCTACGAGAGTGTGAGCTATCTCTGGATATTGCAAGTCATGTTCGATTGCCATAAGATTGCGCTGCGCCAGTATGACAGTAGCCGGTTGCTTACCGGCAGTGGTAAATTCGTTGAATGCGGCAAATTCATACAGTTTCGCAGGATAGTCTTGTTATGCCTGCGAGTCTACACCGAACGTCCATGTCTCTGAAAAAAGCAATCTGTGTCAAGGCCAGCACGCGAGCTCACCTGACGCGAACAACTCAACGGCGTCATCACGCGACGGCGCCGGTCTGTCGCGCAACGCACAGCGAGCCCTCTCGACTCACGAGCCCGTCAAAGCGATCAGCGTCTTGCTTACGCAATGCGTGGCGACTTCACTCGTTCTTGAATGCAACCACGCGCAGCGGCTCCGGATTTGATGAGAATGGCCCGGCCCAGTGGCGAGCCCCATTGGAGGATTTTGACCTCACGGCCAGCGGCACATCTGGTTTGACATTTTGCTACTCAAAGAATCAACCCGGTGCCTATGAAAAAAAAATGGCAGTGGCTTAGCTCAGCTATGCCAGGATATACATAGCGCTAGCAAAGGTTCAGCTGATTATTCTTAGCTTTCCAGATATCATGCTTACAGCTGTTCCAATGACACACACACGGTATACATCTTATGTGGCACATGTATACTTATTTTCCCGGGCAACTACTTCGGGATCCCATGAGTTAAGCTTCTCCTCTCTACTGCACGATTGAGCAGCATTTGCACTCTTCTTCTTCATGGCTATACCATAGTGGCAAACGCCAGTCAGAGGCGCTATGAAGCGGCTCCAGTGCAGTGTCAGATGGCGACTGCACAGGGAAGGCGCGTGCGTCGGCGTCCGTTAGTCTACCAAGGCTATGACGGCAATCCTCTGGAAAGCGCACACCGGCGGCGGCGAATCGCGCGCGGCCGCGGCCGAGTGTAAGGGAGATGCCGGCTCCGGTGCGTGACACCACTGATTGTCTGCGCAGCGCATCGAATTTCGCGCACACCGGCGGCGAGCCACACGCGGCGGCGGCGGAGTATCATTGCGCATGCACAGACCAGTGCCTCGCGAAATTGGCTCGGCGAGGCCAGTGTAGCTAACGCTACAAAAGACTGTGGCGCATAGCGGGCAGTAGACTATGAGTCAGAGAAGAGAGCTCGGCTCTTCGAGTCTTTACGCTGTCGGTCCTAGTGCCGAATTCGTAAGGCCTCTATTTCTTTGCTGTACATAAACCTTGCTTTAACTCACCATCGTCTTGTTCGCTCGTCTATCAGCTCTGCGCAGAAGCAGCCGCGAGCAGAGAAACATACGCTATCAAACGGCTGGTGACCGTGTCGGCGGAGATCGGAACAGTGGCGCCTTCGGGACCGTGTTGGCGTCGCCGTCCATTGTAAGAGCCTGTATCCTGTAACGAAACTATATCAGGGTCTTGGTCGGTGGATTGGAGGTGAAATCGCAAAGCTGCCCGTTTGCTGCGGTAGCTCCTGTGATTCCACTGCCAGAAGAGCGTGCTAGATGCATTGTTATGTTTTCGTGAACATGGCGTTGCCCTGACAGATTGGGTGGCGGCACTTTGGGACTTTTGTGAGCGATGGGCTGCGTGGGAGTTGAGGTTGATGTCAATGATATGATTACGTCGGCCGTAGCTGCACTCTGGTCAGAGCGGGAAGTGAATCTAAGCGAGCTGTAAGCTTAGCGAGAGCTATACCAAGGGCACCGATACTCTCGGTGAGTTGTTGGTTTTGAGTTGTTTGCTTCCTAGACATTTTGTCTAATAGAAAGTCTAGGCTTTCAATTCCTTCATTGATTTGTGAGACGTTCGGGTCTGCGCTGGTAATTATGGCTGTTGGTTCGGCAGCCTTACGTTTCGTGCCCCTGACCGCGTCTACGTCCATTGTGGCAGTGTTTTCATTTTTCGCGGCACAGGCCGTGATCTGTTCAGTACTTTTCGTAATAGTGGCCCTAGTGGGTGCTTGTCTGCGTTTCAATTGTTTAATTTTATCGTTAGCGGTGGCCTATTGTTGTTGCAATAGTTTGAGCTGTTCTGCCAACTCCCTCACCTGTTGGTTTTCGAAGGGTTGTGCCATCGGCTGTCGATGCTTGTCCGTCTGCCAAGCAATGCTCTTTGTGTGTTTGATGGTCGGAAATCTGTTGTGGTGATCCCGGGTCCTTGACGGGGATCTGGAGCGAGCACCAGTTGTCAGGTCAGGTAGCAGTGGGGCTCCTTCCATCAAGCGGTGGGAACGATTCTTGATAGTTGTTATTGTACGGTAGTAGTATCCTCGATCTGAGAGTCGGAAAGGTGCTGAGTTTCTTTGTCGGTGCTCTTGATGTTTCTTGGAAGCTTTCTTTTCAAGAATCGGTATTTACAGTTCCGAATGCCGGTTAGGTTGCCGCCTTTACAAACGACGCAGTTGCACCGGGCAAGTGAGTTCTTTACTGTTGGTAGGTAGCGGTTGGCTTTCGCCACAACGACGACAGTTATCTCTTTTCAGCTTCGGACACACGTAGGTCTTATGACCAGTTTGTCTGCAATTGAAGCACGCCTCTACCCGTTCTCTGAAGGGAAACATGAAGAGCGTGAAAGCGAGGTAGCGGACTTGCCTAAGTAGGGTATTACAAGCGATGGTCAAGACGAAATGTCTGGTCTTTCGCAGTCGCCGAGCGCCTACAACGTCGGTAGTTGGATTGCGGGCGCGAATCTCTTTGAAAATCCGGTCATAACTTTTGAAGGTGTGCGCATTGAATAGTATGCCTCTAAACGAGTTGTCGCATGCAGAGGCATACACAGCCATGGCACAGGATTGGTCGGCAATTTTCAGTTAGGTAATCTTCAGGTAAGCCATTGCAAGATACACATCAGACGTGCTGACATGATAGTGTCGTTGGTCGGGTGAATAGGGATCTGGTCGGTGTGAATGACAGTGGGTATAAGGCTTCGGAGAGGCGGGCTGGTCCCAGATCGGCTTGGTGTAGTGAACCCTGCGGTATTTTGTAGTCTTCCAGCGCTAACCGTGGCAGTGGGCGTCGTTTTGGAGCGGGCTGTGGCCGTGCGCGGCAAGGCGTCGGCTTGCCGCGTTTGTCGGTGGTCACATTGTCGGCCGCGTCTGAGCAGTGCTCGGCATCAGGACGGCGATATCGGCGTTGCATGGCCAACGCAGTGTGACCATGATCCTGTCATTAAGCTCTCATCAGTTATTGGCGTTCCTGTTACGAAAACTTCCATTTTCCTGCCTGGGACATGCTCTGGAAGCGAACGCTGACAGAGAAAGGCGGCGTCTTGTCGAACGACACCGGTAGTTCGGGCAAGCACGGCGGCCTAGCCGTAGTAGGGCATAGCGCGTTGCGTTCACAGCAGCAAAGCAACAACTTGCTGGTGTGAGGTGGTGATTTTCAAAGGTGCCTGGGGACATCTTGGAGCATTTCGACACTTTTCAGACGTAGAAAAGGAACTTGTGGCGATGAAGCAAGGTGAAAATGCTGAGTCCATGCGAAACTTGTCCGTGAGCTCTAGCGATCACAGCGCCTCTCCCGCCCTAGTCAACTGAAGGCGGAGAATTCTTCCGTCTCTGAAGATTTCAAATGTGTTGCATACAAAATAGCCAATAATATGCCGTAAGTTTCGTGACCGTAGGGACACAGATTACGAACACCGCCTCGGTACAAGTGCCCTCTGCCGTTGAGGCTGAAGAGATCATCATTTCTTTCGCCAAGATGAGCGCCTCCACCCGAACCACACTGACTGACTCGGAGATAGCCATAAATATTATCTCGAAGGGGAGCTTCTACAACCGAGTGGTCAGGGTGAAAAAAAGTGTCAGCATAACCAGACAATTTAATTAAATGCATGGGTCTCTGCCCTCTCTGGAAACCCTGGGAACAAAGAGGCGTGCCGCGTAGCTCGAGGTCTAACAAATTGGGAGGCGCGCTTCTCGGACCCAGTATTCCTTGGTAAGGCACCCATTTTTATTAATGACAACACAAAGTTTTACCAATGTGATTGGCGCGTCTACCCATCCCCTGATGAAGACCTTACGAGAGTGCAGGCCACGATACTCTGCCACATTTAAACTTACTCTTTTTTAGTCCTAACCGGCTAGCGCTCATTACATGCGGATTGGTGAACCCCATCTGCCAAAACTGTAGCGCGTAAAATTCCTATGCGCTACACAAAATCAAGTATTGTGGTGCTCTTATGCCCCCCCCCCCCCTCAAATGCTGCTGCCAGCGAGGTACTGCTGCCTGGGTCGAAAGGGTCGCTGCCCGCATGGAGCCAACTTGCGGACCACAGCTTCTCTCTGAATAAAGTTTATTCCTCCTGCCCGAGTGGCCAGGACATGAAAGAGCACTGTCTTCGCGCGCAAATGAAGGCGAGGTTTGCTGAGTTGCGGCCGCAATTCATGCCTACTTCTCGCGGAGCGTTGGCGATGCATCCCGAATTTTTCGCTGCTTGAGGTGCACGCCAGTCGTCAGATTTTGTTGTCCCGAAACCAGTACCGAAGCGCAGACGGGCCCATGACTTGGGTAGCCCTTAGAAAAGCTGCGAAGTCCAGAGCGCGGAAAGGCGTCGGTAAAAAACGCACAGGGGGTAGCAAAGCAAAGGCAACCATCCCAGTTGAATGCTTAACTCGTTCTCCCCTTACGAGTGGGTCATTCAATGCTTTCTATCCCATTACGAAGGGATTAATGCACTTTTCATCGCCATCAGCCACCAAATTATTTGACAGAGTAGTACGTAGTTTGCAGGCATACTTGTATTAGTTGCTCCAAAATATTGCAACGGATTCTAAAAATGCCGCTCTTCCTGCCTTCGCTGGGGCCGTGCTACACTTTCCACGAAGGCTTGGCGTTTCTCTAAGTTTTATTTTTTAGCGAGATAAAGTTTAGCGGAAAAAAGAACGCGCAAGGCGACCGAAGTGACCAAATTGTGGAGTGGCTGCTAAACACACGTGGCGCTTGTGATCACATTGAAGCAAAAATATTGAAGAAACAAGACTTTGAACTACCCGCATGGTTTGAGGGGAAATGTTTTACACGGATAAGCTGGCCTATGTATTGTGAGTATACTACTGTGTAGTCATACGCCCCACAAGCACCAGACAAACCTAACTATTTTTACAGTGAAAGCTATTATGAAATCACTTTTCGGGTCACGCGCAGTTTTATGTGGTTCGCCGCCTCCTCCACCGCCAGATTCCGTACCCACATCACGCGAAATTACAAAAAAAACCTTGCCAGAGGCAGGCATGACCTACCACCAATGGCACAGTGGAGCTGAAAACCGGGTCCACAGGGTGCCAGCTCCGTATTCTACCACTGAGCTACACCGGTGTTTGTGTCTTGTCAAACTTGCCTAAGGCAGGTCTGATGCCGGGAAAGCAATCTCGGTAATACGTCTTAAAATACGTTTTAAAACAGCGAAAAACATCCAGTCGTCGCACAATGCAAGTAGCATAACTAGTGGGCCGTCCAATGCCCCAACCCATTAAAAAAGCTTGTTCTTGTTTTCTTATTATTCGTGGCGCATACCCGCTACAGCCATGAGTCCTCATCGTCATTAGACTGCATGGGCAGTCGGCACAAAATTCCTTGCATGTGATTAGCGGGTACTACGCTTCTCAAAAGAATGACAAAAAATAGCATAGCGAATGCCGGCCCACTATACCCAAAAGCTTATTATTGTTGTCATAGTGGGTACCAAGCAAGTGTTTTGAAAAGGCTCTGAAAGGCCGCCCTTGTAGCTTTCTTTGTGACTGTGCTGCACCTACCACGCAGGCCTGCCGTTTTTTTCTCACCAGTTTTCCTTTTTTTGTTTCTTTCGCAAGAACAGATCATAGCTAGATTTTGCCAGCCTCGCCTATTTAGGAAATTGTCACTGGTTACATTTTTATGGTGATTTTTTAAACATATATATAGATGTAGTGGTTCAAGATTAGTGTTTAAAGCTTTTAGAAGAAGTTACATATTAAAAAAACCAAATGGTGTGTAACATCCGTACGCAAGTCAAATACCGTTTGATATTTCATAATTTTCAATATAGGTCGCAAATAGCCCATAAGAACTTCAAAATATTTTCACCGTTTAGTTTACAACTGTGGAAAATGTTTCCAGGCACCTAAATACCCACGTATTACGTGTTTTTATTACGTGTATTAACTGGGTATTGATGTGCTACATGAGAATGCACAATAAATTGCGGACGTCACTTACTTTCAGGATAATACCCCTCGATATACAAGCCAGATTGTGCTACATAAGAATGAATGTAACTGTAACCTGTAAGTATTACATGTATTATTACATGTCCATACAACGTTTTCATGAAATGTTACTGTAGAACTGCATTCAAAAGAGTCGTTGTAGTGTCAGCAGGCGGCGCTACATAGGGCAACCCGCGAGGTAAACCCATGTTCTGCAAGATTCATTTATTTCAGTGTGCATTTGAGCACATGAGTGAAACTTCACTTGAACAAGCTACAAGGTACCTCCAAAAAAAGTGCTAAAGGAAAAGCTCCAAAACTGAAACACGTATATTTGAGCGTGTTACGGCAACTCTAATAAAGCATCAGCTGTTAAGATACATTTCATCTCATATATGTTTGTTAAGGTACTTATTTTCAAAAAAAATTTGCGTAGATTCTTGAAACTATAAATATTACAGCCATATTTTTTCTACACTTGTTTGCTTAAGACTGCAGTGGTCAGGTGTTGAATTGTGCAAGCTTCCATATACCTTCTGTGGTTAAACGTCTTGAGGGACAGAAAATGACCGGTATTTCAACCGCAACACCGCGTCTACACAAAATATCCGCTATTTCATCCTGACAAATTCGCTTCCGTTAGGCACTCATGAAAACCATCACCTGTTTGTATTATGCAGCTATCACGACCTCTCCGATAACCTTCTATGGCGCACCGTTGGCGCTGCTGGTGAAGAAAGCCGTGAGAAAGACATGTAACAAAAACATGATTGTACTTATTGAAGTGATCTTCATGACGCCGGAGGCATTGTATGGTGTCACGGGATACGTTCAAACAACTGAAACGCTCTATGCAGCCAGTTTCCTTCATTAGAAGTGAGTTAGGACTGGGTGTAATGGCTCTTTTATGGAGATTTTAAAAAGTTCCCTTGAGTAGTTACCTTAGTTTAAATTGCGTTTACTACATAGACTAATATTTGGTGTCATATCTTGTCAGATCTCTGTGATGTCTTCGATTGTCAACCTACTAGAGTTATTATATATATAAATGGGATATGCCACAACGGGAGCGTTGTCAACAAGGAGAAATTATATTGATTTCCGAAAAGTTTCGGGAGGGGTCTCTCTTCATCAGTTGGATGAGTATAAGGCATCCCTGATGAAGGGAGGACCCCTCCCGAAACTGTTGGGAAATAAATATATTATCCTTGTTGACAACACTCCCGAATGGTGCCATATCCCATACCCTTCACGAGACTACTGGCCCATTGAATTATTAACGTCCCAAGAATATATATATATTAATTATATAGATATATATATATAATAATATATAAGATATATATAATAAAGAAAAAAATGTATATTAAGGGCTTGTTTTTGTTTTCTGTGTTTTCACACAATATTAATGAGGTCTAGCAGACAACAATGCCAAGAAAATATAGGCGATATAGGAAAACGTGATAGAACGAAATGAAATGTAATTATGAGGAAACAAAAGTGGGCGAAAAGATAAGTTGACATGGGCAGGCACATATAATATATATATATATATATATATATATATATATATATATATATATATATATATATATATATATATATGTAGTTACGGAGATGAAGTAAAAGAAGAGGAAGGACAGAGTCAGCTGATAGGTGTGCGAGTGTGCCAATGAACCATTGTGACTCCTGCCTGCGGTTTTTCCTCTGTAAATGCATTTTGTACAGAAGTCACCAACCCCGTAACATATTGGTGAGAGGTACTGGGTAACCATCAGGCAACGGAGCTCCGGAGCGGACGTCGCATCGTTTTTCTAGCCATGGCCAATGCTGAGCCATCCGCGTAAGCCTCTCCGATGACCAAGGCGTCGAAACCATACGTTTTCACGCCACTTAAGGATCCCGGTACATTCTGTGGGACTGATGGCGTCGACATTGACGATTCGTTGGCCATGTTTGAGTGAGTGTGCCGAACAGATGGGATCCCACACTTCAGTTGGCTAATGTGCTGTTTTACTTGACCGGCACGGACAAGGTGTGATATGAAAACAACGAAGAACTCACAAGCGGGGACCAATGCAAAGAAGAGATGCGAGAGATGTTTGGCGAAACAACCCGTCGTAAGATCGCCGCCAAAAAAGGAATTGGCCTGCCGTGCGCAATCCCCAAAGGAATCATACCTCGCTTACATTCAAGACGTGCTGGCCCTTCTGCCGAAAGGCCGAAAGCGACATAACAGAAAGTAACAAGGTCGAGCATGTCCTGAAAGGGATTGCCGATGACGCGTTGAGTCTTCTGATAGCAAGGGCTGTTCCACCACGGACGCGATCATTAAAGGGTGTCGTCAGTTTGAGCAAGGGACAACTCGCTGCAATCTGGAAATACTCGCCCAACTTTCAAAGACCGCTTCAACATCGGCTTGCGAGGATCAGTCCGCATCACGATGTCCGGCGCTACCGGGAGACCTGACACGCATTGTTCATCGCGGACTGGAAGCAATGGCGTCCTTGGCATTCTATTCGCGCTGTAGCAATACCACTCCTGCTATTGTTTATCTTGTTCAAGCAATCGTGCGCCAGGAGCTTGAAAACATCTGAGTGCATTGCGTGAGCCATGTCACTGCGCCCAGATTCAGCGAATACCCATTTGTGATGCCCTCCTCCGACCGACGATTTTCTCCACGTACTTGCAACCCGGCTAAGTGCCGAACTGCAGTTGACCGCCCTATGTGTTTCAACTGCCGCCACGTTGGATATATTGCTCACTAATGCCACAACACATGGTCTACGGCAAATCGTGCAATGACCAATAGGACCCGTTTCAACGGTACCGCCCACACCTTTTCACCTGCTAAAGATTCCAATGCAATTGACGATTCTCGGAATACTTGGTATAGCCGCTCGCCATCGCCACGTGGGTGCCAGTCGCGTTCGCCGCAAACACGTCGTCCATCGTCCTGTTCGCCACAGCCACAGCACTTCTCGTCCCCCGTGGCTTCCTGCGGCATCGTCTCGGAAAACTGAGAAATGCAGCCCCCGGAGGTGGTGCTCCATGGAGGACTTCCGCAGCGAATCCTATCTCTGTTTCCACCAGACGAAGTGTAATAGACGTAGATGTAGGCGGCGTTCTAGGACAAGCACTTGTAGAAAGCGGCGCAAGCATTTTGGTCATGAGTTCAAGCCTACGCCACGTTTGAAGAAAGTTCTGACATCAGCGGCTGCAGAAATGCTCCGTGTGGCCAATGGCGACATGTCGATGGTTGTCGGTCTGTGCACTTCCCGCTTAAGTATAAAGGACCACACTACTTCTGTCCTTTTAGCCTCAATTGACCACTGCCCTTGTGACGTTACCCTAGGCCTGGACTTCTTGTCGAATCATTCTGCTCTAATCGATTGCGCCCTTCAGCTAGAGCTGCCTCAGATAGTCGCTCAACCCCACATTGCCCCGCTGCGCCTGTGCTACTACTCTTCCTAAGTAGAGCTGTCGTCTGTTTTCTGTTTTATATTACTACCGAATCAATTGTGCTATGCATTACATGCCCAAGAGCAACTTTATGCACAGCCGGGAGTCCCCTACTGCACGCGTAATCCATAAGCGGGCAAGGAATTCGCATTGCACTCGCTTACCAGCCTCTGCCGCAGTATGCGGCACCCCTCTTTCCCCGACGAAATGTTGACGGGGCGCCGAGTAGTTAAAGGCTTAAACTTCCTAAAAAAGCTCTTTTTTCCCCACACCGAACCGCCAGAGCCAGGAGGCGCCATCTGGGCGGGAAGAATGCGTTAGTGAAAGGAAGCATACACAGACCACTGACATCAGAAAGGTGAAGGGGAGAAAGGGGAGAGAGATGGAGGGGGAAGTGGAAGGAAGAGTGGAAGGGGGGTGCCCGGGGGAGTCTACCTTATATTCTTTTTCTCTCATTTTTTTCTTTCTATTTTCCTTTCCGTCTTTTCTTTTCCTTTTGTTCTTTTTTTCCTTTTTCTGTCTTTTTTCCTCTTTCCTTCTCATTTGAGATTTTATAAAGCTGACCAACAACAAACTGTACTTTAATTCCTGATGAAGGCCAGACTCTAGGCCGATACGTCGAAATAAACCACGTTGGGACCGCTCACGGAGGATCTACTTCACTATATGCAACGCTACGGCCACTGAACCAAACCACCATGCCTGCCTATATATATATATACGGCCTGCTCACGGCTGGTTATTTTTTTCACCCACTTTTCTTCTTATTTACATTATATTGGTTCTAATAACTTCCCCTATACATTCCTTGGCATCAATGTCGGTTAGATATCATTAATATTGTGTCAAAACACGGAAAAACGAGCCCTTAGGTATACCCTTCTTTCCCTTATTTCATTGAACGAGGGTCTCGTACTGGCAGACTTGGTGTGTTTAAGTTGTATAAGAGGGACAATTAATCAGCTACCCGCTCAAAATAAGTTCACGTGCTCCGTGACGCCAAACAGGCGAACAAGAGTGTTTTCACACTCGTCGCTCGGCTTATAGATGGCGCTGACTGTCACTCCTACTTCTAAATTCACATATAAACCCAAAAAGTGGATGGAGGGAAGGCCGCTGTGATAGCTCAGTGGTTAGAGCATCGAACGCGTTATTCGAAGGTCGTAGGTTCGATTCCTGCTCATGGCTAGTTATTTTTTCATCCACATTTCTTTCTTTTTTCTTCTTATTTACATTCCATTGGTTCTAATAACTTCCCCTGTACATTCCTTGCCATTACTGTCTGTTAGATCTCAATATTATTGTGTTAAAACACGGAAAAACGAGCCCATAGGTATACACTTCTTTCCCTTATTTCATTGAACGAGGGTCTCGTACTGGCCGACTTGGTGTGTTTAGGTTGTATAAGAGGGACAATTAATCAGTTGCCCGCTCATAATAAGTTCACGTGCTACGTGAGGCCAAACAGGCGAACAAGAGTGTTTTCACACTCGTCGCTCGGCTTATAGATGGCGCTGACTGTCACTCCTACTTCTAAATTCACGTATAAACCCAAAAAGGGGATGGAGGGAAGGCCGCTGTGATAGCTCAGTGGTTAGAGCATCGAACGCGTTATTCGAAGGTCGTAGGTTCGATTCCTGCTCACCGCTGGTTATTTTTCATCCACTTTTTTTTCTTCTTTGTTCTTATTTACATTCCATTGGTTCTAATAACTTCCCCTGTACATTCATTGGCATTACTGTGTGTTAGATCTCATTAATGTTGTGTTAAAACACGGAAAAACGAGCCCTTAGGTATACACTTCTTTCCCTTATTTCATTGAACGAGGGTCTCGTACCGGCAGACTTGGTGTGTTTAGGTTGTATAAGAGGGACAATTAATCAGCTGCCCGCTCATAATAAGTTCACGTGCTACGTGACGCCAAACATGCGAATAAGAGTGTTTTCACACTCGTCGCTCGGCCTATAGATGGCGCTGACTGTCACTCCTACTTCTAAATTCACATACAAACCCAAAAAAGTGGATGGAGGGAAGGCCGCTGTGATAGCTCAGTGGTTAGAGCATCGAACGCGTATTCGAAGGTCGTAGGTTCAATTCCTGCTCACGGCTGGTTATTTTTTCATCCACTTTTCTTTCTTCTTTCTTCTTATTTACATTTCATTGGTTCTAATAAGTTCCCCTGTACATTCCTTGGCATTACTGTCTGTTAGATCTCATTAATATTGTGTTAAAACACGGAAAAACGAGCCCTTAGGTATACACTTCTTTCCTTTATTTCAGTGAACGAGGGTCTCCTACTGGCAGACTTGGTGTGTTTAGGTTGTATAAGAGGAACAATTAATCAGCTGCCCGCTCATAATAAGTTCACGTGCTACGTGACGCCAAACATGCGAATAAGAGTGTTTTCACACTCGTCGCTCGGCTTATAGATGGCGCTGACTGTCACTCCTACTTCTAAATTCACATATAAACCCAAAACAGTGGATGGAGGGAAGGCCACGGTGATAGTTCAGTGGTTATAGCATCGAACGCGTTATTCGAAGGTCGTAGGTTCGATTCCTGCTCACGGCTGGTTATTTTTTCATCCACTATTCTTTCTTCTTTCTTCTTATTTACATTCCATTGGTTCTAATAACTTCCTCTGTACATTCCTTGGCATTACTGTCTGTCAGATCTCATTAATATTGTGTTAAAACACGGAAAAACGAGCCCTTCGGTATACACTTCTTTCCCTTATTTGTATATATATATATATATATATATATATATATATATATATATATATCGTGTGATGCGTTATACGTTCAGATGAAGTGGACGAGGAAATAAAAAAATGATTTACTGCCAAAGTTACTGCCGGGGACCACCCTTCGTCGGAGCATACTGGTATATGCAACATGCCTAGAGGCCTACATTTCGGCCGCGGTGGTCACATATTGATAGAGACAAAATGTGAGAGCCCCGTGTACAAGGCAGTGTCAGTGCACGTCAAAGAACACCAGATGGTCGAAATATCAGTCGCTCATCACCATGGCGAAGCCTAGATATCATTGTTAGTATAATTTGCAATATGTGCCCAAAAAGGATAAGAATACTGGGTAATATCGCTAACGTGGTTGTACAGATTGATCATGCAGCACTGCGCGCTCGCAGAAATCAACTCTCGCAAGCACATTAATAAGATATGCATGTGAACACTTCGATATTGATCAAGCTTAGTCGTGACCAAATTCTTTCGCTGGCTCATCTGCGCAAGTTACGGAAAGGTCGGGAGGTTCACATGCGAACAAGGTATGCAACTAAACTCTGGGTGTGTTACTTCATAATTTCTGCTATCAACTTCACATAGCAGTGCCCCTGCGCATATTTTTTCGTAGCTCGAGTGCACACTCAGTGCGTCAACACGCACAAAGAATCCGTCAGTTGTGAGAGCATGATGATAGTCTCATATTTAAATGTCTTTGCAACGCGTGCTTGCGCACTAACATTCACCGACACAAATTCAGCGACGACGACGCATTTTTCGATTAGTAGTGTGCGCTCTCCAGCATTGATTGCTCAAAAGGCCACAACACGATCGTTTTTATCAGAGGTTTCATTGCTTCGCCAACTCGCAGACGGCAAACGATATTTTCAATAATGCTCAACGTGGGTTCAACGCTTGCCGCATTCACACAGCTTTCAGTCTCGCATGGGTCTTCAACACACTTCAAACCCTATTATTTCGCTATCCTTCCTCGATATCACGGCAGGTTACGAAAATTGTAGGCACACTTTCCTGCTCAAGACTCCACTTCATTACCGCGAGCGTTTTTAAATGCGAAGCATTTCTTAGCAAACTTCGGCGACTTTGAGCGTATCTATCTATCTGTCTGTCTGTCTGTCTGTCTGTCTGTCTGTCTATCTATCTATCTATCTATCTATCTATCTATCTATCTATATATCTATCTATCCATCCATCCATCTATCTATCTATCTATCTATCTATTATCTATCTATCTATCTATCTATCCGCTTACGTTTGGGTGCTCTCGTACTCACCCCCTTTACTTGGCGCGAACCACACTTGACATGGGAGGGTAAGATGGTTTGATGAATAAGACGCGCTGCTCAAGACCTTGATAATGTCACCATTCCCTCACGTACGTCGTCAAACACGTCGCGCCAGACAGTGGCACATAACCACGAGCGGGTATCTGCCGCTGGTATATGGGTAGAGAGAGAGAGAAACGAGAAAAAAATGAAGAAAGGGAGGTTAACCAGATGCTAGTATTCGATATGCTACCCTACACTGGGGTTGGGAAATGGGGGGTTGAAAGAGAAAGGGAGAGTTAAAAGACAAATAAGAGAAAAACACTGACACACACGCACATACAAAATCAGTCCACCACAGGCGTTCCGACAGGCGAGTAGTTCGCAAGGAGCCCAGTAGAGCTTGCACGGCTTTCTTCTGTGATGATGAGTCATGACGATGGCGCAGTATACTTTCTTCTGACAGCGGCTGGTCATCTAACCTGTTTAGTTTATTAGAAAGGTGTTGTCTTTCTAGGTTGTATTTCGGTCAGTCACACAGGATATGTCGAATTGTTTCTTTATCTCCGCAGTGTGCACAGTCGGCGGTGTCGGCCATACTTATGCGGAACGCATACGCACGGGTAAACGCGACTTCCAACTATTGTATGCACAGAGCAGTAGCGTCGTCTCGTCGAATTTTTGTTGGAAGCTGTATGCTTAACGTGGAACAAGGGATCGTAATCTTGCATTCGTAAGGAGAGGCTCATTCCAAAGCGCCATGGAGCGTTGTCGAGCAATGTGCCACTTAGTATCTACCCAGAAATGACGAGAACACACATGGACAATTTTAACGTGCGAGCGTTAAGAAATACCTGAGATCGGTAGCGTCGACCCCCAAATCGCAAAGGGAAGCCCCAGAAGGAATACAAAGAGGCAAAGCCACTGGTGAGAATAAGGTAACAATGAACCTCCTAAACGATGGCAGAGAAACTGTGTTAGAAATACTGGTCACTTTGCATACGAAGTGTCTTTTGACAGGAAGAGTGCAAGAATCTTGGAAAAACACCAATATGATCTTAATTCATAGAAAAGATACGTCAAGGACTTGAAAAATTCTAGGCCATTCAGCTTACAGTTTGTTTTTCATAAACTATTTAAAAAATAATGCCTAATAGGATTAAGGCAACATTAGAATTCGATCAACCGAAGGACCAAGCAGAATTTTGTATAGACCACTTCACAATAGGTGGTATTCATAATATTAATCAGGTCATACAGAAATGCTCGAAATACAACCAATCGCTATACATAGTCTTCATAGATTACGACAAGGTGTTTGACTTAGTCGAGACGTCAGTGGTAATGCGGGCACTACGGAATGAGGTCATCAAAGAACCTAACATAAGAACACTGGAAGAAATCTACAGTGCACCTACACCGCAGTCACCATTACTCTCCATAAAGAAAGCGACAGTATCCCATTGAAGAAGAGTGCAAGTAAAAAAGACACGATCTCTCCAACATTCACTGGGTGTTTACAGGAGCTTTTAGGGCCATAAAGTAAGAAGAGTTAAGGATAAGAGGTAATGAAGAATATCTTACTAACCTGCGATTCGTTGATCACATTGCCTTGAAGAGTAACTAGGGCGATGAGTGGCAGCTCATGGTTACAGAACTGAACACGGAAAGTAGAAAAGTAGGTCCGGAAATTGATATGCACAAAACTAAAGTATTGTGCAACAGCCTCGGCAGAAAACAGCAGTTGGCCATAAGTGAAGAGACGCTGAGAGTTGTAAAGAAGTATGTCTATTTAGGACAGAAATCACTAGAGTGAAATATCTAAAAGAATAAAGATGGGGTGGATCCCATTCGGCAAGCATTCTCAAATCATCATTGGTACTGTGCCACTACCCTCACGAAGAAAGTACCAGCTGCATCTTTCCAGTACTTACCTTTGGAGTAAAAACCTGGAGGCTAACAAAAAGGATTCAGCTTAAATTGAGGGCGACGCAGCGAGCGATAGAAAGTAAAATTATAAATGTAGTCTTAAGAAACAAGAAGAGTGCAGAGTGGGTCTGGGAACAAACTGGGGTCAAGGACATCATAGTTGAAATCAAGAAAAACTGAACATGAGCCGGCCACGTAGCACGTAGGCAAACTAAAAGCTTGTCATTAAGGGTAAGTGACAGGGTTCGCCGACAAGGCAAGCGCACGAAGAGGACGTCGATATACACAATGACACTTCTCTTGACGTGCGCATTTCAAGGCAACGGTTAGGTGATGAAATGAATGTGAAGTGACGGCGGTGAGCCGAGGACCCCGAGTATCCACAAAAGGATAATAATATAGAAGCGCAAAGAAACAGTGGCTGCAGACATGCCCCGAAGCGATGGAAGACTTATGCCAACAATGAAGCGCCCGTAGACGTATGAGAGGCGCGAAAACCTGGTTTCAGCTCAAGATTCTGTCTCTGGAGATTGGGCACACGCGTCGTATCTATGTCTGTCTGTGGTGGTTTAACTCGGCTCGCAGACGCATGAGAGGTGCAAAAGCCTGGTTTCAGCTCGAGATTCTGTCTTTGGAGATTGGAAATGTGCGTCGTGTCTATGTCTGTCTGTGGTGCTTTGACTCGGATGTCTCTGCGCTAAGGATCAGCGTAAAAACGTCGCAGCATATCAAAGGAGTGAACAATGATGAGTGTGGTGAAGCGCTGGAGGGTTTCATGGCGAAACCGTGTACCATCCCCTAATATCACCACTGCACCAAGAAACCTGGGAAAAACACTGTATATATTTATACAAAAATTATTATTTGTAAGTGGTAGCTATAGGTCGCTTCCGGTATACCTTCGTTATAATAGTTTTATTGTTGGTGAAGTGGTGAATCAGTGATGAGGCGTAGTGGGATGTTTGCAGCACTAGGTAGTGGGCCATTTGCATAAGAGGAAATACAGGTGGTAACGCACCAACTAGGAATGGACAAAGAGCGACAATCTATGGTTCTTGAACGCTATATTGGCTACTTCTAAGCAATATTTACTTTATGGCCAGTGAAGTGGTGGACTGGTGATGGGGCGTACTGGGATGGTTGCAAGAACAAAGTAGTGTGCAGTCGGCAAAGATGGAACAACATCTGGCCACGTACATAGATACAAGGTATGAACAGACCGACGCCTTAGGAGCTTCGCCCCTTAATAATCGTCCCCCAAGTGCTCTGTACAAATGGTTAACCAGTGAAAGCTAGAACGTGTGGCTTCGGCGTTTAGTAGTTGTTTGAACTCGATACTGCACTGAAGTCTATCACAAAAATTGGTTACATTTTCGTACTTCTTGACGAGGCTAGACACAAGTTTGGTTTGGGTTTACCACAGCGTTTTTTTTTCACGTGCCGCACACTTTCCCTTACATGATGACAGACATGAGAGAATGTAATGAGTGATTCACTGCATTACCCACTGCGTTATTCGCAGAGGTAGTTCTTAAATCACAAGCGCTCGCAGACGTGGTATCCAACGCCAAAGTTGCACTGCAGAAACTAACGCCAAAAGCGGACATTCACCCTGGCGGTAGCACTCCCGCAATCACCCCGGTGGTGCCACAACGCCGGTAGTTCGGCGTAGGCCCTCAACCGTGTCACCTACAGGCAGAAATAAATAAGGTGCCTTTTTCCTTATACAAGAAACACGCACTTATTTTTTGGCGTTGCGTCATTGCAAGCGCTTGACATCACGAGCTAACTAGACGGCATCGTTTGCGTGATTCACCCGCGACCTGAGCTCGCATTCTCGTTCACGATTTAGCATGGTATCGAAAGCTGCTCGATCATCGGCACAGAGTTGCCGCCGGCCCTCAGCCTCTCGGTCTTGTTTTAATGCCGGGACCAGCGCCATCAGCCCGGACGGCCATGGGCCTCACAGTTATAGTGTTGGCGTTTTCTTGGAGTTTTCCATCGCACACACAGGTGGAAGATTTCAGAAGAAACTAATGAGCGAATGCTCGGCGCCACAGCTGCGCCTGAGACGAATGACGTCGCTCACAACGTAGCCAATAGCGCGCGTGCTTGAGTGGAACGCTAAGAATGTCACAACTGATAGGACAGCAAGTAGAGACCATCCGTGATACCGCTGCCGGACATTCTTTTGTTTCTCCTAGCCATATGCAGCTTTTGCTGTAAATGAACAGTCTAGCGCAACCTAGCTAAAAAAGGGCAGCATCTTAAATGCAAGACGAAACCTGCATTGCCTAAATACTAACCAAAAGTTACCAGATTATGCTTTGAAACCGTCGTGTTTTCCTGTTTCACGACTTTCGCGAATTATTGCAAGCTTGCTCATTTAAAAATTAAAATAAAACTTTGATTTTTGTTTTACCGTGACAGCTGATGTTACGTCAATTCATAAGGTGCCGCTCAGTCATGACAGCATTGTAGACCTGCCTGGCAACTTCATTTAAATGTGAAGTCAAGTGACGGAGAAAGTTTTTAAAAAAGTAACATTCACTATAATATATACTTTCCAACTTAAAGCACATTTATTTGTGCACAGGTGAGCGTTATACAGCAAGTTGTATCTTGTGTTATTTTTATAAACAAGAATTTTGTGAAAATATGCCTCATTGAAAAATTTTCATTTTTTGCAGACACATAAAAAGATTCGGCCTGTGCAATGAACCAAAATAAGCGAGTTATGATAAATTGTTAAAGCTTAGTCATTATTTACCAAAACGAACGCACACACACTAAAAACACCTTGGTATAACAAGAAGTGGTAATAAAAATTGTGGCTTACTTTTGCTTATTTTGGTGCATTGCACGCCTACTAGTGTGATAAAGGTGTGTGCCAAGTTTCGATGAAAAATGTTATATATCAAACGAGCTACAATAATTCGTGTACGCAAAAAATATCAGTAATATAAGTTTTGAGAAACTCGGCAAAAACATTTTGAAACAGGTGCAGTGCTTACACAAGATACTCGAGAGGGCTTAAATTTTCAATATTATTAGGACGTACTATCTTGGATCTTACCTCTCTGTGCCTCTTTTCTAGCGCCAACTCTGGTATTTTTAGCTCGTTTCGCAGCAACAGTGGCATGACGAGAGGCTCTTACGCTATAGTGCTGATTGTTTTTGAAGCACGCTTTTCCTGGGTAGGGGCCAGGATTGATCCCAATTTTTGAAAATATTAAATTTGGTTCTGTTGCTATTACTGAAATCACTCAAATTGTCAAATAAAGTAAATATGATATTTAAAGGCTCACACAAGTGTCTTCGATTGTTGAAAATACATCTGTCAAGGCATTCATTCACCCGGTGAAAAGATCATAACTTATGACTAAAAGTAATGTGTTGGCATCGCTTTTAAAGCGTTATACATGATTCCTCTTGATATGAGTGCTGAGTAACCAACAAAACTGCATATCATGCTAATATTATGATTGTCAATAATTGGGCACTACCAGTTTCAGTTTTTTAGGTGATGGGTGATCGGACATTTTCGCTTGTATCTTTGGAACTAAACTGCATAGAAAGATGGCTTGCGCGGCAAAACGGCGGGAGAATAATTGAGCATTCAGCATAACTAAAAACCGGAAAACAACAATTCGAGAAAAAAATCGCTTTTTTCCACGTAATCTCATACACTAATTTATGGACGGTAAGCATCTGATCTGCTTCAGTATTTTTTACTCAAAATGGCACAATACATCATAGACCGATTCTTTCTGACTGTTTTCACGTGACTTATATTTCGACAATACGGCAGATCTACTCCTTTGCTGCGTCTTGAAAGTTTCCCTATTTCTCTGTGTACTGTATATCAGTGTAGTATGCCAATGATATTTTTTTAATGTATCAGCTGTACTGAGAAAATAATGCGTTAGTGTTGTTGCCGTAGTTAAGCAACATACTTCCCGAGTTTTTCGTACGCGTGCTCCTAGATCAATACTCGACCAATCTCTGCCAGTATAGGCAGCAAAGCGTTTCATGTATATGTGCTATACTTTAAAGCCATGTTTTCTGTCGATCTCACGTGACACCGATCTATACCACCGTTAATGAGTTTGTGGAAATCTTGCATGACATCGCGCAGGTCGACTGAAAAGGCTTTATGCGCAGAAACAGTATCTGATCTTTCATCAGACATGGAATTCCATGCTGCTGACCGAATTGATAGAGAAAGTAGAAGGTAAGTGCCCCTGTATACCCAATCAACACGCAGAACGAAAACATTGTAACTAAGTTTATAGAGCAAGATGTGAAATTTATTGTGTTTTATACCATAGTACCATAGTTACTGAAGTTTGGCCAGCGAAATGGCCGTACTCACATAAGCTAGGGATCAGTATCTCTTTTGGTTCAACTGCAGAGAATATTTTTACAGCTGGTTGTGAATGTTTTATTTGTTTGTTTAATTCATATCAGCTGCAATATTTGTCTCAGTGGAATAGGCATGTAGCACTGCGCTGCTAACCCCAATGTCGTAGGTGGTAGCCACGGTGGTCGCGTTTCGCATTAGGATATAAAACACATCGTGACTAACTTTGCTATCAAGATAAAAGAAGGGCTGTGGCAAAGTTATAATGCATAATTAGAGACTAACTATACGCAAGAAAGTCGATGACATGGAGCTACAATTGAGGTTAGCTGCCTAAAAGGGTGGCATTGTAATTCGGACAGGCTCAGTGCAATTGTCTGCAAAAATAAGTAGCCTGTCCGTACTTACGAACAAAGTAGTTCTCAAATTTTAGTGAAAGAGTAAATGCAGTGGAAAGTGTGCCCTTCTCTTGGAGATGCAGTGGATTATCAAATATATAGTTCGAGATGAAGTGCAAAAAAATTAAACTATGAAGGCACAAAAAAGTGTGTAGGCACCTACAAGATATCGCCTGTAGTTTGGCAATGGTCTGTATCTACACCATCACTTAACTTGTAACATTGTAACGTACACATAAGGGTATTATACTATCGTTGGCATGTTCCTTATGCGGCCGCGACAGATCAAGGTCTTAAATGCATGTTTTTAATGATTCAGAGTAAGATGTAATGTTTATCTTCTGGAGAAAAGATTGGGAACGATTGCGATTTAAGGGTGCACCGAAAAATGCCAGAAGTGAGATGGGTATTCTCGTGGGATTTGTTCAAAGCAATGTCTGCATTTAAACAATGCAATTGTCCCATATTTGAAGAAACATGAAGAGTATAATCAATTCCCTATTTTTGGAAAATTGGGAAATTTTTCTATTGAAGCTATAGATGCTAATATCTGTCCTAAGACTAAGTAGCAAGCCAAGTCGCCAGCTCGGTAAAAGAAATATTGGCCAAAAAGTAATCCTGGTCACTGCCCTTTATAATGATCTCAGGTCCTGAGGGTGCTGTAAAAAATAAATAATTAAAATATTTATATAAAAAGAAGAATAAACTCGGCAGATATCAAGTACATGGTTATCGACGGTATTCGAAGCATGTGGAGAGAAGGTGACCGTGTTGTAAATTCTTATTAAGCGACACGTCATAAAATAATCCTAAATATGTGTACGAATGTTGCACGTACCGACATATGTAGAAAAGGTGCATATTCTAATATAACCAGTTGTTTGCACTTGCGCAACGATACCAACTGGAACATGAGTGTTAGCAACACCAGAAGCTGATATGAAGAGCTGATGCTCGCGAGAGAGTGAGATAAAACTTCATTTTATCTATATACACGCAATACGTAGGTGGGGGCCCGGTGGGAGCCACCCCTCACAAACACTAGGTGGGCTCCTCATTACAGAAGCCCATTGGCGTCCAGAGCGACTTAGGTTGACCAGGGCCTTCTGGCTCGCCAGGTCGGAGCAGCCGAGCAGGACCGCCTCCCAGTTGTCTCGGGCGGGGTTCAGTTTTGGGGTGAAGCGAGGGGTAGACTCTCATGCCTCCACCATGTGCAAGATTTCCGAAGACTTCTCCGCACAGTGTGGGCATTTTCATGTACAGGCAGAATCGAGATTTTTAAAAATTGCCGGCACAGCAGTGTTTTGGTGTAAAGGTGGAGGAGTAAACACTCCTTCACTTTGTAAGGCCCTTACAGGGTTTAGGATAAACTGAATGGCTTAATCGGTAAAAATCAGTATTTTCTATAAATGTTAAGGCCGGATTGGGTTCGAGATTCATTTCGGAAGGGCCTGGAAGGCGTAACCCGGAGAGTGAGCAGGTGGGTGGCCGCGTTAGCCATTTCATTGCCTTCGAGGTCCATGGGAGCTGGAGCCCATATGATCTTTTGGGACGTGTTGGCCCCGACGAAATTGCTGTTTTGTAAGATGGGGTGCGCCAGGTATGGGACATGCCCAAGTTAAATATTTCAGCAGGCCCCTCTCGAGCATTTAAAGATGACGCGCGAGCACAGGTCTGCAGCAGCTAGTGCGAAAGCAAATTCTTCCACTTATGTTACGTCCTGTGCTTTGAATGTGAGGTCAATCACCGCGACATTTTGGTGTATGACTGCAGCCGTGTACCCCCACCCCGTCATGGCGAGGGCCGGAGGTGTCCACGTAAAATATGCCGTGTTTGTTTCCATATTGGCGAGCTAGTTTCTCCGCCCACGCAAGGCGCCTGCCACTGTGGTCGTCACGTGTCATGTTGGCCGGAAGAGGGTGCATATGCAAGGCGTATCTCCAGACTTCTAGAATACGTGCGCACTCATCCGTCTTTGTTGGATGGTGGATGTGTAGTCGGGCTAATTGGCGGCGAACCAACGGAGACTTTAAAACTCTCGTGTAATAATGGGTCAATTGGCCTCCCGGAGCTCTGCAAAAGTGTTTACCATCTCCAGGCCCATAAGACGCTGGTTGGACGTGGTTATTGGAAAATCGAGGGCACGCTTGTAAATATTCCTGAAAATCACCTCAAGGGCGTTCTCGCCAAACTTGCGCAGATAGAGGTAAAGAGCCGAGTAGAGGACTAGACCGATTATAAATGCATGCGCCAGCTGCAAGGCGCCTCTACAACGGAACCCCCCGCGTTTTTGGAAACCCGATGGAGCATACGGCCCACATGGACCCCCATCTTACTCAGTTCTGTAAATGTTGTATCGGCTCGGTGATCTTTGTGAATAAACAGACCCAGTACTCTGATCTCATTGTTTTCTGGGATGGGTCCACTTTGCAATGACAGTTCAATTTTGGTAGTGCTTTTTGGCGAGAAGCGAATGTGCAGAAATTATGATTTTGTCCGGGAGCATTCAAGGCCGCAGAGGCGGGCGTAGGTATGCTCGATCTCCGCCGCTTGTTGCAGCTTGGCTTGTATGTCTCCTACCAATCCGCGTTTAGCCCATATGGTAATGTCGTCGGCATAAAGTGCGTGTTGTATACCCTCAACACTCTCCAGCTGAGCTGGTAGGTTCATCATAGCCAGAATAGACAGTAGAGGTGAGAGGACCACGGCCTGTGGGGTACCTCTCGTTCCTAATAAGTAGGGGCCGTGTTCATTTCGTATTCTGATGTATGACTGTCGGTCAGAGAGAAATGGTCTAATGTATAGAAATGTGTTGTGTACACAGTTGGTTTGTGAATGGTGCGTCAGAATGATGTCATGTATGACGTTGTCGAAAGCTCCTTCCAAGTCGAGGGCAAGTATTGCCTTGTCACCAAGGGGATAATCGACGGGATTTAGAATTTTGAGGTCTAACCGAAGCAAGACATCTTGTGCGGACAGGTGTGGTTAGAACCTGAACTTTATGTCAGCAAATACGTGTTGGTTCTCAAAAAACTCGGATAGCTGATCTCGCACCACTGTCTCCATCAGCTTTCCCGCCAAGACGGGACATAGATGGGGTGAAGGTTATCCATGTTCTTGCCTTTGCCGGCTTTTGGAGTGAAAGTGACCAGGGTAGTCTTCAATTCAATTGGGAGGAGTGTCCCACCAAGCCAGATAGTGTTTGTGTACGCCAGAAGAGCATCGTATGCCTGGGCCGCATTTTGGCAAGTAATTTCACTGTTAATTTGTCTCTCCCCAGTGCTGTTCTTCGCTTTATTTTAACCAGGGCCGCCTTCAGGTCATGGAGCCGGAATGGCTAACCCAGCTCCGCGTTCTGGGAAGCCGCATACGAGTACGCTGGCCCTTGTATATCACGCCGGACACAGAGGTATTGATCGCGTGGTTTGCATGTTAATTTCGGAGTGTCTCCATCGAAGGCATGGATAGCTCGTTGGAGATGTTTTTTTCTTGGCACTGGTTTGGATCGGATCAATCAAGGCGCGAAGCGACGCCAAGTGTTCCGGCTGAACATTTGTCTAACAGCCGTGTTGCATCGTTCCACCCAATTTGAGTCAGTGAGCATGGCCGCGTACTCAGCAGCTTGTTGGGTGAGCTCGGCAATGCAAATTTTGAGCTTCCTATCGTGTTTTTGGTGGTGCCATCTGCGGACGAGGGTAGGCGTGCTAGGGCGTGGAGTCTTGCCAGTAGCGTGGTTGCGACGGATGTCTCTAGTATGCAGTAATCGCTGCCGAGAGTTTCCACGGTGTCGGCCCAGTCTGCGTGTCTAATGTTTTTGATTAAGGTACGCTACGGACACGTGTCCCGACTCACGGAGTCACCCACTCGCGTTGGAAATGCAGGGTCAGTTTAAAGATTGAGGCCCAGCGTGGACGCAAGTTTTCCTAGTTTGTGGCTACGCTTCTCATCACGCGCGTACCCCCTGCAGACTGTGCTATGAGCGTTGAAATTGCCCCCGATCACAAGGGTATACCTGCCCACAACTTTCAGGGTGCGACTGAAGAGTGTTGCGAAAGGAACATCTTTAGGTTTTGGAGAACAGTTGATGTTGATTATGTGTAATGGTGCATCTCGTTAATTGAGTGGAAAGAGGGTGATGATTGCATAGAATATTCAGTGTTAGGTTCCAAATACACTTGGTTGGCTGTATGTGCACGAATATCCAAGAAGAGGGGTCCTGCTGGAACGTGGAATAATTTGGAAGGGTAGCGCTGCTCTATGGCTCTTGGAGGGCAACCACTGCGAGAAGTCAAGCGAGATTCGATAAAAAAAGCTGAAGGTGAGGCCGCTTGGCACGAGAACGGAATGCCCGGCCATTACACTGAGTAAATTAAATGAGGGTGACCGACTTGTTACATGGAAAGCGCCTAACGTGAGGGTTGCCCGCCTTGCTCATTCAAGTTGAAAAGCGGTAGTATGGGCACAGCTGCGGAGCCAGCACTCGCGGCGAGGTTGGCGTCCTCAATTCCTGTAAACGTGCAGCTGTAATCGTAATCTATATCATTTTCTGTGGTACGACGCGAAGTTTAGAATAGTGGCAAGACACGTTTTTATTCAGACCACGGGATCGCCGGACGCTACGCGACAATTGTTCCAAGTGCTGGGCGAGGATTGTGGGTATTATTTTGGTCTTTTTGCAATAACAGAGGTTATGGCCGCCGAAAATCGATTTTATAAGGCATTAGGACGGGCGTCCATAACGGGCCTCTAGACGAGCCTCAATTGCAGCTTCCATGTTCAGTGCTACCACCGGGGCCGTTGGCTCGCTCTTCATAGCCTCAGTCGCAGGTAAGAAAAAATTCGTTAGCGCTTTCGTTTTGGATTCTAGGAGCACTATTTTTTAGCAACATCTCAACTTAGCCCTCGAGAGCTGCTATGTTGGTTTGCTCCGCAGTGCGTGTCGCAGGGGCGGATGGGGGAGCGGCCCTGCCCGTACCGCTCACCTGCGTGCCATTTAATGCAACGTTGGCCAAGGTCCTGGTCTCGCTGCGTTGTGTCTCCGTCAACAGTTTTCCATTGTCGCCTTGTGGTAGTGGCTGTGTCGGCGGCCACTTGTCATCGTTGCCAGCAGATGTTGCTGGTTTCGCAGAGTTGTAGTCATCCCGGCTTGGTGGCTTACCGGGGAGGCCCAGATAGCAGATATTTTCTTAGCTGCCGATTTCGTTTTCATACCACCCTTGGTGATCAACTTGTGGGTACGAACTTTTGCCACGCGCACTTGCGAGTTGGTGGCAAGTTCACCCCCACATGCTGAGCACCGAGGAACACACTCGTGAGAGGCCCGCACCCTCTCCACAAGCGGAGCTTCTTGGCCGCCGAGTGCGCACGCGTTGGGCCGCGTGTTGGAACATACATCCGTTCGGTGACCAACGGACCCACACAAGCCGCAGGCTCGAATAGTCCGGTAATATTTTCGCACGGGAATAAGCATTTTCTCATAACGCACAAAACGCGGTTTTACCTTCCCGGCAAAGGTGACCCGAGCCTTGTTAGAGGGTCCAAATTTCCTTACTTCGACGATGGTGCTGGCTCTCCATTGCACCTGCTCTCGAAGCGATTCAGTGGTGTCCGAGTTGCTGACCCCATGGCATATATTGCTGACCCCATGGCAAAAATCACGGCCGTCTTGTCGCAGGTATCCATGAAACAGAATCACCCCACGCTCAGTTTTCACCGAAAGTTCCCCGAGAAGCAGATCTGCTGCCACCGCGTTCGGGGTGTGAATCAAGACGAGGTTTCGATCAAGATAGGGCTCAACCGTGACCGACTTCGCAAACTCGCGTTCGAGGTAGGTCGTAAAGGCGGCTCCATAGCAGTTTTTCGAGAAGGTTTGGTGTAGCGAAACAGGTTCGCGTGGCTTGAGCACGACCACGAAGTCGTCTGGGCCTGGTTTTGGGATTGGGCGAGGCCTCCAATGGCAAGGCCGCCGAGGCCTTGCCTTTGTCTCCTGCAGTGCACGACACTGGAGGCTGCGTCTTGGCCACCGGTGTTGCGCAGGCCAGGGTGGTGTTGGACGCCATTGTATTTGCGTGAACGGACGTGCGACGCGCGACCGCTTCATTCTGTGATCGGTGCGAAAACTTGAAACAGCGAAGTTCTCGTCTTGGGAGGATGGAACTTTAGTCCAGGCAATGCCTTAGGGATTGTGACCCCGCAGGTGAGACGCTGTGGCTGGCATGTTACCTCAGGGGGCCGGCGCGACGCCGTCGGCGTTCCAGGCTACCAGGTTCCAGCATCGCCTAGGCGTAATGGCGTCGCCCCCGTGGCCGGGTGAACTTACGCCGTAAATTCTTGAAACATGAACCCACTCGTTGAAACTTGATTCCAACGGCGTGTAGATGATCTGGTTCGTCGATGGATGTCGGGATTAGCGGAGTGCAGATGATTGAGCAATGGCTCAAGCTGAAAATCGACGGAGCCAATTCGCCGCACGTCTTTCTTCGTAGCGCCCTCACAACGCCTCTCTGATGCTCGTGAGGATGCTGGCCCTAAACACTGCTACATAAATCAACTTGAGCACATTGCAACTTAACACTATTCACGGTAACCCGACGTGACGGCTGTATCAAATGAGTACATATGTAATGTTTTAAAATTGGGTACGCAGCCCTGCAACCACCGTTGACGTTTCACAAAGATTAGCGTCTATTTCAAAAATTGTTCCGAGACCTGGCGTACTTCTGTGATAAAATGCTTATCGCTACGCAGAATCCTAGGGTTAGATTCCATCTGGAAACTTGAAGTATATTCTTTGCAATTGTCGCGTTGACGCTACCAATGTCGGTATTTCTTAACGCTCGCACCTTGGAATTCCTCATGTAAGTTCTCGTCGTTCCTGGGTAGATATGAACCCCTATACTCATAAATGCTCCTTGACTTGAAATTGACTTGAAACCGCCTTCAATGCAGCGCACTTGAAACGCGTCTGTACGTTTGTACTTCCTTGGCACTACTTAAAGACAGCGCGTTTGAAACGCGTTTGTGTAGCATTGAAGTCAGTGGAAAGTCAAGTTCAAGTCAAGCAGCGTTTCTTCATACGAGGGTTTGTGTCAATGACCTGTGGCACATACGCACATACCAGCGGCACATACCCGCCTGTGGGTATGTGCGACTGCCTGGCGGCAAGTGTTCCACGACTTACGTGACCGGATTGTCACAATATTCATGCCTTGACCAGCACGACATATTAGACGAACCATCTTACAATGTGATGCTAATTTTGGTTCACGCCAAGTTAAGGGGTTGATTACAAGCGCACCCAAACGTAGGAGGATAGATAGATAAATAGATAGATAGATAGATAGATAGTTAGATAGATAGATAGATAGATAGTTAGATAGATAGATAGATAGATAGATAGATAGATAGATAGATAGATAGATAGATAGATAGATAGATAGATGGATAGATAGAGCCCCGCCGCGGTGGTCTAGTGGCTAAGGTACTCGGCTGCTGACCCGCAGGTCGCGGGTTCAAATCACGGCTGCGGCGGCTGCATTTCCGATGGAGGCGGAAATGTTGTAGGCCCGTGTGCTCAGATTTGGGTGCACGTTAAAGAACCCCAGGTGGTCTAAATTTCCGGAGCCCTCCACTACGGCGTCTCTCATAATCATATGGTGGTTTTGGGACGTTAAACCCCACACATCAATCATCAATCAGATAGATAGATAGATAGATAGATTGATGGATAGATAGATAGATAGATGATACGCTAAAAGTTGCCGAAGTTCGCTAAGAAATGCTTTGCATTTGAAGGTAGCCAACTAGAGCCAGTCGCGCTAACAGTCGCCTTAAATAGCCACGCATATTTGAAAACAGCTTTCATATTTTTATTCGAATGGTTCGTGGGAAAGGCTTTTCACGAAAGTGTAAATAAGCGGGGCACATTAAAATTACCAATAAATTTTCGGGCTTCCAGCACGGATTGCTGATATTACCAATTGGTTCATGCATGATGACGTAGTGTTTGCTTTGTCGCAGAAAACACTTTTCACACCTCTTGCGTGTCTTTTCTTGAAAAGACTAGAGTTCGCGAACAGAGCATACGTCTTCAGCATGATAAGTGCGCTCATGTTTATAAATGCTAACATTGAAGCATAAATTACAACCACTTTTACAATATTTTCTTCCATGGTAAAACCAGAGTCACATACCTTATACCTAAGCCAAGGTTATGGTACAAGCTGTAGCTCGGATTTTCCGAAACATTGATGAATTTGTAGGTGATTTGTTAGGATATTCTAAACAGAGCAATAATAGAAATTTGCCAGATCCGCCACATACCATGCAAATTATTGTCATGCTAACATGAAATTCGTGACATGTATGTCATGATTTGCATTTCATGGTACTTCAGCTTTTGCGGTGGTTTCGTTCACATGGCATGTTGCAAAACTGGTATCGAATGACATGATTGCATGGCGACCACAAGTTACCGACCCAAACAGAACAATTATGACATGCGTGTCATGTCACAAATAACGCTATTGGTTTACAGTACGTGAATGGATGACGAGGGTATGTGACTGGTGCAAACATGATAATAATGAGATGCGTGTCATGTAACAACAAAACTACATGCCACGCTCATGATGCACTGGTGGCCGTTTTGATAGCTTCATTTATACCGAATTTGGTATTACGGGACGTGAATGAATGAAGAAGGTATGATACTTGTGCAAACATGGCAAACATGACAAGCGTGTCATATAACAAAACGACTACATGCTACACTCGTCTTGTGCTGGTAACCGTTTCGCTCGCTTCACTTATAAAAAGTTAAGTTAAATGGGACGTGAATGAATTACGAAGGTATGATACTGGTGCAAACATGATAAACACGAGATGCGTGTCATGTAACAACATGACTACATGATACGCTCATGATGCGCTGACGGCCGTTTTGCTAGCTTCACATGTACTAAACTCGGTATTACGTGACGCAAACGGACGACATAGGTGAATGACACATCCAAACATGATAATCATGACATGCGTGTCATGTAACAGCACGACTACATGTTACACAGATGATGCGCTCGCGGCCATCTCGCTAGCATCAGTTATGCCAAGTTTGGTATTACGTGACGCCAATTGATGACGAATGTATGTGACTGGTGCAAATATGATAATCATGAGATGCGTGTCATGTCAGAACATGACTACATGCCACTGTCAAGGCGCCAATACATTTTGACGTGACGTGGTGCGCGCGCTCGCGGGTGTTCATTTCGTCGCACGACGGCGTTGCCACGCCAGGCGCGGATACTGCCATGTACTGGCAGGTGCGCGCCACGCTGCGTTGCTTTGGCGCATGCGCGTTTCAGTGCGTTTGGCATCTCCCCGTCACGAAAACAGGGAGACGTAGTGTTGTCTTGGTAACGCATCGGTGCGAAATGCAGCATGTCGTATTTCGCGCCGGTTGCCGTTGGCCCATGCGGAGGGACGCTGGTCACGCGTGGCGTCAGACTACGGAGTGCTCGCCTTTTGCTAACGTAGCGTCGCGGCCCAGCCTGCGCGCGCATCAGCGCTACATTGCAGTTTACTGGAGTATACTCCAATGGAGTACATTGGAGTACACCCTCGCGGCCGTTTCGCTAGATCCACATATACCAATTTTGGTGTTCTGTGATGTCAATGAATTAAGAAATCTATGACTGGTGCAAACATGATAATTTTGACACGCTTGTCATGTAAGAACATGACAAAATACCACGCTCATAGCGTGCTCACTGCCATTTCGCAAGCTCCACATATACTAAATTTGGTATCACGTGACGTGAATAGATGACGAAGGTAAAAGACACATTCAAACACGATAATCATGACACGGAAGTCATCTATGGCGTCATATAGCTCCACCTCGTAACGTTGCGCTGATTTCAAAGTGACATATAAACATTTCTCATTTGTGCTCCACATGCCATCGATTCCTACTGTACGCGGGATCTGGCAATTTGTTTTCTTGAGTGAAGCGTTTCTAAATGATGTTAAGCATATGCACATGTGTCATATTGCTACATGCATGTGTATTGACATTATAGGGGGCGACGCGCGTGTGTGCCTGACTAAGAAGACGAAGGGTTGTCTGGGCTCGATCGCTGGTGAACCGGGCACGACATTACCGCTGGTTTGGAATATATTTCATCCCCAGCCTCGTCGTTACGGCGTCTCTTCTTTTCCGTAACATATTTGGTGGAGGTGGAACGTTCCCCGTCTTCACCACGAAGCTTCGCAGTGGCCGCACCATTCAGTCTCCGGCCATGGCTACCAATGACAACAGCCTGCCAGCGTCTCCAGCCACCACATACCTGACGATGCCCACACCCCGTGATCCAGGTACATTCTCCGCACAACCTGGGCTCAATTTTCGGTTTCATAAAACAAGTGCTACCCCAAGGAATTTCGGTCGCCACACTAAAGCCCTTAATTGACGACCACGTCACCTGTTTTACGGCAGACGTATGTCCCGAGCACCCACATCACTCGCAGGATGTCACGTGCCTCGATTCGACCTTACGCTCCATGATCGCCCCGGACCTCAAACCTGAGAAGTCAACCGCACTATGCCGCCTTCTGGCTTCATACCGCGACATATTCGACGTCGACCACCGTCCACTCGGCCAGACTTCACTCGTCAAGCACCGCATTAACACAGGTGATTCCCATCCCATTCATCGGCGACCATACCGGGTGTCTGCCACCGAGCGTAAAATAATTCACCAAGAAGTCACCAAGATGTTAGCCAAAGGAATTATTGAACCCTCTTCGAGCCCATGGGCGTCCCCCGTTGTGCTCGTTAAAAAGAAAGATGGCACCTGGCGCTTCTGCGTGGATTACCGTCATCTGAATAGAATCACGAAAAAGGACGTTTACCCTTTACCCCGCATCGATGACGCTCTCGATTGTCTCCACGGCGCCCCGATACTTTTCCACGATAGACCTACGTTCCGACTACTGGCAGATTGCTGTCGACGAAAAAGACCAAGTGAAGACCGCATTTGTAACTCCAGACGGCCTATATCAGTTCAAGGTTATGCCATTTGGGCTATGCAACGCCCCAGCCACGTTCGAGCGCATGATGGACTCTCTGTACAAGGGTTCAAATGGTCAACATGTCTTTGTTATCTTGACGATGTCGTTGTATATTCCCCAACATTTGAGACCCACATTCAGCGTTTGTCAGCTATTCTCGACATATTCCGCACTGCAGGCCTCCAATTGAACTCGTCGAAGTGCCGCTTCAGACGCCGGCAAATTACAGTGTTGGGCCACCTTGTCGACGCCTCTGGCGTGCAGCCGGACCCCGAGAAAATTCGTGCAGTTACCAGTTTTCCTGTACCCCAGTCAGCCAAAGACGTCCGGAGTTTTGTAGGACTTTGCTCCTATTTTAGAAGGTTTGTGAAAGATTTCGCAACCATCGCTCGACCCCTCACGGAGCTTCTAAAGAAAGACGTCACATTTACGTGGGGTACCGACCAAGCTGCTGCTTTCTCTCACCTAATCACGCTACTGACGACTCCACCAATATTGGCTCACTTTGACCCATTCGCTCCGACGGAAGTTCCAACCGATGCTAGTGGTCACGGAATCGGAGCCGTGTTAGCCCAGCGCCAACGGGGACACGACCGAGTTGTCGCCTACGCTAGCCGCCTCCTCACAGCTGCTGAGCGCAACTATTCTATTACGGAGCGTGAATGTCTTGCTCTTGTTTGGGCAGTCTCAAAGTTTCGCCCATATTTATATGGCACTAATTTCTCTGTGATAACTGACCATCATGCGCTATGTTGGCTTACGTCACTGAAGGATCCTACTGGCCGGCTCGGGCGCTGGGCTCTGCGACTCCAAGAGTATACCTTTACGGTGACGTACAAGTCCGGACGCCTACATCAGGACGCAGACTGCCTGTCACGCTACCCGGCCGCTGAGTCGAGCACTATGCATGACACCGACACCAAGCCTTGCGTCTTTTCCCTTTCACAAATGACATGCATCGGTGACGAGCAGCGCTATGATGCGTCCTTGCGTGCTATCATTGAGCGCCTCGAATCACCATCTTCCAGTCAGTCCTATCGCTCGTTCGTGCTCCACGATGGGGTATTATACCGCCAAAGTTTTGAGCCGGATGGACCGGCTCTGCTGCTTGTCATTCCGAAACACCTTCGCTCGGAAGTTCTACATGAACTTCATGACCTTCCGACTGCTGGTCACCTTGGTGTGTCACGCACTTACGACCGAATACGCCGACGCTTCTACTGGCCAGGGCTTGCACGCTCAGTCAGAAGGTACGTTGCGGCTTGTGAGAAATGTCAGCGCCGTAAAACGCCATCGACACTTCCCGCCGGACGCCTTCAACCACTCGATATTCCGTCAGAACCTTTCCTCCGCGTTGGCTTGGACCTACTTGGCCCTTTTCCCTTGTCTTCCTCGGGTAACAAGTGGATAGCCGTGGCCACCGACTACGCCACGCGTTATGCCATCACACGAGCTCTCCCAACAAGCTGCGCCACAGATGTCGCCGACTTCCTCCTCAAGGACGTTATTTTGCAACACGGAGCCCCACGGCAGCTGCTTACAGACCGTGGCCGCACCTTTTTGTCGAAGGTCATAGCCGACATCTTGCAGTCCTGTAAAACGAGACACAAGCTGACTACGTCATACCACCCACAAACCAATGGACTAACGGAGCGCCTAAATCGAACTCTTACAGACATGCTCGCTAAGTATGTTTCTACCAACCACACCGACTGGGATCTCGCGTTGCCGTACGTCACGTTTGCCTACAATTCTTCGCGCCACGACACTGCCGGCTACTCTCCATTTTTTCTGCTGTTTGGCCGAGAACCAACATTGCCTCTAGACACCGTCATACCGTCCCCTGGAGTACCGACCAGTGAATATGCCATGGACGCTATCACTCGGGCCGCTCACGCACGCGAAATCACCCGTACTCGCCTTCTGACCTCTCAAGAGAAGCAACGGCGCTTGTATGACCAACGACACCGCGACGTACACTTTCCAGCTTTCTTTGGTACTGCTCTGGTCTCCGACCCGTCAAGTTGGCTTGTCAGAGAAGCTGTTTACTCGCTACACAGGCCCATACCGAGTCCTTCGTGTGGTTACGCCTGTAACATATGAAATTGGTCCTGCCACCCCGTTGCCTTCATGTGCCCAACAGGCTACCGATATTGTACATGTTGCACGCTTGAAACCCTACAACTCTCCTAGTGACGTTGACATCTAAATGCGCTGAGACGGCGCTTGCGCCGCCGGGGGTTATGCTACATGCATGTGTATTGACATTATAGGGGGCGACGCGCGTGTGTGCCTGACGAGGAAGACGAAGGGTTGTCTCGGCTCGATCGCTGGTGAACCGGGCACGCCATTACCGCTGGTTTGGAATATATTTCATCCCCAGCCTCGTCGTTACGGCGTCTCTTCTTTTCCGTATAGACGTGTTGTCAAACAGTCGTAAATATTTATAACTACGCAGTTGTTTACACTGGCTTAACGATTCCAATAACAACATTCGTATTGCCAACACCCCAAGCGGTAATCAGAAATTTAGCACTTCTGCTTCCGAAGAGTATGGACCAACTTCTGTAGATACAGTTGACGATAACCCGTACTACCTGCCTGCAGCAGTAAAGTACGTAGGTAATGTTAAAGCGTTGGAGTGTATAAAGGATTACATTAGACTACATGCTGAGGCATTGGCGTACATGGGTAATGTTATGTGAAATTAACGGGCAGCAATGCAACCAGAAATAGTTTTTCATGAACATTAAGCCTACATGCGTCTTTTTCTAAGTGAGTTCCGAGACATCACCACGCCCTGTGGTAGAATACTTCATTACAATGCAGAATAATTAGTGTTGGTGCCATGACAGACATCCTTCGCATGCATCGGGTTCAAGCAGCTGGTGTGAGCTCTCTTCCTAACGCTGTCGCTTTTAAATTACTGATACCTGTTGTTGACGTTCCTGTGTCATGAGCTTTTGTCTACACGAAGGACCTAGGCCGGTGATATTTTTATGGAAATCACCCCATTTCACCCGGACGATGCCGCATCGACGAGTCAGGCGTACCCCTAGGCCTGTCAGCCAGACGAGCTCGACGCGGCTGCGCGAGACGCCGACTCACGCTGCACCGCCTCACCACTGAGTATACTCTCAAGCAAACGACCTTCATCCATGTTTCCTAGTTTGCACGAGCACGGTCACTTCATCTTAGCCGCCGTAGCACGAGCAGCGTTCACAAAGCTGTACCTGCATTCTTTCGCCCTGCAGCAGACGATGTACCTAGCGTTGAAAATTTCTTTCTCTTCAATATACGCTGCACATGCATTTCTCAACACGTAGTGTGGAAAACATGCTAGAGTCAATGACCTTCTCAGCAAAGCCTTGACAACGCGGTGGCTGAACCGAAAATACTACGCAGTTCGAACTGAAGGCCACACCGGTGACGGCTGCCCGCACCAGCTGCACAATCCCCCAAACAACCGCCATGTTGAGCTTGCAGTAGCGCCTTCTCTATGTGGTAAAAGTTGCGAGACACTGGCCCTTGATACGCAGAAAAAGTACAGAGGCCGGACCGGCACTGCATCAAGCCCGATCAATGGAATGACTAGGCTAACGAGTGAGTCGGTGACGACGCCGAGACGCCAAGCACGCCCGCCGCCTACTTGGGTACGGCGGCATACGCCACACCTTCCGGAAGATGATTACAATGTAGTCCTCTCGTCCGCATGATGCCATCAATCTGACTGACGTCAGACCTGCGATCGTTGTGGAAACCATATGTATTGCCGCCGGCATCGACAATATGTTGGAACTTAAGAAAGACCAGGTCAGAATTCACCCCACCAAACATACTAACATGGTCAGCACACCGAACCGCGTACGTGCCGAGGCCTATCGCAAGATAGCGCAACTGAAGCACAAATGAAACGCGCTAAGCGTACCTGTGACGGCCTATGTCCCCGCTCCCGGCCACTAAGTGAGTGGTGTAACATATTGTTACAAAACTACATCAGGCTGAAGAAGTGAGAGACAATGAGAAAGACGACGTGATTCTTTGATGTGGGCCGCGCTCTCGCTTGCCATCATGGTTTACGCTTGGCCTCGTGTAAATATATCTCTACTATCGCCCCTGTTTCTGTGTGCTCGCCCGTAACAATATAAATCACACAGTTATGAAGATGACCAGGCTTTAAATGAGAAAGTTTCGGGCAGCAACACGGACCTACGAACGGTGAACGCGAAAAGATTTGCCCTAACACATTCGTTATTACTTTCGCCGGAGACAAACTACTCAACTATGTGAAATATTTCGTTCTTACTTTTGAAGTGTTTTGTTACTGAGAGAGACTTGAAGCTTGTTTCAACTGTAGGAAGTTAAGACACCGAAATATTTTTCCTCCTAAACTATTACATTAATCATGCCGGCTCTGTGGAAAAAAACACGCAATGCCACCTGAGGCAGTTGCTTATTATGAAATAGAAACACGTTTTAGTCGTCCACCTCAGGCTAGCCTACATGAAATTACTTGCCTCGAGCGGGGCGTGCGACGTCACTGTTGCCGTGAAAAAGGTTGCCCGGCTTTACTGAGCAGCCACCGATATTTATAGCAGCAGAACGAAAGTAGCCGGAGTCGCAGCTACAACAATGACCATTGAACAATTTGCTGCCATACCCAGCGAGATGGCAGACGTGTTTGGTTCAACTAGGCCCCGCTATGTGACACGACCTGTCCAGTTTTACCAGGCGAAAATTTCACTTTTGAACCACTCGCGTCATTCCCCATGGTAATGTCCGGCGGATCTTTTTTTTCATGAATTCAGCAGGAACGAACAAGCTGCATTTTATTACGTCTCTTGATGCGAGGAAGGTTTTTAATTAGAGCACCTAGTGTAATTACTACTGAATATTTGTAGGCGGTACCTCTGACGCAAGCGGAATCATTTTACGAATTTCCTATCGCCGCCCATATGTTCTCGTGCACTTACCTTAATTTCTCTGAAAGTGGGGCACTGCTGTTGATAATATTGTCATTTTAAACGTAGTCATACATTGAACTTGCACTACTTCGTAAATTGGTAGTTAACAATTTTTTAGGTTTCAGGTTTTTCATTAATAAAAAGTAACGACACCTAAAATGATGGAAACGTTTGCAGACTAGTGTCCCATAGTCTTAACACTGTAGGGGGACCCACGATGAAAAAAGCATGCAAAAAAATTGCAACGGCTAATGGCAAGACGAAATAGTATAGCGGAACAGTCTTACATAACAGAGTGTACAGCAACACAACAAAACGAATAAAACATTGTAGTATAGACAACTACAACAACAGAATTGCTGTATCAAAAAAAAAAAGAATTACATTGAGTAATTCATGATGTTAGTAGATATAATTTCAAAATTTTTTGAGTGCGTGTAGGTTAAGTGGAGGAAGATTGAGTTTCATAACTAAATGGCTGTTATTGACAATGGTTTTATGCCATATTTAGTGCGAACTCATGGTAGTAGTAAACTTGCTTCTACTGCGAAGCGAGTGCGGTTAGTATTTTTTCAGTAAGACACAGCTGATGAGATCGAAATGGCACCACTTGTGCCATTTACACTATTCAATGCACTTTAAGGTCTGTTGAATACTCTGCTGTTATCTTCATGAATAGGTAATGCGTACTTTCGAGGGAACAGCAACCATGTTGGTTTTCAGGTGTTGTACAAATTATTTATTATATTTTGATGCTAAATTCTGAACGCAACTCCGAAGTAATGCATGCCCTGATGTTGAATTTCTCTAAAATTTTTTTCTATCTCATATTTACAAAAACTTTTTGCAATAAGATATGCGTACAAAAAATATTTAACTAGACATAACATCATATCCCTTCGTTTTACACTTGGCAACTATGGCTCGCAAATCTCAAGAACGTGATCCATCTTAAGTATATCTGAAGCCAGTGCTTCCCGTGATTCACATGGGCGTACAAGTGCCCCTGAAGGAGCCCGGGTAGACACTAGCGCCATATTCTTCTCTAGGTATTTTTGTACAAAACTCTATGTTTAACACGAGAATGTTAATTGTGGGGTCCACCATAGCTTCGCTCACTTATTTCTGTCAAAGATATGATGCAGTAAAGTAAATTTATACAATATATTTCAAAGAAAAAAAAAACGCGGACGTGAACTTTCGTATCGTGGCGTAGAACCAGGAATATCTCACTTTGCAGCGTGCGAAACTAGTCACTACACAACAGAGCGTACTTTGTCTAGCTTGCTAACAGCAAAGCATTTATATACATCATACACCACTGGTGGTCCTCAGAGCTCCTGAACCACATCGCGTTTTTGTCATCAGTACTAATATGGTACAGCGGGCTCGCGTTGGGCGCATCCCGCTTTCCTTTCAGCATGCGCCTCCACGGAACATCCATGGTCTCTACAGCGTCCTAGCTTATCAGATCATACTCACGATTCAAGAGAGAACGAAGGTCACTTCGCTCGCTGGTGCAGCCACGCTTAAGAAAGGATCACGCTCCTTACATACAATGAAGTAAGAATTGTGACAGTTGTTCGCGCTCGCCTTGTGTATACTTGTGCCTTCGTCCTATACGTCCTTGTTTGAGCAGCGTACTTTATGTGTCAAGCTGAGATATTAGGGGCGAAGCTCCTTAGGGCGTGGGCTGTGCGTCCCCTGTAGCCTGTATGTAGCCACCTCTAGTTTAGTTCTTGCAGTGTTCACTAGATGGCGGTACCGTCCCTGTATGTAGCCACCTCTAGTTTAGTTCTTGCAGTGCTCACTAGATGGCGGTAGCGTCTCCTGTATGTAGCCACCACTCGTTTAGTTCTTGTAGTGTTTACTAGATGGTGGTACTTGTAGCTGATGATGAAAGGATGCAAGATGTTATAAACTAGAAAGCGGTACTTGTAGTTGATGAAAGACGCGAGATCTTATAAAATAGGAATGATGTCACATATGGCGCGTGTCATTGGTTGAAGGCAATCGTTCGATTTAGTGCGGCGACGTACGCTAGGGGGAGCGATGTAATAAAATCGAGTGGGTAAAATGTACAGAGGATTCATGGTTTACCAGGTTTACCTCCGGAGCTTCGCCCACTCATCATCATTCACTTCGTGGATATGGCGGAATTTTTTTGTTTGTGACGCTCCTTCGGGGTATGCTCATTTAGTGCGTAGTTTCTGCACGAAATGCTCACTCCTAATGTCAAGGTGCTGGCCTTTCTTCGCATACCGACGCAACTTGTTTTTTAGATGCGGAGCATCTTATACTCGCGCCTTGTAGTGCGCCGTCCGCGTCGTCCGCGCTGTCCACACCGCTTCTCGAACATTCGACAGCTGACGCGCGCGCATGCGCCGTCGCGCCGTCGCCCACTCTTCCACCATCTGTGCATCCCTTCCTCCTCTACACACCGCGCGCGCTTCACTCCTCCACCATCTGTGCACCCTTCCTCCTCTACACACCGCGTTCGACATCTACAATTCTCCTGATTCTCCAGTGGACGCGCATGTGGCGTCGCGCTTCGAGAACATTCAACAGCTGACAGTGCATGCGCCGTCGTGCTGTATATATACTCAAGGTCGGCGCTCGCTCGCTCAGTTGCCGCTCGTCGGTTGGTTTGTACGGCGCGTCGACGTCCAAGGTCGCGGTGAAATGAATTCCAACGAATCCACAAACACAATGATCGACGTCCCTTCGACCAGCGCCGCCCTTTCGCATACGTGTGTACGTGTTCACTCATTTAACACCCCTCCTACAACCACGTTAACCAATTTAGCCATCGACCCAAGTAAGTCGCAATTTAACACCCCATTTCACAACCACGTTAACCAATTTAGCCATCGACCCAAGTAAGTCGCACTTTAACACCCCGTTAACCAATTATATGGTCCGCATCCTCCTCAGTGTTCCCCCGAGGGAAGCTGCGGGCAATTTTTTTAGCATTCATTCCTTCAGCCTTGTGACAAAACGAAGCAAAATAAACGCTGAACTACCTTAGCGAGGACAAGTTTCAGTTTCGTGTTACATCTATTCCTAAAAAAATGAATCAGTCATGATTTGTTTTTTTTAATATCCCTCTTCTGTGAACTGTAATCAGTGCTGTAAACTGTTATCAGTGCTTGCTTCATCTTTGTATGATCTGATTCTCTGCCTCGATTCTTTTTCATTCTTGCTGTTGTGTTACAACATTGGGACGAAAATCAGTTTTCGCTGGTAAATTGCGGAGGGGAATGTTGAGGAGACCTCGAGCTCCTTTTTTGAATTTTGGATTGTGCCTCTGACAGAGCTCTTGTGAAAATCAATTTTGTTGCGTTATCAATTAGACATATATTTTAAGTGTGACTTTTCTGTCACCATCGCTTTGATGTATTGTACACGTATTTATATAGCACTAAAAATACAAAGAAGTTCATTAAAACGAAATTTTTTTCTTAATAATTCTGCTGTAAATTATCACCTCCGACTCCTCGCGCCATAAGACGCTGCCTCAAACAGTTGTGCCACGCATGCCCCATTCATTCTCCAGGTCGAGGTAGAGCGTAATTGTGCAATACCATGCAAGATGTGTAGTAGTGTGAAATATATTTACACAATAACCACAGTTCCAAAGCTCCATGGTTTACCAGAGTAAGCTCCATCAAAATTGCTTCTATATTCATTTACTTCTCCTTCAATATAAATTATTTGGGCCAACCTGCTTGCTTTACTTTGACTTATACTTGCTCTCCAGGATTGGTATGATTCAGATGTTTAGTCTCTGTATCTAAATCCACAAATATGTGCCAGCTAGACAAAAATAAAATTTTAATCAGTCCCCGGAATCGAGGAGAGCCTCTGTTCTAGTGCCACTTTCAATATCCTGGGTCCCCAGTTCTAATACCTCATAGTTTTTCCTGGTGTAAGGATGTCCGCCTCTGAGTTGCATATCGGCATACAGGGCGTGGTCAGCTGTGCGCACGTGCCTAACTCTCCTGGGAAAGTTCTATACCTCTTGTGCTCTCACAACAATAATAAAGCTCTAGATATAGACCACAAAAAGGTCACTTTGCTCTCTGCAGTGGTCATGTTTGGGAAAGGAATGTACTGCAAGGTGGATAAGCTGAAATTGGGGCTAGGTGCAGAAACAACTGTGACAGTTCGTGCTCATGTTGTGAATATTTGTCCGTGTCTCTTTTGCGTTCTTCTTTGTGTTCGTGCTACGGGCAGCAAGCTTTGGCATGAGATCGTTTTGTGCCGTAGTCCACCACGGCTACGCTGACGTATTTCCGTCACGGATATGTCGTTGTAAAACATATTTACAGATGGCAAGGAAAAAAGAAAAATACGCAAAAGCTCTCCCTCGGGGTATCGAACCAGCCCTCTCTCGAACAGCAGTGCATGCCACTAACCACTACGCCACAATGCGCATGATATGCGCCATAATGCGCCGCAATGAGCGCAATGCGTATGGCAAGCCATTCATATACACCATATACCATCTCGTCGTAACGAGCTTCTCAGAATCACTGCGTTTTTTTCATCAGTTGCGCTATGGCGCAATGAGCACACGTTGGGCGCGCTCGCCATCGCCTCTCGTGTTTTTGAGACCACCGCCTCCACAAAGCTTGGTTTGTGATGCGTGATGAGACGCGTGATGGACCCTTCATTAAGGAGAGCACGAAGGTCACTGCGCACGCTGCTGTGGCCGTGTTTACGAAAGGAGCATGCGTCTCACACACAAACAAGTAAGAATTCTGACAGTTCTTCCCACTTGTTTTGTGCATACTTGTGCGTTCGTTTCGTGCGCCTTACTTTAGTTCTTACAGCGTGTTTTCAGTGTCCAGCTGTCACAATTGTCTCTCCTCATCGTTCAGTGTATACTCATTTCTTGCATGATTTCTGGAAGTTTTGAGCTTTTGCCGCTTGACGTTTTTCACGTGACCTTGCAATTTGTTTCTCTAGCATTATTTCATTTGGCCTTGTGGCGAAACAATACACAAAGAGCGCTCACCTAATTCTGTGAAAACATGTTTCACTATAAGTTTTACCGATTCCTAAAAAGAGGGATCAGCCACATTTAAAAAGCCTCTTACCTTCTGGTGGTGGTATTCTCACTGTCGCATTTATTGCTTTACCATTGAGGCAAACGTGCCTTTTTAAGGCGAAACAGTGAAAGCTTTGAAAAGTCACAGGGTCGTTTTAGGCGCCGTAATTGTTCACCATCACCACCCCCTAAAAAAGTAAGCAAATAAAAGACATCAATACACATGGGACGCAAACTTGGTCCTCCACGTGCTAGACCAGTATGCTATCACTGAGATACGTCATGCTTGAAACTCCTTTGCAAACTGATCCTTGGCATGCTTAATGTCGAGAAAAAAACAAATAACGTTAACGTGAGTAATACAGCGTTTACAACAGCAAAGGAACAACCAAGCTTCACACACTGCGAATCGTGTGACAAGTGTGTTGTTGAATGCTCCCACCCATTACGAAAGGGATGATGATGATGATGCCTAAACTCTGGCTCAGAGAATTTGGCCAAAAGTTTGTGATATGAACGTTTAGGACTTGCAAAATTCAGACATAAATTTTATTCGTCGCCTGCAACAGCATTGCAAAATTGCATAATATTTCTTGCAGTGGTGTATCGGGTGTCAGGCATCTTCCAAGTATGACGAAGGATGGTATAGTGAATGGCCTCCTGGTACAACCTCTTTTCTAGGACTTAAAGTTTTTTTCCCCAAACTACTTGATTCACGCCTCATTTCCCAGGTTGGGTGTGAGCCAGATATTTAGGCTATACATCATCTACAAAAAACCACTAGGCCTGTGCGTAACGCGCAGCACTGTTACAGCGAAAGCTGGAAGAGTGGAATTTCACTGCCTCTATTTAGCACTCCTTGCGTAGCTGCTGCAAGGACGCTTGCAAGGTACCCACCACGCTAATTGTATAGTAGACAGGCATTGACTATGGCAACCTTCATAATTCTTCGAAGAAGCGTGATACCCACTGTAGGCTTGCAAAGAACATTATGTATTTTTTTCTTTGGTTGACGGCGATGAAGAAGTATGCCAAAAGCTTTTGTAGTCTTCGCAATTCAGTCCATTGGGTATGTGCCACAGTTATTAGGTGAACAGAATCAAGCTTTTGTAAAGGGTTGGAGAATTGAACGACCCACTTGTTGCACAATTCACATCATGTGACACGTGGTTGTTTCTTTGCTGTTTATAAAGTGCTCGATTACTCATAATAACGTGATCCATATCCCGACATCAAGCCTACCTAAAGCCGGTTTGCAAAGCAGTTCCAAGAACCGCCATGGCTCAGTAGCAGAGTATTGGGCTGGCACACAGGGGACCGTGATTAAACTTTTATTATTCTTTGGTGTTTTTATTTACCGTTTTTTTATTTCGTGCGATAGTGGTTACGCATACTAGCCGCGGCGGAAAATTACGGCGCTCACGCAACCCATGTCGTAATCTGATAACAGATTTCACTGTAAAATATTATTTAAGGCGTAGTGGGAACCGTGCAAGAGTCGTAGAAGCTCCCAAAAGCTGTTAAAGAGAAGTACTAAAGAGGCTGCTGTGACTGTGCTGCGCATTCCGCGTGGTCCTAGTGATTTTTAGGCAGTAGCATGTTGATTGCAGCAGTGGTGTTAGATATCACTGTCAGCTACAGCTGTGCGTCTGTAATGCAAGAAAGAAATTATTGTGGGTAAAATGTGACCAATTTTAAAATAGTGAATATTGATTATTGTTCCACTCGTTACAAAATAAATATCAATGTGGAAGCTTTGCTTTGCGTACGAGGTATGTGCTACATAAATATTGTCATGTTGCCACCGTGCATAAAGTTTTTCAAAATACATATTAAATGCTCTTGGTGTCACATTTCGCTTCCCAACCTGTGGGGCAAAAGGAGACTCTGTGTGAGGCAGAACCACACAGAGTGAAAAAAATGCATTCTTTCAGTTTTTTTTTCATTAAAGAGACTTGATATTCACTCTGTGGGCTCTCACGCAGTATTAAAAAGTCCTGTCCTGGGACTTCACGCATAGAATCTTGACAGAACGGGGTGTTGTGTTCCTCCGAAACTTCTTGCAAGTCGAACGCCACCGGTCTTTCATTGAGCAAACGATGTTTTTCGTTGAACGATTGCAACTCATTGTATTATTCAACAATAGAAGGCTAAATATTTTTTGACGCAGTTTCTTTGCTTCTTTTTGCCATTTTGATGAAGGAGTGCTCAGGCGTTTTATTGCTTTTCGACTTCGTTCGCCGGGCTTTGTGAGGCAATGATTGTAAAACTGCTAGATTCAGAATTTCTCGCTCCCATTTCTTTTTTGTTTCAATTAGGATATTAGAGAAATGTCGTTAAATTTCTATCCAAAGACGTGTTTCTGAGCTATTTGAATTGAAGATCCAGCAATATTTATGCGTCTTTTCAGAGCATGCTTGGGAACACGAAAAAATTTCGATGCAGCGAAGGGAATCATGTCCTGAAAGACAATCAGTGCTTTTTCATATCGTTTTCTTCCCGGGAAGTTCTATGCGATATTTTTTTTGCGTTTGCGAACCCTTCTAAACAAAGAAATATAATATATTATAAGTGTAAGTTATTGGCTAAATTAATAAGCTACTCTCAAAGACACTGCCTTTTTGTCCCGTTAAGTTAATCTCACATACGAAAACTGATAAATATTTCCGCCTTGTTCCCGGGCACCGAACCAACTAAGCTTTTGGTGTTATGTAGCTTGTAGTTCAAAACAACAAAATAAATATTTACGTCGCTATACTCAGTCCAGTGTAGCTTCACGTACGAATCCGAAAGTTTGGGTGACCAGAACTTTACCCCTTTTCGACGGATCACAAACACACCGACACCAGCCACGTAATTTCTCCCGTGCGAACGCTGCGAGCAATCTTTTACACATGAAAAGGTAGACAAGTACCAACACTTATTGTTGAAAAGAAAACTAGCTTTTGTATTAGCTACACAGGCCGGCAAAATCTAAATGTAAAGATTTGCTCTGTATCTCATTTTACCCCACCATACCCTATATTAAGTTCCGTGCATATATGTCGTGCTCCTACATGTTTAATGCTAAGCGCCCCACTTTCTTGCATATGCGTGGCCATTTTGGTGGTCCTTGTTACACTTCCGAAGCGGCGTTCTGAGAGGTTGGGGGGGGGGGGGGGGTGCGCATTTTTGTGGCGATTGTTTTGTGTACGACAGTGCATCGGCCTAGTGTTCTGATAAAATGAGGTGAACGTTTGCTCTTTGTCGTTTTTCTCTCTGCTTCCTAGATCCGTGTTTGCGCGATACGTTACCTACTATAAGATGAAGGGTCACTGGTAGGATTGGGGTGGCGGAGAGAGAAAAAGGAAAAGGAGGGGCTGCGTTTTTCAAGCAGCAACTCTCTGCTTTGATAAAAACGGAGTGGTACCAAGCCCTTTCATGCGCGTTCTTCACGACAATTGGACTCTCGATTACTTCAATGCAAATGGAGTGGTGTGAACTCCAGCAAGATACACGTGCTCCTAATCCACCATGCGTCTGATCTCTCCACCCTTCCCCTTACTAGGGCGAAGGGAGTGGTGCTTAGGAGGTTTGGAGCAGAAGTGGTCCTTACACCAACTGTTATATGCTGAAACTGGTCGCATTTCCCAGTTGGTGATACGTTTCTATATTGCAACACTCCTATGATGCAAGCAGATGCACACTACCTTATCTCGATATATCAAGGGTTACAGTCGGAACGCTTCCGTCACCTTCTTCAAGCTGGTCTTTACTACAGCAACGCATCCAGTTAAACCACTGCACACATGACAACACGATACACAAGACACTGCTTCACTTCATTGACAACACCGGCCTAACGCGACACATTTCAAAGCATGGGTAGGCAGGCTAGTAGATTATGAATGATTGTTCAGCGAACTGTGAACGCGAGAGGAACACTCACACGAAGCCCAAAGGAGGCACACAGCGCGTGCACTGCGTGCCTCCACAATACATTAGGCACACATTATATTATGCCAAATATTATGCCTTAAGGGCAAGTCTATGTCGCAATAAAAAAAGAAGCAAACAGGAATGAGCCCTGTTTTCGTCACTGACTAGATAGGAATTTCACGACCACAGGTACGCCTTATCTATGCAGGAATAATCATGAAAAGCCACAACTTTGGCGTAAATGTCATGCAATCAAAACAATAGCAACAAATTAGAAAGTCACGCGCAGAATGGCAAACATATCGAAACTTGCCCCGCGTTGCTCACGCACGAATGGCGCACTAAACGTACTCACAAGCACAATCTAACGCGAGTAAGCGTCTCGCTTCTTACTTCGCTGTGTCTGAATTACATGTCCTTTTGGCAAACAGAGACAGTGCAACGACTGCAGTGACCTTTGTGCATCCGGTAACTACAACAGAAACGTTCCAGTGAAAGAGTAAGGCCAGCCCAGCCGTACTATCCTCCCCACCTCGAGATAAAGGTGCGCGAGTGACCCCCTCTTCTTCTCTCCGAAGGACAAAGTACGCATGGGAGAAGAGAGCGTGCTGCGCCGCGTCTTGGCGATGTGTCAACGCACGGTGCTTGCCCCATCATGCTGGTAATGCTAACGACACGTTAATTCTCTCTTAAGATGCCCGTCACCAGCGGTAAGTGGTAGATATAAATAGCTTGCCGTGCGAACAGTGGACACGTGCTTCTCCGTGACTCGGTTAACGCTACGCACTCACGTGTCAGGGGTCGAAAGTTCGATTCCGAGCGAAAAAGTTTTTAGATGCGGAGCATCTTATACTCGCGCCTTGTAGTGCGCCGTCCGCACCGCTTCTCGAACATTCGACAGCTGACGCGCGCGCATGCGCCGTCGCGCCGTCGCCCACTCTTCCACCATCTGTGCATCCCTTCCTCCTCTACACACCGCGCGCGCTTCACTCCTCCACCATCTGTGCACCCTTCCTCCTCTACACACCGCGTTCGACATCTACAATTCTCCTGATTCTCCAGTGGACGCGCATGTGGCGTCGCGCTTCGAGAACATTCAACAGCTGACAGTGCATGCGCCGTCGTGCTGTATATATACTCAAGGTCGGCGCTCGCTCGCTCAGTTGCCGCTCGTCGGTTGGTTTGTACGGCGCGTCGACGTCCAAGGTCGCGGTGAAATGAATTCCAACGAATCCACAAACACAATGATCGACGTCCCTTCGACCAGCGCCGCCCTTTCGCATACGTGTGTACGTGTTCACTCATTTAACACCCCTCCTACAACCACGTTAACCAATTTAGCCATCGACCCAAGTAAGTCGCAATTTAACACCCCATTTCACAACCACGTTAACCAATTTAGCCATCGACCCAAGTAAGTCGCACTTTAACACCCCGTTAACCAATTATATGCTCCGCATCCTCCTCAGTGTTCCCCCGAGGGAAGCTGCGGGCAATTTTTTTTTCCTAGATTTATTTTTCTTTCTTGCGTTTTCAAGTATCTAGATACGTACACTAGATGGTGAGTTATGGCGACACAGACGCCGGCGACAAAATCCAGCCAGGGTTTCCATAAAATTGCTGTCACAATAATACTCGGAGATCATGGTAAGGATAATGTTCTCGTATAATGATCCACTAGGAAAGAATAAAAACCTACGTGTGGACTTCAATTCTCAAACGAAGATTATTTCAGAAAACTTAGCAAATATTCTGTTCAACTAAGGGCTCATTCCAGCAGCGGTGAAACGCCCTGTGACGTCACCACGACGTCATCGGTTTTCGTCGGGCGAAAGCAAGTGCAACCCGTTTTCTCATCAAAAACGGGTTGGCGGTGACGTAAAGCGATGCTCCATGTTGATGCCGGAACGTTACTCCTTATTGTACCAGGGCCAGTTCCCCCTTTGCGCACCTGACGAACAGAAGAAAATGCGGAGGGCACAAAAGAAGGCGGGGTAGAACTGCTGGGTGTTTGAAGGGTCAAGGTGCAAAGGATTATCGTGTACGAAAACGTCCTGCTGTCGGCCTTTTAACCACCATCGTTTGTCCGTACAGAGGTCCGTCGCGTATTCTCTGCGTTTTTTTTTGACGCCATAGTAACGCGATGGGTCGTTTCATGGCTGCGAGAGCGAACTGATGATGGAGTGATTGTGTAGCAGAAATTTTGTGAAGCCTGCGTCATTGTGTCTAGAAGAAAAATGTACGTGTCGAAGACATGACGTGTCACGTGATCTCTTTTTTTGCGTAACACTTCACAGTGGGATTTAGTCAACATCACGTTTTTTTTTTCACTTGCCTACAGCCGAGCTGTCCAGACCACGCTCGATACAATCATTTTACACTCTCACGGAGAAGTGCTTGCACTTGACGTCCAACAAATTATTCCAGTATCTTGAAGACGCTTGCCACTTGGCGTGATAGCAGGTCATGCTGAAACAAAGCGCAGAGACTTGACATAAAGCCTGCGCAGACAAGAAACTAAATAGAATCTAGATGATAAAGTTTCGGTGCGCAATGGCACGTCCATGGGTAAAACTCAAACGCTTCCTCCCGACCACTGCTGTGTCAATGTGCTTTGCGTACTTTGCAAAGTATCTGAGCTTTATGTGGCCGAAGCAAGTGGCTTCTGAATATTTAGTGTTTCTTTCTCCAAGCACTGTGCGAGTATAAAGAGTGGTATGCACCCTAAAAAACAAGCAAAGGGAATAAATTTACTTGCAAGTTCTCGGCCGTAACTATCGTATTGAATACAAAGCATTTCTTAGCGAACTTCGACGAATTTGAGCGTATACATCTATCTATCTTGCTGCTTACGTTTGGGAGCTCTTGAGGTCCCCCCTTAAATTGACGTTAACCAAAATTAGTACAGGAAGGCAAGGTTGTTCAACGAATATGACGCGCTGGTCAAAACATGAACAATATCAAAATTCCGTAGCGTACGTCGTAAAAACTTCCCACCAGACAGTTACACATACACAAGGGCGGATATGCGGGTATGTGCCACAGGTGATTGACACTTAGCATCTCCCTAAATACGACGAGAACACACGAGGACAATTTAAACACACGAGTGTTAATTGATATGCGAGGCTTAACACCCCAAATTACCATATGATTAGGAGAGATGCCGTATTGGAGGATTGAGGAAATTTTGACCACCTGAAGTTTTTTAACATGCATACAAATCTGAGCACACGGGCCTACAGCGTTTTCGCAATATTGAAAGTGTAGCCGCCACACTCGGGATTCCATTCCGCGACTTGCGGGTGAGCAGCCGAATAGCTTAGCCACTCGAAAACCGCTGCGGGCACGCGCGAGCGTTAATACCCAACATCGGTAGCGCCGACTCGACGAATGCAAAGAATAAACTTCAAGGTCTCAGCTGGAGTCGAACCCAGGCATTCCGCGCGGCAATGAAGCATTTTGCCACAGTGCTATGCCAGGTCTCGGAACTACTTTTCAAGTAGACGCTAACCTTCGTTAAACCTTATTAGTGGTTGCAGTGCTGCCTACCCAATTTTCCAAACGTTACATATGTACTCCTTTATTACAGCCATCACGTCGGGTTACCACCAATCGTGGTTTGTTGCCATGCGCTGAAGTTGATCTATGTAGCAGTGTCGTGGGCTAGCATCCTCACGAGCATCAGTGCTTTATATCAGCTTCTGGTGTTGCTAATACACAAGTTCCAGTTGGTATCGTTGTGCAAACGCAAACAACTGTTTATATCAACATCTACAACATTTCAACATATCTGTGCATGCAACGTTTGTACATATTATTAGCGTCATATTATGACGTGTAACTCAATAAAAAAAGTGAAACACTGTCACCTTTCCGCCGCATGCTTCGTATAACGTCGATTCCTAGGTACGTGAGATCTGCCGAATTTTATCTGCCTTTTGAGTAGCTATCTATGTATCTATCTATCTATCTATCTATCTATCTATCTATCTATCTATCTATCTATCTATCTATCTATCTAATTATCCATTCATTCATCCTTCAATCTAGCTATCCATCTATCTAACGTGGCAGAGTCACACATATTTACCATGTAAATGTGGATATGCCTAAATAATGTTCAGCCTCATCACGAAGAAACACTCCTATAAAGATTTTCATGACCACAGTCTTTCTTTATATACAGCAAACGCAGAAGTATTCGGCTGTTTGTCAGTCTGTTCGTCATCCTGCCAAACTATTTAGCCCCCGCCTAATGTTTGATGCATTCCTCAATGCCCACCCATCTTATTCTGGTGACTGCGTTGATAGTTATAAACATTATCAATCCAAAAGCAACTATTACACATATCCTAGTCATAGCATCTATACATAAGTATTAGGTAGAGTGTTTCCTTTTTTAAAGTGCATAAGTACGTAATCTGAAGGACCATTGAGTTTTTTACGCTGTTCTGACCATTTGACACTACGAACAAAAATCGAGTGTTTCCTACGTTTCACAAAAGCGACCAGATGCTGCCAGCTACCAGTGGCTCTGCGTTCTAAAAGCTTTATTTTCCTTCACACTACTTGAAACTACGCGCTTTCGGAGAGACGAATCTTTCGAAGTTTTTTTCTGCGAAGAACGTAGATGCGTGGTAGTTTTAAATGCGAAGCATTTCTTAGTGAACTTCGGCGACGTCAAGCATATCTATCTTCACGAAGAAACACTCCTATAAAGATTTTCATGACCACAGTCTTTCTTTATATACAGCAAACGCAGAAGTATTCGGCTGTTTGTCAGTCTGTTCGTCATCCTGCCAAACTATTTAGCCCCCGCCTAATGTTTGATGCATTCCTCAATGCCCACCCATCTTATTCTGGTGACTGCGTTGATAGTTATAAACATTATCAATCCAAAAGCAACTATTACACATATCCTAGTCATAGCATCTATACATAAGTATTAGGTAGAGTGTTTCCTTTTTTAAAGTGCATAAGTACGTAATCTGAAGGACCATTGAGTTTTTTACGCTGTTCTGACCATTTGACACTACGAACAAAAAATCGAGTGTTTCCTACGTTTCACAAAAGCGACCAGATGCTGCCAGCTACCAGTGGCTCTGCGTTCTAAAAGCTTTATTTCCTTCACACTACTTGAAACTACGCGCTTTCGGAGAGACGAATCTTTCGAAGTTTTTTCTGCGAAGAACGTAGATGCGTGGTAGTTTTAAATGCGAAACATTTCTTAGTAAACTTCGGCGACGTCGAGCATATCTATCTATCTATCTATCTATCTATCTATCTATCTATCTATCTATCTATCTATCTATCTATCTATCTATCTATCTATCTATCTATCTATCTATCTATCTATCTATCTATCTAGCCGCCTACGACTTTTAGCTCTCCTCGCCATTTCGATAATGGTATCAACACCAAACTTAGTAAGACATAACGTGACTGTATGAATTAGATATTTGATTAGTCACAACATGAAATTATTACATGTATGTCATGTATGTAATGATTTACATTTCGTGGCCGTGCCACTCTTGCAGTGGTTATGTTCACATGGCATGTTTTAAAACTAGTATGGTGTGACATGATTGCATGGCGAACCCATGCGACAGACTCTCGCATGAAAATCATGACATGCGTGTCTTGTAACACGATTACATGCCACGCTCATGATGCGCTCATGGCCGCTTCGCTAGCGTCACATATAACAAATTTGGTATTATCGTACGTGAATAGACGTTCAAAGTAAATGACACATCAAAACGTAATAATAATGACAAGGAAGTTACGTAAAGCATCATTTACCTCCACCTCGTAACGTTGCTCTGAATTTAAAGTGACATATCAACAACTCTCGTTCATGCTTCACATATCGTAAATTCCCACTGTACGTGGGGTCTGCAATTTTTTTACGTATTCAAACTTGCAGGGTACATAAACATTGATTTACCTTTTTTACAGTACCACCACTGCGTTCTATTTGGGCGAAATATGACCATATATATCAAGTGGACAGTTCTACAATGGGTTTTTTTCAACACAGTTTGCAAAGATCCGCTCTACTACCGGTACCCGAAAGAGTGCCCAATATTTGATAAATAAACCCTATTTACTAGAGTGAACATTTCACGTATTGAGGAAAGTTCTTACCCTGCAATGCGCTCACTCAAACTGAAACCTTCGCATGGCAGGTCCGCGTCGGCTGCACAAAGAACTTTCGTCGGACAGCCTATACTTTTGCCCGTCTTAGGCAAGTCATACTGAAAGTGCACGAGGAGCATAATTGTTTTGTCAAAGGATTCGAAAGAATTTATTTGAAAATATTTCATAAAGTAACACCTGCAATCATCATAAATCATACAAGGCCAAGATTATGATAATTTGGAGCCAGAAGAGATGCATGTTGCAGTCAATCACAACATTTTTACAAACAGAAGCCATTTTGATTTTATTGCCGAGTTCAACTGTACAAGAGGTCTGGCTGAAAGCGTAAGGCATTAGAAAAGTTTCTTTAATTTTCACGCCGATAGCTTTGTCCTGACATGCAACAATCACCACAAGCGACTACCTGACTTTTTTTAGTAGAGAGACAGCTGCGTGAGTTCCCATATGCATCACTTACATAGATACACCACCAGTACTCTAAGCATGTAGCGTCTAGGATTCCTATAGTAGCTTGTTTAATTATGAAAACAAAAGTGGATTGTGTAATTGGGCGAGTTTTACACTGTGAATGCAATAACGTTCTTACCGCAGTGATTTTTAGAGCACTAATTTAGGGTGTTCCGGTTTGCTGCTTATATGAACGCAGCAGGAGAACCCGAAACCGGACGTTGGCACTATACTCTACATTTTGTTAAAATAATAAGTTTCCTGTGGCTTAACCTGGTGAATGTTGTAAAGCAGAAATAAAAAGAAGCTTGTATTTTTAGTGATTGTGTGTTTCAGTATTCAATGCCAATTGAAATTCCTCCAGCTGCTGTTAAAAACGTACAAGAGGGGGACATTGCCAATTATATCCTAAAGCGCTCCAAGAAATCCTGAGGGGGACGACAGAACACAAAGAAGAGGTATTGCCAGCGCTTAAGGTGTGCACTGGTTGACACTCAGCCTTTTTTATGGCTACCTTATGAACTCTGATTGAACTTCTGCAGCATAGCGACCAGAAAACAAAGACTGCTCAAATCTGCGAATAATACTGTTTGTTTCAGACGAACTCCTAGAGCTTAGTTCATGGCTTGCGTTGCTTGTAAAAGAGGTGCACCAGTGCGGTCACCCTTAATATTCTATTTTCGGGCCTGATCAATGCATTTCGCATTTAGAGGAGGCTGCAGCTAACGGCAGCCAGAATGTTAGGAATTTGCTGATGCGCTGCATGACGATGACGCTAAATGCATGTGACTGACTTTTACATCAATTAGGAAATACTTTTAGGCTCTCCATGGTCTTCGTCATAAATAAAGAATCAAATTGGAAGCAACAACATAAAGAGAAAATTGCAATCAGACCTGTTGTAAACCTGAGACAACGCTCACGGGGTTGGAGAGTTGAAATCGAACTATTCGAACGCGTTCACTAACGTGGATGGCTTTTCACGAAGTTTAAATTCTCGTGTTCACTTTTTGCTGCCTTTCTTCTAAAGTACCTTTTCATGAAACAATAACAGGTCAGGAGCCAGTGATGTAAAAGTATGTACATACGTATGTATGTATGTATGTACGTATGTATGTATGTATGTATGTATGTATGTATGTATGTATGTATGTATGTATGTATGTATGTATGTATGTATGTATGTATGTATGTATGTATGTATGTATGTACGTATGTATGTATGTATGTATGTATGTATGTATGTATGTATGTATGTATGTATGTATGTATGTATGTATGTATGTATGTATGTATGTATGTATGTATGTATGTATGTATGTATGTATGTATGTATGTATGCGTTTGCGAAACATCTCGAGAAATTCTTTTCATCGGCAAACTAATAGCCTGCCCATCTAGTTAAAGCAAGGATCAGCAGTGCACATAAAAGAAGAAATGGAAGCATCAAACCATAAACCAGAATAAAATTATCTGAATAGTGGAAATGAAAAATATGCAGCCTAACTGCTCCCAATTCAATGTCAAACCAAAAAATAACGCTCGCCATCTCAAAGGTACAACGATAGCATGCTTACACTTGCATTGGTTGTCCCTGCCACCTTCTACGCCTCAACTATCTCCCTGATATTTTGGCCTGGAATAGATGCAAGGACCACGCTGTCTTCAAAAACGGGCTTAACCCATCGACACAAACATGGGTTCCGGCGAATCCCAAAGCTGCTGTCGGTACACAGAAATGATGCTCACAGAGTGTATCATTACGTAAAGTTCCTGCCTGAGCCCCTGACCTCCTGTCTTGCGCAGAATGAAAGGTGTATTCGAGGGCTGAATTTCCTTTCAAAGGCACAGCTTGAGAACTCACAAATAAATTTACATAGCATTTTTTTTCTTTTCCATTAAGTAGTTAACGACACACTGATTGTTGCTGGAAGGGTTAGTTACATAAAAATAGTTTCACACTGCCCACTCACTATTTCGGTTTTGGAGAGCGCCAAGTGAGGTGGGATCTAAAGTGGTTTGCATGTGAACATAGCTGGCTACATGAAAACAAAACTGCATGCACGTGTTCACCGCAATGACAACTTTCTTCAATGAGAGCTTCCCGGGTGCCCCTATAAATAGATATGATACGTTGTAAATATGCATGACCCATAAAAATGCGCAGCCAAAGCAAGTAGATCAGCCTTTGGGCTTTCTGCAATCCAACCCGCTATTGATTTGGAAAAATCTGCTAGGAGAGCATTTGCAAGGGTCGAGGAAGCCAAAACGAGCTCATGACGTAGGTGGCAGTGGGTTGTTTAGACAAACACCAAAAGGGTGTTCTGGCATGAGATCAACTGTAAAAGTGATTTTATGTGTGTCAAGCATATTATAATTTTGAGACGACAAGTGTGTTTCCGCATATATATCTCACACGTTAACTCGCCTGCAAAGGCTTCTCCGAGCAAATGCAAGAGGAGCGACAAACGATACAAAGATACAGCACCATGTTTCGACTGAAATTTATTAAAAAGCATTGCGAATGTATATAGAGTCCTTCAATGAGAACTGACAATCAAATCATGTACAAATAGTAGAAACTAATATTGGCCTTTTGACTGTATTACAAAAATTATGATAAAAGTGTGAAGAAAATGGGGCGGACAAAAACACAACTTGCCGCCGACAAAGATTGTACCTACTACTTTGGGATAATGCACTTGGTGCTTTTAATAAGTGAGCTAAAGCGGTGGCTGTCCTCTTGTTGACATTATCAGGTGTTACCTTGCACGGAAACCTGGGAGTGTTAGTTGGCACTCTCCGTTGCACGTGATCTTTTTACGTGTGAGTAGCTAGCTAGAAGCCCTCCCACACTAGATGAAAGAATTAAATCTACAGGAACGAGAACCTCGCTATGAATAAACAACAAAAAATTTTATGGCCTCATTTTGTTGTCAGAGGAATTTTGTTCACCGTGCGTTTAAAACATATTACACACTTACACACTTCTGCATGTCATCAGAGCTACACCCTTCTTAGTTCGAGAGGTGAAGCTGCTCAGGGAAGAAAGTACACCGCTTGTACTTTAACACTGTCCCCCTACATCCTTGAGTCTGGGAGTGACACTATAAATTCATTGCACCACAGTTTACATTCAATGCACACAGTTTGTCTTATTCCTTTCTTGTGCCTTCGGTCTGGCCTCCCACTCGTCTTCACGCCTAGGAATCATCACACACCTAAACAAACTCATAGCTTCGAGCCACACAACTTGAGCTATACCTGAAATTTTGAAATGGGCTGTTGCTTTGCAGAATGCACAATCCAGCTTGGTTGTGATGAGAAATATGCCACAGGGCATTCCTAAAAGCGAAGTGCAAGTTCTGCCTTTTAGTCACTTTGAACACCACGAAAAAAAAAGCAGCAATGGCTTCCAAGCACAACATTCACATACCAGTATGAGTATGACTGAAAAATCACCTTAAGTTGAGCAATTTCTCGTGCCTCATTCAAAAAGCAGCTACGCTCATTCTAGAAGTCGGAGCACATCCTGAAAAAGCTTCAAAGTGGGCACAACATTCTACTTGCCACGTATATTCTGCAAATTGGAACAACAAAAAATCATCCATATAGCAGGAGAACCTTACAGAACTAGAAGTCAACAACCTTTCATGAATGTTTTTCTCGTCAGCACAGGCCAAGTATAAGTAAATAAAAGTCAACACGGTGCTTAACCAAATATAAACAGCCTGCCGCCGCAAGGAATCTACTGCTCTTTGTCAAAGATGCTGTAGATTTTCTTTTAGCCGTATACTTTCATTGAAAGTGTCGAATGTCCCTGCCAGGTACTTGGAGCTGTTTTTCAAACAGTTACTTCAATCTACAATTTCTCGCTAGGCCACAAATGTGTATTTCTAACAGCAGGGTAGTTGTGCTAGATATAGCACTGTATCAATACTTAGAGACCTGCACTTGACCTGCATTTAAAGGAACAATAACAGCAGGTTGCTAGACTTGAGAGATATAATATATACTGCTATGTAGTTATTTGTTTTCATGTTTAATTCAGCTGAGTCCGTGGGCTACAAGCGGTTTGTCACGCCCAGTATGAAGGTTTTGCTGCACAAGCTGCAGCATCTTGTGGTGACACAGGATATGCCCGAATCTGTTGCGCCTACCACAGCTTTTTATAAATTTGTGCACTTGTTGGCGGTATAAGTCTCCTGCATGCTAAAGCACTGCTGCTTTTCTTGTTCAGGCACCCAAATGTGGCCGAAAGATCAGCCACGCTAATGGCCTTGCAAAATACTCTATGTGGATCATCTTAATATAAGCTGGCTGAAGCATTTCTCAAGTAATGTCTAGACGTCATACTGCAGGCTCAACTTAAAAGGAGTTGCCTGAAGCCGAGGATTTGCTTACGCATGCGAGTTACTGTAGGCGTAAAAGTAGACACAGACCATCTAAAATGAAGCAAGAGAAGAAGACAGCTGTCGCACTTACCACGCACAGTGTTTACCACAGGGTCTGCGTGAAACGAAAAAGTCGATAGGGATACGTTTTAAAGGTGGTGGATGTTTCAACGTTTGTGACAACCATATTAAAATAATTCTCGTTCTCCTCACAGACCAAAAGGAAGAAAATTGTATTCATGCTATAAACGAAGAAACGTGTACAAATTTACTAACGCTGAATTGAGCCAAACGAAGAAGGCCACAATTAGAGATGCAATAGAAATTTTTTGGTTAAACTGTTGGGCCGGAGAAACATGATAAAACTGCTGTTTACTCGAACAAGGGGCCTGAACTCATACAAAGGGGCAATTTTTTGATAGTTATGATCACGTTGTGCAAAGTAACAGTGAATCTAAAAACAGCAAAGTTCATATTACTTTTACTTTTTTGAGAGCATAAATCGTAAATACAACATAAATAGAGATATCAAAAGGAAATGAACGCAAAATTGACACATATACGATTCTTGACTGCATAGAGTAGATTACATCGGCGTCACACGAGGACTTTTTCTCGTCAGCAGGAATTATTTGGGTCTGATTTCTTAATCATGATCAACAATGATCGATGCTGAACGGTGCAAATCAATCAAGATCAAGTTTGGCCGAGATGTGAGCCCAACCGCAATTTAAAAGCCAGATCGCGATCAGAATTGTCTTTGTGACACCGGTAGTAAACGGTACTTACGTCGCACTTACTGCGTCGAATCATGCGATGGCAGAAAGGGCTACAAAAGAGAAGACGACAAACGGTCTTCATGACTGACCGCGCGACTTACCCGGTCATGCAGCGTGGGGAGTGGCCAGGTAGAAAATGTTGCCGCCAACCGCCTTGCTGAGTCGGACACGAACAGGAGGGGGCACCGCGAAACACAAAGCCGATAATTGCAGCCATGCAGACTCTAAGTATACTAAACTTTTACATTGCTAACTACTGATGAAGGAACCGTGGCGCAACGCTCCCTTATTTTGACTGCCAAACGCTATGACGTGATTAGAACAGCCCATATTACAATGCTGTACCTGGTATTGACGATGTATAGGCTCCTAGACGAACACAAGTGGAAATCTTGAAAGCTATAGCATCTTTTAAAACTTGGTGATCTTACATATTCTACACATTGTAATATTATTTTTAAATATATTGGCATGTTTATTTTGGTGACATTTGGTGAGAGCAACAAGAAAATTATTGTGAGGGCGCATCGTGAGGGTGCAATAGAAAGCAGGCGACAAGTGCGTAAGCGAAATTTGAATAGCGCTGTACAATGGTGAATCACAATTTATTGCGCCCATATGTTCAAATTAGGGTGCACTTTAGAAAGTCTCAAGTGGTTAAAATTTGTTGAGTCCTCAACTACAGAGTTTTTCGCAGTCATGAGGTGGGTTTGGGACACATATATACCTTTCAATTTTTTTTCTGGTCAGGTTTAAATTTTTGTGATTGTTGTAGTGGTGCCTCTGCGCAGGATGTCGATATATAAAGGTGTGGATTATCCTTGAATATAGCCAATTGGCGATTTTCTCCAGTCGTCGTGTGTCTCTATCTTCCTGTGTGCTGTGTGTACTTGCACCCTCACGATGGTTTCTATGTGAAAACACCAACTGTCTTAAGAGCCTACTCTTCTGATGAGTGCAAATTTAGCAAAAAAAGGTTCATTTCGAAACTAGGAGTTCCGGTGCATGCCCTGTGAAACAGTGTCGGCTGTAGCATATTCACGTTCAGCCACCTATTGCGACATATGGTCTAAGAACATAACTATTTGTGGTGCGATTTTAAAGACGCTTTGTCACCGTGAGCTTTATTTGTGAGCTTTTCCCGACGTTCCGAATAGGACCCTCTTCACAGCCAGCAGAAACAAATTTAGGCAATGAGTGAGGTCAGTGAAGTACGTACACAGATCGGCGAACTCATTGGACAGTACACGAGATTCAGATCGAACTTTGAGTGTTAGTCAGGGTGAATGGCATTCTTGCAAGTTTGAGTCCGAGTCAGCCCGATTGAACAAAGTTTTCGCGAGTGTGGGTTCAAAGTGCAAAACATATTTCTTGAGTGAGCCTCAATGAGCTCCACTGTTCTCTTTGCTCATCTCCTTCTCCTGGTCCTCAGCGTTTCTGCCAGCATAGCCTAGAGTCACGTTTATACTCGCGTCTACTAAGCAGTATAGTTCATTAAAACTTGTGTTCGAGAGTACAGTATAAAAAGGCACCAAGAAGAGCACCAACGACGTAACACATTTGTGTTAATGATCGACGACGCCATGGTTGACTCATGAGACGTGAGTCTATTTATTCACTCAGATTCAGATCGAGCCGTGAGTGTTAGTCTGAATGAGTCCGGAAGAGTAGTAGTTTGGTAAGTTTGGGTCTGAGGGAGTCTATATTTGTGTGTGTGCGCCCTGATCAAGAAATATTTGCTGACTCTAAATTAAAGAGAGCGCGAAGCACAAGATATATTTCGGGAGCGAGAGTGAGTGGGCTTAACAATTTTTGTCGAACTATAGACGGTAGAAAACTTATCACATAGGACGACGCCAACGGCTTGCAGTCTGGCTGCAGTTCGATCAGCCGAGTGTCGCACAATAATATACGGACTTGCAGAACCAACAACTATGTCCACTTTGACCTGCGAATAAATCTTTAATAAGTGATATCAATGCTTTGCGGATATTTCAGTGCGCATATTTTGGTCCTTTGCAAACAGTATTTGTTCCAACCTTTTGATACTATCCCACCTTTGCCTTTTTACTGTATACTGCGTTTTATGATGCTACAAAATTAGCCTAAAATCAAAATCAAAATCGAAGATTCTGCAATTTCGATTGAGACTCACTATCATCATGATAACACAGCGATTTGAAGCATCTTATTTTCGTGTGTTCCCGCTCTGCATTCTCGGTCAAAAACATCAAGTTAGGGTGGCCAAGTCAATCGTGAGAAGTGTAACAGTGACCAATAACGACAAGCACTAGTGAAAAAAGCACAGTTTCTACACGCAATATGTGCGCTGCACTTGTAACAGCGTTATTGTAAGATATCTTTCCTATTTAATGCCTACTCAGGCCACAAGGGTATTTGAACGAAAAAAGAGCTTTGCATCATCAGTGAATTCACTTGATGAGAGTATTTAAGCACAAAATAACTCCAACAACACAAACATCTGAGCGCGTGAGTGCATGATCAGCAATCCGCAGGTGATTTGGATGATGTTCACACATGAATTTCAGCTTTAATTCACTCTTGCAAGTAAAAAGATGCATCTATCGAAAGGACCATGATACTGCGAGTTTCCATTGCTGGTGAGCCTGTTGCCATTTTGTACAATAGTTTAGACATTGGTCCTCAAACTGAGGCGACTGCGCAACCAGAAATAGACCTTTCTATTCTGAAGAAGATGTTTCGTGTACACTCTACGCTGTCACGCTACAAAGCGTATATACCCTACACCCTTTGCTACTGAAACCGGCAGGTTAAGTAACGCTTCTACTCTTCCCCTACCACCTCAATCCTATAGGTGGATAATCGTAGCAATGAGCAGCAACACGACAAGATGATCAGACAACAGACCTCCACAGGTATAAAATGCCATTTGTGTGGGCTAGCGACAATGATCCACAACTGTCATAGACAGAGCTCGCCAAGTTCACGCAGCTTGCACCCGAATTCCAGATAAAATCACCCTTCGTCTTATTGAATTGCGTAGAGTGTGGTAAATGCAGCTATGCCTTCATAAAAGGAAGCATTGCAAGTTGTTCATTACCTGCACCCTTGCTTTTTTGACCACACATGTACAGCATGTTGGAACAGAAATGGAGACCCGCCTAACATTTGATAGGTTAGCATACCTACCCTGTCGACAACAAACGTGCTGCCTAAATTACCTATTATGCACTAGCAGTCTCATAAGTATGAAAAATGGAATGAATAATGAACCACTACAGAGAGAAAGCACGGGAGCTGCTCCTGCTGAAGAAAGAAGTCTTTGTTAGGAGTACAACCGTTCACGCTGCGAGTGTCAAAAGAAAAAGGCGTTGTTGTGTAATCAGCAATGACTAGATCTTACATTATTGAGGTGCATGGTGACGTGCTAAAGAGAAAGAAGCACACCTGTGTTTTGTCCCTCAGCTGTTTGCGTAGCGATGTTCTTGAAGCACATTGCAGTTGATCAAATGGGTCAATGATCCAAACAGCTGCATAAACGTGGTGCTACTTTTACATCAACTACATGAAATCTGCGTGAAGTCATGTGAAAAAAATAGGATCTTATTAGCAGCTTTGCTTCAGTTGTATGTCTTCTCCCTAGACCTTCAAGATCAAGGAAATCCCAGTGGGTAGGTACATTTGTTCAAGCTCGCATAAGCCTGACAGTCAAAGTGAAGCGGAAGCCAGGCTTTGGACGAATAGCAAAAAGACTGCAGTGCTCAGGTGTCATTTGTGCGCTGCCGAAAGTGTTGTGCGGGTTTGGCATCTGTGTCTGGCGTATTTGCTGTGGGTGGTAGTGTGAGCAGATTACTGTGCCCTTTCACAATAGTAAAATTTGTGCTTCAAGCTTTGTTATCAATAACACAGTGTGTTCAGCAAGCCTGCTTTCTCCTCGTTGATGTCTCCTGTGTGTGTTGTGAGGAATCGTCCTTGTGTACTAGTGTGCCCTTTCATCGTGGTGGACTCTGACGTTTGGTTTAATTTCAGACAGTGTGTTCTGCGGGCCTCGTGTTTGCTTTGTGCGCCATGAATGATAGCTTCGAAAGTAACAGATTAATGCACTTTTTTACAATTGTTTAAATTTTGTGTGATTTTTACTTACAGACAGTTCGAAAGAAAACATGAAATGCTTTCTTGACGATGCGAGTTCCCGGCAGAGGTGTAAGCGCAGAACACTTTGAATAGCTGCGCTGTCGCATTTCACCAGTCACAGATGCTACTAGATATTTAAGTTCTGCAAACAGATATATAGAAGTTTTAAACCACATTGGTCACCTTGTTTTGTTCGAAAGCTCACTATGTCTATATATTTATTGTGAGTACAGCAGTGATTTCACTTGTTACCATATCTTACCACAATTTTTCTATTTGCCTCTTTTTCTCAAACCATTTTATTGCCTTTTATGTTCCCAAAAAGTAAGTGCTCCGTGAAACTGCAGTTTTCTTAGCTCCATGGCTCTTATTGGCTCCACTTTCATAGTTCCTGGCAATCCTAGAGTTGGTTGTAGCTGTTATTCTGAATCATGCAAGTGTTTAGGACCTGTTGTAGTAGGTCTGTTTTTGTGTGTTTATACCGAAAACACACTTTAAAACATGACTGTGGTTATGCATGGTAATTAAGTCACAGTTATATTTCACAATTGCTTGCTCACTTCATAGGTAATGTTTTCCATGCGTTGTGATTGCTTTCCTTTGAAGGCTTAAAGAGCAGACATGAAGAAGGCGTAGGAGAGTAGCAAATATGACGGCACTTTCTCGTGTTTGTTACTTTTCTACGTCTTTATTCTTTCTATACTCTGTTAGTGTTTTCATTGCACAACAAACTTGCCCAGAGCTATGCTCTTTGTGACGTAGTGTCAGTTTTGGGCCCAGGACCACTCAGCAAAGAACTGCATCGAACTACGAGCGCACAGACACACCCACAAGAATATATTTACAGAGAACGTAACTATGAGCGAGTAACACTTAAAGTAGTAGAAACACGCAGTCTATAGCTGTAATCAATGTCTCTCTAAATTAGTAAAGTCTCGCCGGGTTTTGATGTGGCTGGCGGGTTGCTGGCGCCGATCGCTCATGGGCTGTGCGCAGTCTGGCTCGTTGCCGTCCTCAACGTGCGTCGGACCACGCCGTGACATGGCCTTCTGCCGCAGCAGCAGCAGTCGGTAGCTGATTGGTAGCTCCGCAGCAGCTCTCCGCCCCCACGCTCGTCTCAGCAGCACACCGGGGTCGCGCCAGCCACCCGGAACGGCAGCATGAACATCAGGCGCGCAGCAACCAAAACCAACAGCCACTCTGGATGGCAGCCAGCACCGCGGAACCTCGCCTGGTCCTTGGGCCAGTCACCAAGCCGGAGTACAGGGCTCGTTCACAGGATGTCCAGCTGTCCGGAACGGCAACCAGAACAGCAGTGGATTGCTTGGTCCCTGGGCCAGTCGCTAAGCTGGAGTCCAGGAACGGTATAGCGCCTAGATGCCGTTGTCTAGTTCCCCGGACCGGATGTCTAGCCGAGAACTGACTCCTTGCACGCGCTGCCTCGAACCACCGCACGCACCACGCGCACACTTCATTTTGCTCTTCGACCCCGCACGGCGAACACTGAATTCTTTTTTTCGCGCCTCTGTATTATCACACACCCCGTTCAAGAAAGTTGTTTACAACTTTTATGACGGGAGGAAGAGGCGTAAAAATGTCACAAAGTTCTAGATAGTTCACTGAATGTCCAGTTGTACATCCACAGCACTTCAGAAGTGTACATAACATAGTGCAATACATTCCCATTACACGCTGCTCAGATAATCTGCTCCGACATTATCCGATACTTTGATGTAAGAGACTGAAAATGAGTACTTTTGTAAGAGTAGGCTTCATCGCAAAACTAGATTGCTCAGGTGTTTAGCGGATTGCAAGTATTGCAAAGGCTGGTGGTCGGATGGTATGACAAATTGTTTGCCGTACAAATACAAATGAATTTTGTTCACCACCCAGACAAGTGCCAAGCATTCCCGTTCGATGGTGGAATACCGGGTTCCTCGAGGCAATAGGTTGCGGCTCGCGTAGGCAACAGGATGCAAAACCTGGTCCTCTCCTACCTGGAGCAGTACGGCACCAAGGCTAGTGGTCGAGACGTCGGTGCGGAAAACAAATTCCTTTGTCATGTTGGGTGCTTGTAAAATGGGAGTATCTCCAACCTTGTTCTTCACAATAGTGAAAGCTTCTTCCTGAAAAGGTCCCCACGCGCTGGTTTTGCTCTGCCCTTTCCGTGTGAGGTCGGTCAAAGTCTTGGTGATCTCAGCGTAGTTTGCGATAAATTTCCTGTAATAGCCCGTTCGACCCAGGAAAGACTGCAGGGCTTTCTTCGTCTTTTGCCTTGCAGTTGCGAGTATCTAATCAAGGGTTTTCAGGAGAGGTTCAACTTTACCGTCTCCGATTCGATGGCCAAGAAAACAGATGGTTTGCTCTCCTATCCTACACTTACTTGGCTTGATGGTTAAATTGGCACGTTGTATTCAGTCATATACACTCTGTAGAGTGACCAAAAGTTGAGGCCACGTGTTTGTGGCAATGACTACATCGTCAAAATAGTAATAAACATTTTCTAGATCACCTAGAACAGCTCACATGAGGCGTGCGAAAACAGCCGGAGCTGTCTTTATGTCAAAGGGCATGAACACAAAATGGTATAGTCCAGATATACTGGAAAAGGCTGTTTTTTTCCGGGTTTCCACAGCCATGAGCCTTTGGTGAAGTCAAATTTCCACAGCAGTGGCTGGGTTTTCACAGCAGTAGCCTTTGATGAAGTCAAATTTTGAGAATTTGCATGGACCAGCAAGGGCAAGAACCACGTCTATACGCGGTATTGGTTCACCGTCCGCAATCAAGATCTTATTTAGCTCTGAAGTCGATGCATAAACGAATCATGTTGTCAGGTTTTTCAACAACTACGATGAGAGCATGGCAATGTGACTGCATCCTTTCAATTATGCCCAACTTTAGCATTTCTTGGAATTCTCTCTCGACGCTTTCCCGCAGAGCTCGTGGGATTGTATACTGCGGGATATGTATTGGTTTATCGGATGCCAAGTGTAGTGTGCAATCTACTAGGTCAGTTTTTTCTGGAAGGTCCGAAAAGATTATCTCAAATCATTTGAATAAATCAAGCACATCAGAACGCTGTTCAATGCTCAGATTCTCTAATAAATTCACATCATCCGCTGTCTGTGTGCGAAATAAGCTAGGGTAAGGAATCCCATGTGAGCTTTCTTCACTTGACAATTCCTCGTTCACTTCCGGCGACCCTTCAACTTCGGTTATGACCGACACCTGCTGCACCTGTAAAGGTTCGCGTTCCTCGTACTTTTTGAGCATGTTGATGTGAAAAACTTTTCTTTTTCCACTTATCGCGAGAACGTAGTCGACCTCATTCTTGCGCTCGACGACTTCAAAAGGATCTTTTTATTGCATGAGGAGTTTGTTGGTAACTGTCGGCAAAAGAAGTAACACTTTATCCCCGACGTTTAGCTTTCGAGGACGGCTTTTGCGGTCGTAGTAAGTCTTTTGTTTTGTGCGCGCTCTTTCCAATTCATCACGCGCAAGTTTGCATGTCTCTTCCAGGCGGTTTCGAAGGTCGACCAAGTAGGTATAGGTAGTGCGGATTTCACCGTCGATGTCTTCATTGCTCTATAGCTCCTTCAGCAGCGTCAGTGGTTCTCACACGTGACGACCGTAAGTTAGATGAAAAGGCGAGAAGCCCAAGCTCGCTTGCGGCACCTCTCTGTAAGCGAAAAGGAGTGGGGCGAGGTACCTGTCCCAGTATCGTGGCTTTTCCTGGCATCTCCTCTTGAGCATCATCTTCAGCGTTCCAATAAACTTCTCAACAAGCCCATTCGCTATGGCATTGTAGGGGTCATTTGAAGAAATTTGATGGAAAGAAGACGGCCCACCTCTCCCATGAGTTCCGCTGTAAAACTTCTTCCTTGGTCGGTAACGATCTCCTTCGGTAAGCCGACTCGAGAGAAAATCTCAATCAGTCCTTCAGCTACATGCACAGAATCAATTGCAGGAAGTGCAATGACATCCGCATATTGGGTGACAAAGTCGATAAGAGTTAAAATGTAACGGTTGTCACGGCCCGACTTCGGTGAGAACGGACCGATTAAGTCAACCGCAACACGCTCAAAAGGCGTACGAATGAAAGGCATGTTTCCTAGAGGCGCAACACCAATTTTGCCTTTTGGTGTCATTCGCTGACACTTATCGCAGGACATGACGAACCGTTTCACGTCGCCATGCAGATCCGGCCAGTAAAAATCTGCTAAAATGCAATCTGTCGTGCGCCGAATGCCTTAGTGCCCTGCCATAAGACTTTCGATATGATTGATTGATTGATATGTGGGGTTTAACGTCCCAAAACCACTATATGATTATGAGAGACGCCGTAATGGAGGGCTCCGGAAATTTAGACCACCTGGGGTTCTTTAACGTGCACCCAAATCTGAGCACACGGCCCTACAACATTTCCACCTCTATCACAAATGCAGCCGCCGCAGCCAGGATTCGAACCCGCACCCTGCGGGTCAGCAGCCGAGTACCTTAGCCACTAGACCACCGCGGCGGGGCTGCCATAAGACTTTCATGGCCGAATTTAAGGATATGCTTCCTGAGGAGCTTCGGCACGACGAGCGGGCTAAACGTCCTGCCTGTCGGAAGGTAGTATTGTCGGGAAAGAAGTCCTCCTCTTTCAAGAAACGTGTCATGGTGGCCTTTCGGTGACTTGAAATCTTTACCAACTTTAGCAAACACGGCTTTCAATGCTTTGTCGTTCTGATACTCTTCTGAGGACTGGTCTTTTGTTACGTAGCACCATTTTATTTTTGGAACGTACAATGGCGTTATTTTGTCCTCGTGAGGTTTAACCGTAGCGGAAACATAGTGAGGGCACTCCTCAGCTTCCGTGCTGCAGTTTCGCGTAGCATTGTCGCTCTTGTCGACTGTAGGAGGCTTCCACTTATGACCCGGCTTGTGAGGATCTTTGACATCTGGTAGGTTACCAAGCACCAAATTCTAAAGCGGCTTGTCCATTGAAAGTGCAGTTATCTCTCCTTTTAAGTATGGGCTGTTCACGGAAATATCGGCCTCTGGTACTTCTATGGCGGAACCATCAATGAGTAAGACTCTGCTACTCTTCCCCGTCAGGCGTTGTTTTGGCACTAGGTTTCTTCTGATAATGGCAGTATTACTGCTCGTATCTCGAAGAACCCTGACTGGTTTACCCAACACTTCGCTTTCAACAACTGGCATTTCTTGTACCAGAAATACTGGTATCCTTACATCCACACTTGCATTAGGAGGGTCACGTACCTTTCCTTTTTTCCCTCCACCAGTGTTGTCACTCGAGGGGAAACGATAACGGTTCTCGTTCACTGCACATGCAGAACTTTTTCCTTTCTGTGCCTTCATGCTCCAGCACTCGTCGCTCTTGTGGCCAATTTTCCCACATACGCTACACTTTGTCGCTTCTTTAGCTGGGTTCCGACATTGATGTGCTTGATGTCCCAGACGCTTGCATAGCATGCATCTTGTCAGTGGTTTCTTGGGAGCATTATCAAGACTCTTGAAATCTTTAAAGTCGTGTGTACTCTTTCCTAGGTTTGACAGATTCTGCGCTTCCATGAAGCGATCAGTAGCGTCAGCTAGCTGTTGGAGTGATTTGCTCTCGCGTTATTTCAAAAATTTTGTTAGTTTTGAATGGCAACAGCGGAGAAACTGTTCGGCGAGCATGTGGTCTCGAAGGCCATCGAATGTTCTGGGCACATCAGCCATGTCAACCCAGAGGTCGAAGTACCCTGAGAGTCTAGCGGCTAACTGTCTCCCGGTTTCTCCATCTTCTGGCCGTGCCTTGCCAAAACTTTTTTGGTACCCTTGCGCAGTGAATCAAAACCTCTGCAACAAGGCATTCTTTACTTTCTCAAAGTCTAGAGAATGTGTGGCAGTCATTCGACCAATTACTGTCAACGCTTCGCTACTCAAACACATGCTCACAGCTAAGGCCCAATTCTCTTGTGGCCAGCCATGTCCTGTTGCCACGCGTTCGAATCTTTGCAAGTTTGCGTGCAAATCATCACGTAGCTCATCGGACAGCGGAAGCAATTTCTGTGAATTTAGTACGGCAGAGGAGCAACTCGGCTGAGCCATAGAATCAGAGTCAGCTGCTGCATCTACCCTCGAAGCTCCTTCTTGAAGCTTTAGCTCCAGCTCAAAGATTTGCTTCGCTCTCTCATCTGCTTCCTGGCTCGCCTCTCTCTCAGCAGCACGTTCATCTCTTAGCCTCACCCTTTCTGCCTCAACCCACTTACGCAATTCTGCGCCACTCAATCCTAGTTGTGCCCCAACAGCAGCTAATCTTTCTGTGTTCATCATCAAAACAAGTTTTGTGAATGTGCACTCGAGAGACGCGAACTTCCTTCGACGTTTCTACGAGCGGTATCCTGGCAGGCTCGCCAGATTGTGACATAGTGTCCGTTTTTGGCCAAGGACCACTCAGCAAGGAACTGAATCGAACCACGAGCGCACAGATACACATACGAGAATATATTTACAGAGAACGAAACTATGAACGAGTAACACCTAAAGTAGTAGAAACACGCAGTCTATAGCTGTACTCAATGCCCCTCTAAATTAAACAAGTCTCGCCATGTTTTGATGTGGCTTGCGGGTCGCCGGCGCCGATCGCTCGTTGGCTGTGCGCCGTCTGGCTCATTGCCGTCTTCAAAGTACGTCGGACCACGCCGTGACACGGCCTTCTGCCGCAGCAGCAGCAGTCGGTAGCTGATTGGTAGCTCCGCAGCTGCTCTCCGCCACAACGCTCGTCTCAGCAGCGCACCGGGGTCAAAAATACCCGGAACGGCAGCAGGAACATCAGACCCGCAGCAACCAAAACCCACAGCCACTCTGGATGGCAGCCAGCACCACGGAACCTCACCTTGTTCAATGCCAGTCACCCAGCCGGAGTATAGGCCTCGTTCACAAGATGTCCAGCCGTCTGGAACGGCAGCCAGAACAGCCGTGGATCGCCTGGTCCCTGGGCCTGTCGCCCAGCCGGAGTCCAGCAACGGTAGAGGGTCTAGATGCCGTTGTATAGTTCCCCGGACCGGACGTCTACCCGAGAACTGACTCCTTGAACGCGCTTCCTCGACCCACCGCACGCACCACGCGCACACTTCGTTTTCCTCTTCGCCCCGGCACGTCGAACACTGAATTCTTTTTCTTTCGCGCCTCTGTATTATGACACTCTTCCATGAATTCATTAGGTAATGGTATATGACGAAAGCACCGACGAAGACAAAATAGAGACGTGACACCAACGAGCAATGTGTGTGAAGCCTCTTCTCTGCCTTTGTGTTTTCCTCTTTTATCATGTGCCATGCAAACCAGCAAGGTGGCAAGTTGGGCTAGTTGGATAGCGTTCATGATTGAAAATTTTTGTTGAAGCGCACTGAAGACAAATGGACAAAACAGGCTATTTCTTCTGTCCGTCTGTCTTCAGTGCGTTTCAACAAAAAATCAATCATGCTAACCAATTTCAAGCTACCTTTGTGAATTTATATTTATTATTATTTTTAGCCTACCTTAGACTTGGAGTTATTTTTTGTTTCCCCCAAGAAAAGTTTTTATTCATTCACCCATCCATTCACAAGACGACATTGACATAGTCTTTTTCCGAAGCAGTTTGAAGCAATAGGGTGGTTCTGTGGTAGAACACCTGCTTACGACCCAGACGGCGTGTAGGTGATTTTAACTTGAACTGAAGGATTTTATAACTTAAAGTTTATTCGCAACATTCTCGATTTTGCGGTCGAAAACAAAATAAGTTTATCTCACTATCAATGACGCCGACATGCGAATTTCTTTTAAACAAGCTCTGTAACGCTGCCATGGTAATAAATCTTGGCCTTGTGTGTTAACTTCGTGGTCCGTCTATGACAGCATAAAGTGCTGAAGTATTGTGACGCCAGCTTCCCTTTCTCCGGTCGAGGTCTGCATCGTCCTGAGTGTTTCTGAGTACTGTGCATGAAGACTAGCTTTCACTTAGTTGTTCACAGTCTCGGTGCGTCTGGTGCTCTCTGATGTGATGTTAATAATGTGCAGACAATCAGTTGGTTATCGCATGGTTGTAGAGTTTTTTCCTAGCCTTGACGTCTGGGCGTGCTTCTCCTTAAAATCTTTTGTGAATTGTGACATGGTATGAAGACCTTGGTGCCACAGGCTCTGCGACGTATCTCGCCACTATATGTGGGATTTCGCAAGGAATGTCGTGGGCGTGTGCGAAATTCGGCTTTATTTGCATCCTGCACAGGAATGCAGCTCAATAGAATGAAAGTATAAGTACAGCATTTCGGACAGCAGCAAGTCATACGTGTCAGCTCATGGTTTCACAAAGTTCTGTTCGTTCAATCAGTGCCTTCGTATACTTTGCTCTATTTTTGGCCAGTAGAGGACTGCATGACCATATTTTCAGTTGATAGGACTCCTCGCAGAATTGAGTAATTATTATGAAGGCACATAGAGCCAGCGATTCGTTCTTGCATGATGAGGACATTCTTAGTCTGTTGGTGAACAGAGAACTTGAACTGCTTGTGCTCCAACTGCAAGACATCATTACTTAGCAAATGGCAGAAGTTTGTATGCCTCCGTGCACCACCTAGGCACTAGAAATCTGAATATTCAAATGACTGAACAGTCTATATCTAACAGACTATGCTCTTTGTTCACTTTTCATTGGGTTGATTGTACAATAATGGAGTCTCCTTTCTGTATTGTTGGGAGGTCTCTCAACGACTAATATTGCTCTTCATTTCTCTTGTCTTCGCCTTTCATCAGGTTCCTTTGTTTAGCATGCATAGTTTTAAAAGTGCACTGTTAGAGGAAAGCAAGGACTGAGTTTTTGTGCCTATAAAGAATTGCACTGTTTCTGCCTCCGTCTTTTGGCATTTCACTCTGCCATGATCCAGAAAAGAACTTTCTGGGCCAAGACTGGTCTTCAGGCCTTCATCAGTAGTGACTACGTTCTTACAATCTGATTTCACCATGGAGTACCATTAGACATGAACTAGACTTCATGTGCTGTGTGTGAATTGGGAGAGAGCAGTGAGTTTTGCTAATTCAGTACTTGCGAACTAATTATTGTGGTTGCTAATTGGCCTTGTAGGTTTCATTTATCTGGAAAAATGTTGCCTTGAGTCTTTTGTGGCTCCCTAGACTGTGATCTATATACTTCATTGACATTTCCAAAGTTGCTGAAGTCACTATAAGTCTTCTTTATCAGTGCCTGTTCTCTCTAATTATATATCTGTGTGACGGGTCGCTTTAGATGCTTTCTTGGCTGTGCATGAACAAATTTGTTTTATTCTGTTTTTTATACTTTTTTAGAGCATGCATTCTCACAACGCCTGCCTATTCAGAGGGTGTTGGTACTGCTGTTGCTTGTGCTTTGCTGCCTTAATATGTGTGCAAAAAGTCATTCTCTTCCTTGGGAGTACTGGACCTCCGCCTGAATGTTTCTAGTTGAGCTATGAACATTTTATGCATGAGATACCTTTGCCACTGTCTGCAAGGTTGGGTCCTGCCGATTTTGCAGTTTTATGCTTACCGGTTGACTGCTCATCCCGGAAATTACTTGATCGGGTAACATTTTGCCTCGCTGACCTTAGTTCTAACAGACTTGTCTTTGTCTGGACGTCCGTGAAAATTGCGCCAAAGGCTTCCCCCGAATTTTTTGCGTGCATGCCAATTCATGTCATGCGTAGACATATTGTCTTCTGGGCTGAGTAGCCTCTAAATTTGTCAACTGGTAAACTCCGAACAGTGCAATTTTCTTTATGAGAACTCAACAGAAGAGACACACTCTGGTGACTACTCTTTCAGGTTCTAGTACTGTTTGTATTGGCGCACTGTATTCAAGGTGTACACATCAGTGACATCTGATTCTGCAGTAGTCATAGCAGTACAACAATACCACTAATGAGACTCCACGACACATATGTATACAAAATTTGAATGGCTGAAGGCTGCGGCAATGATAACGCAGACAGCACTAATGTGTCTAACACAACCTGGAGGACAGCTCCACCGTGGTGGTCTAGTAGCTAAGGTTCTGGGCTGCTGATCCGCAGGTTGCGGTATCAAATCCCGGCAGCGGCGGCTGCATTTCCGACGAAGGTAGAAGTTTTGTAGGCCCTTGTGCTCAAATTTGGGTGCACTTTAAAAACACCAAGAGGTATAAATTTCCGCAGCGCTCTACTACGGCGTTCATCATAATCATATGGTAGTTTCGGGACGTTAAAGCTCACATGTAAATAAAAAAACCTGGACAACAACTAATATCTGAACTGAGCTACCTGGTCCAAGCGCCATACTGCAGGGACAAAGTTCATCGAATTCCGAGCCACATCATAACGCAAATTCAAGCGACAGCGATACCCAAGAAGACGAAAGCCGAATATCGCAAAGCTTCTTGAGAGACGGATGATTCCAGCCAAAAGCGGTCACCATGAAGACGTTCGTCCGTGGTGCTAGTAGCTGGCCGTGCTTGCTCTACGGCTTTGGCCTTAGTTTGTTTAGTTGCTGAGGTTTCATTGTCTTTGTTAGGTGTTGTTATATTGCTTTTACAGTTAAGTAAGCGCTTTTAGCACCAGAAAGAGCACTCAGATGCCGTTTTCTTCCCCTGGACCAGGGGCTTTCCTCTGTTCTGCTTCACTTCCCCCACAGGAGATACCGGTGGATCAGTTTCTGCGTAACGCCATCTTCGCAGTTGCTTTTGTCGCAGTTGCTTTTGTCTCGAAGACCGTTTGTCGTCTTCTCTTTTGTAGCCCTTTCTGCCATCGCATGATTCGACGCAGTAAGTGCGTCGTAAGTAACGCTTACTACCGGTGTCACAAAGACAATTCTGATCGCGATCTGGCTTTCAAATTGCGGTTGGGCTCACATCTCGGACAAACTTGATCTTGATTGATTTGCACCGTTCAGCATCGATCATTGTTGATCATGATCAAGAAATCAGACCCAAATAATTCCTGCTGACGAGAAAAAGTCCTGGTGTGACGCCGATGTATTCTACTCTATGCAGTCAAGGATCGTAATTGTGTCAATTTTGCGTTCATTCCCTTTGATATCTCTATTTATGTTGTATATACGGTTTATGCTCTGAAAAAAGTAAAAATAATATCAACTTTGCTCTTTTTAGATTCACTGTTGCTTTGCACTACGTGATCATATCTATAAAAAATTGGCCCTTGGTATGAGTTGAGGCCCCTTGTTCGAGTAAACAGCAGTTTCATTATGTTTCTCTGGCCCAACAGTTTAACCAAAAACTTTTCCATTGCACCTGTAATTGTGGCCTTCTTCGTTTGGCTCAATTCAGCGTTAGTAAATTTGTACACGTTTTTTCATTTATAGCATGAATATAATTTTCTTCCTTTTGGTCTGCGAGGAGAACAAGAATAACTTTAATATGGTTGTCACAATCGTTGAAAGAACCACCGCCTTTAAAACGTATCTCTATCGACTTGGTGATGGGCTGCACGACTATTATTTGCTTTACCATTTGAAAATATTTGAAGAGGGAATAAATAAAAGCAACTTTGTTAGTAATTCTGCATTGATATTTAAAAGGTTACTTCGCCTACAGGTAACCAATCCCGACTCTGGAATGCTGACCACTCAAATGTTGGCTGTTACCAGTATGAAGTGATTTTTTTATTAAGAGAGCGGAATACCCTTCTGGTACAGACTACTTGAAAGTACCACACTCTCTTCAAAAACACGTACAATCCCACTGATAGATTTATAAAGGACTTGACATGACTGCTGTTTGTATGCTGTAAAATTTCATGGAGTCTGCCATAAAAAGAGCTCCCCATCTGACTTTGGTACCTCTGCTTCATGTCAGTGATTGCGTACATCTTGGTTCAACTCAGGTTACATACTTCTGCCTGTTGTCAGTGCTGCAGAGTTTCCTTCCGCTGATCCGATAGAATAATCTGAACAGGCCAGAAAGTTTCGAGGGCCATAAACACCCCTTCCATTCCCGCACTTTACCCCTATTTTCAAGTAGACCCAGAGGTAAACACTGTGCGTGGTAAGTGCGACACCTGTCTTCTTCTCTTGCTTCATTTTAGATGATCGGTAGCTACTTTTTACGCCTACCGTACCTCGCATACGTAAGCAAACCCTCGGCTTCAGGCAACTCCTTTTGAGTTGAGCCTGCAGTATGAAGTCTAGACATTACTTGAGAAATGCTTCAGCCAGCTTATGTTAAGATGATTCACATAGAGTATTCCGCAAGGCCATTTGCGTGGCTGATCTTTCGGCCACATCTGGGTGCCTCAACAAGAAAGGCAGCAGTGCTTTAGCATGTACGAGACTTATACCGCCAACATGTGCACAAAATTATAAAAAGCTGTGTTAGGCGCAACATATTCGGGTATATCCAGTGTCGCCGCAAGATGCTGGAGCTTGTGCAGCAAAACCTTCATACTGGGCGTGACAAACCGCTTGTAGCCCACGGATTCAGCTGAATTAAACATGAAAACAAATAAATACATAGCAGTATATTGTATATCTCTCAAATCTAGCAACCTGCTCTTATTGTTCCTTTAAATGCAGGTCAAGTGCAGGTCTCTAAATATCGATACAGTGCTAGATCTAGCACAACTACCCTGCTGATTAACGTACACATTTGTGGCCTAGCCAGAAATTGTAGATTGAGGTAACTGTTTGAGAAACAGCTCCAAAAACCAGCCAGGGACGTTCAACACTTTCAATCAAAGTATACGGCTAAAAGAAAATCTGCAGCATCTTTGACAAAGAGCAGTAGATTTCTTGCGGCGGCAGCCTGTTTATATTTGGTTAATTATCGCGTTGATTTTTATTGACCTATACTTGGCCTGTGCTGACGAGAAAAGCAATCAAATCAAAAAATCTTTTATTTTCACCATTTCATACAAAGGTGAAAAAGGGAGAACTGGAGAAAAAGCCGATAGTTCTTTGGCTTGACAAAGCTCCGGTCCCCCAGGCAGACAGTGGTGAAGTTTGTTTCAAAACAAGAGAAGAAAGCATGTTACAAAGTATGAAGCAATAAAGCAATAATATAATTTAAACTGAATATAAAGTAAAGATTGCGATGATGGAAGAGAAATGTGTAAACTAAAAACAACTATACAGCATATACAAAGTACAACAGAGAAACACTTTTATTATAACATGTAAAATTACTATAACACCAGCATGCTACCAACAACCAGTGGGATTTTTTTTCTAATCCTATGTTAATGAGCCGTTACAGGAACAGGTCCAACATTTTAGTTTTTTTAGCGGTAACAGATGAACACTTTGTCTGTTGAAAGGGTTAAGTAGGGAAGGCAGTGTATGACAAAGGCCCTGTTGTCCGTAATTTGTACGAGAAAAAGGAATTTGCCATGGGGCCTGACGGCGAAATGAATATGTACTTTTGTTTTCTTGTAGATCAGCGAGAGTTAAAAATGAATCTAGCTTTCCTAGCATAGCACTCTTGTAGCATTGTAGAGATTTCAGTTTCCAATTATCACCAGCTTTTATGATTTCAATTCGCAGAAAAATCTCTTCCGTATGTTCGGAGAAAGAAACATTCGCAGTAGCTCGAACTGCCTTCTTTTGAAGTTTTTCCATCATCTGAATATTTTGTGCGGTGGTGTTTCCCCACATGAACATCCCAGGACATATGCTCGGTGAATATAACTCCGAGTGTTTCCATAGAGGACGTAATGCTAATCTTATATGGACCCAGAACAATGTTATCTGGTAAAGTAGTAGAACGTCCTTGGGAACAAACAAATGACACATTTTGTTTTGGCTTCATTAAGAATCAAGCAGTTTGCCTTTGACCAGTATCAACAACCAGTGGGATTTTTTTTTCTAATCCTATGTTAATGAGCCGTTACAGGAACAGGTCCAACATTTTAGTTTTTTTTAGCGGTAACACATTTGTCACAGAACGAGCGCTAAAAATGAGCGCGCCGCCAAATTCTTGCGACAACGGGCGGGAGAAACGCCGCGAGGTCAAAAGAGAAAAAAAAAGAGAAAACAAACATCCAAGGCTCCCGGGCGCGCGCTCTCCCCGCAGGAGCGTGGCTTCATCGACTAACCTCCTCACCCCACAACGGCGGCCGAGCAAGCCCGCGATTTTTCTAGAACGAAGGAGGCGTGGCCACGCCGAGATGAGTCATCCGACGCGGAGGGCAGCCGAACCGTCTCGCGCCTCTCCCCAGCCTTCGTTGCGCATCGCGCCGACGAAATGAGGAGAACTTTCTGGAAGGTGGCGCGGAAGGTATTTAATCGAGCAGCCGAGACGAGAAAGCAGGAGGAGACGGAAGTTAACGCCAGAGCACGTAGGGAGTCCGCCGTGTAGTCGGCGAAGGTTTTGGTCCGTAGGGACGAGGCCGGAGGTGAAGAGGATTTCCACCTGAGGGGTGACGACTCGAGCTACCGGCAAGAGTGTGTGTTTACCGCTATCGAGCGAAGACGCGTGGCAACAGCTGCGTGTGTGAAGCCGACGTGTTCCGGCGAAGAAGTTTGAAGCTTGGAGAGTGGCCTATTGAAGACGGGAGGTTTCCTAGAAGAGAAACTTCGGCGAGGTTTCCTGGAAGAGAAACTTCGAAAGCTGCGGAACGACAACAACGCTGGACTTGGAGTGAGTGATTCTCGGAAGAGTATCATCTATGCTTTGGTTCCAAGAACTTTGGACTGAAAAGGTTTTCTATCTCTTTAGTCTTTAAGTGTCTTGGTTGTTCAATGCATGCGACTGCATTGTAGTGCGTATTGTTGTCTGTGTCCGTTGTTCCAATTGTGGTTGATTGTACTGTGTAGTACGTTATTTGATTGGTGACGTATTGTATGTAACTATTGTGGAGTGTGCATACGTGTGTATTGTTTTTGATCTGCCGTTAATGAGAATATAATTTTGTTTGTTTATCAACTCTCGGCTCTGACTTGTTCTTTGGACCACAGCCGGCGTCCGCTGGCGCACCAAAAAGGACCACTTCTAAATTGTCCACGCTTTCGTGGTGCGGTTCGGGGGGCCGATACTTCGACCCTTGTAATTAGCCCGGCGATTGCCTCCCTATTTAACGGGACAGGTGTGACAATTAATCTGGCGTCCGCGACATAGGACCTTTTGGTGCACAGTGTGTCCAAAGTAGTGAGAAAGAGTTTCGAGTTGTTGATAGTGCTATCGGAACGATTTTGTGTGTTGTTCAGTGTTCTCGTTAACGAGTGCAGGGGAGTGTTCCGATAGACTGATTTAGGCAGATACTTTTTGCACGCGGCAAGGTTTTATTTGCGAGTTGCGAGACAAAATGGATCTCGAAAAGTTAGTCGCTCTTGGTGAGAAGATGAGTCTTTCTGGTGCCGAACTACGGAAGTGGGTAAGCCAGAAGGAGAAAGAGGCGGTGGAGAGAGATAGGTTGGCAGCTGAGAGAGCCAAGGAAGAAAAAGCAGCCGAGTTGGAACGAGAGAGGTTGGCAGCTGAGAGGGCCAAGGAAGAAAAAGCAGCTGAGTTAGAGAGAGAAAAGCTGGCCGCTGAGAGGGCGAGAGAAGAAAGAGAGGCAAAGGAGCGACAGCTGAAAGAAGAAAGAGAGCAGCAATTGAAGTTGGAGTTGGAGAGAGAAAAATTGGCAGCCGAAAGGGCGAGAGAAGAAAGAGAAGCGGAGATGGCTGAAAGGGAACGGCAGCGGCAGCACGAGATGGAACTCGAGCGGCTCCGGTTGCAACAGCGAAGTGAAACTCCCGTCCAACCTAGAGTTGAAAGCAGCGAACGGGAAGATCATGGCTTCCGCTTGAACCCAAGCAAGCTGCTCGTGGCGTTTGATGAAAGGAAGGACGACCTTGACGCGTACCTTCACCAATTCGAGACGATTGCGAAGAACCAGAATTGGCCAGAACATCAATGGGCAACTGCTTTGAGTACTTGCTTGAGTGGTGAAGCGCTCAGTGTGTACGGTAGGCTGACGCCGACCGATGCAGCCAACTATGCAAAGGTGAAAGCTGCTTTGCTGAAGCGATTTAGATTTACCGTAGAAGGATTCCGGGACAGATTTCGGACAGGAAAGCCAGCTGATGGTGAGACGGCTACGCAGTATGCCGCCCGACTTTGCCATTATTTCGACAGATGGATTGAACTTTCCGTGACAGCGCAGGAGTACGATGAACTTAGAGAGCTCCTAATTAGAGAAGAATTTCTGACTAGTTGCCACCCAAGCCTGTCGCTGTACTTGAAAGAGAGGAAGGCTGAGTCACTTGAAGGAATGCTTGAATTGGCTGATCAATTCTTGGAAGCGCAAGGTGGAACTAATTTGGCCAAGGTCAAGAAAGATTGTCCCGATGATTCGAAGAAATTGGCTCCCGAAGAAAAGAAGCGTGCACCAGAGAGCATTCCGTGATGTTTTCTGTGCAACCGAGTGGGTCATCGCGCGAAAAACTGTCGAACGATCTTTACGAGCCCTACGGCAGTAAAATGATTCAAGTGTGGTCAGACTGGGCACAAAGCAGACGCTTGTCGGAACGGAGTGAGTCAAACTCACCAGGTATCTTGTGTGCAAGCGGCACCGAAATCTGATAATAATGCCGTCACCGATGGATTCGTAGAGTTGAAGAATGGGGAGAAAATCCCTATTGTGGGTGCTGTAATGTCAAAACAGCCAACCGGTGTTACGAAAGGATTGCCAACGCTGCCTGGAAAAGTTGCGGGCAAAAAGATTACGGTGTTAAGAGATACCGGCAGCTCCACTGTTATCGTGCGGAGAAATTTGTTACGGGAAAGTGAGTTGACAGGCAGAACGAAACCGGTTTGCCTAATTGACCGTACAGTTCGGCTGCTTCCCGAAGCAGAAATTGAGGTTGAAACCCCGTACTTCAGCGGGAAGGTTACTGCTTTATGCATGACGACCCCCCTGTATGACCTTGTCATCGGAAACATCGACGGGGCGCGAGGGCCAAGTGATCCAGAATGTTTGGGAGAAGACCCGAAGATAGAGCTCTCACCAACACAGCGGCCGCGAGATACAGTGGAGGAACATCCCGTGACGGATCTCACTAGAGCCCAAGATGAAGCTGCGGCGCAAGAGACAGCGAAGGAGAAGACGATCGTGTCGAATCAGTTCACGGGCCGAGCAACCGGACTTACGTCGGCACGACCTCAACCGACCGACAGTGTAAAGGAGACGGAGTTGGCCAGCAGGGAAAAATGTAGAGGCATGATCAAGCGGGTAAATAAGCAGACAGGACCCGTCGAACGTAATGACGCGTTAACGGTGTCGGAAGAGACAACGATGGCTGAGACGACGCCTCAGATATCGTCGTTGGAAAGGGCTCGACGAAAAGGAACGTGGAAACACAAGAAGAGATCGAGCGAGCACCACAAAAAGGGGCGCAAGCGCTGCTCGAAGTACTCAGGATAAGTGCTGAGGTCAAAGCAGAATGGGTTTGGCAGTGCTGAGTGACATATGTTGCGTTAATGCTGTGTTACCCTGTAACTCAACTGTATGTTGAGTGAGTCAAAATGTTTGTTACGGTGATGTGATGTGATGTATTGTACAATTGTTGCAATGAATGGACGTTGTACGTTTGTATTATTGGGAATGTGTGGTGGAGTGTTGTACTCTTGTGCTTGTGGTGGTATTTTCACGTGTTGTTTAATTGAATCACAATGTACAATTGTATTAAGTGATCTATTGTGAATGTGAAGTGTCATGAGCGACTGATGGTGTTACAGTCTGTGAGAGTGTGTGGTGACTGTTCGCGCTAGTCTGTGGGGTTTTGAATATTATGAGATAATATTCTTAAAGTGGGGGGCAGTGTCACAGAACGAGCGCTAAAAATGAGCGCGCCGCCAAATTCTTGCGACAACGGGCGGGAGAAACGCCGCGAGGTCAAAAGAGAAAAAAAAAGAGAAAACAAACATCCAAGGCTCCCGGGCGCGCGCTCTCCCCGCAGGAGCGTGGCTTCATCGACGAACCTCCTCACCCCATAACGGCGGCCGAGCAAGCCCGCGATTTTTCTAGAACGAAGGAGGCGTGGCCACGCCGAGATGAGTCATCCGACGCGGAGGGCAGTCGAACCGTCTCGCGCCTCTCCCCAGCCTTCGTTGCGCATCGCGCCGACGAAATGAGGAGAACTTTCTGGAAGATGGCGCGGAAGGTATTTAATCGAGCAGCCGAGACGAGAAAGCAGGAGGAGACGGAAGTTAACGCCAGAGCGCGTAGGGATTCCGCCGTGTAGTCGGCGAAAGTTTTGGTCCGTAGGGACGAGGCCGGAGGTGAAGAGGATTTCCACCTGAGGGGTGACGACTCGAGCTACCGGCAAGAGTGTGTGTTTACCGCTATCGAGCGAAGACGCGTGGCAACAGCTGCGTGTGTGAAGCCGACGTGTTCCGGCGAAGAAGTTTGAAGCTTGGAGAGTGGCCTATTGAAGACGGGAGGTTTCCTAGAAGAGAAACTTCGGCGAGGTTTCCTGGAAGAGAAACTTCGAAAGCTGCGGAACGACAACAACGCTGAACTTGGAGTGAGTGATTCTCGGAAGAGTATCATCTAGACTTTGGTTCCAAGAACTTTGGACTGAATAGGTTTTCTATCTCTTTAGTCTTTAAGTGTCTTGGTTGTTCAATGCATGCGACTGCATTGTAGTGCGTATTGTTGTCTGTGTCCGTTGTTCCAATTGTGGTTGATTGTACTGTGTAGTACGTTGTTTGATTGGTGACGTATTGTATGTAACTATTGTGGAGTGTGCATACGTGTGTATTGTTTTTGATCTGCCGTTAATGAGAATATAATTTTGTTTGTTTATCAACTCTCGGCTCTGATTTGTTCTTTGGACCACAGCCGGCGTCCGCTGGCGCGCCAAAAAGGACCACTTCTAAATTGTCCACGCTTTCGTGGTGCGGTTCGGGGGGCCGATACTTCGACCCTTGGAATTAGCCCGGCGATTGCCTCCCTATTTAACGGGACAGGTGTGACAACATTAACACTTTCTCTGTTGAAAGGGTTAAGTAGGGAAGGCAGTGTAAGACAAAGGCGCTGTTGTCCGTAATTTGTACGAGAAAAAGGAATTTGCCATGGGGCCTGACGGCGAAATGAATATGTACTTTTGTTTTCTTGTAGATCAGCGAGAGTTAAAAATGAATCTAGCTTTCCTAGCACACACAGTAAAAATTTTTGCACCTAAAAGGGTGTAAAAAGGGTGCGTTTACGAGAAAGCACCCTTTGCAACACCATTTAACACCCATAAATGGTCGATTGAAAAAAAAGCACCCCTTGGTTTGGGTGCTTGCCTCAATAGCACCATAAAATAGGCTCTAAGGGTGCTTTTGTGCCTGAGAAGGGTGTTGGTGCCGATTCATCAGATGGAATATGCAGCAGAAGAAGAACACACAATTAAAATATTTGGGATTTTACGTTTCAAAAACCTCGATATGATTATGAGGGTCGTCGTAGTGGAAAGCTGCAGAGATTTTCACCATTTGGTGTACTTTAATGAGCGCTCATATCGCACAGTGCAAAGGCTTCTACACCTTCGCCTCCGCCTTAATTCGACTGCCACGGCCGGCATCGAACCCGCGACCTTCGGATTGGCGGCCGAGCAGCGCAGCTACTGCACGAATATGTGGACCTTGCGTTAAATGACGGCCTAATTGACTTAGAATGTGTGAAGGTGCTCTCCGAATACAGCAGAATGTCAGCAGAAGCAAATCGCGTTTCATCTATATTGGCAATTAACTGCAATCCATGTTACGAAAGCTTTTCTTAGCGTTGGTTATGAGCTGCATGTTTGCTATAGATTATATGCACACAAATAATGTTCGCCCGAGTATGGGTGTGTGTGCGTGTAAGCGCGATTGTGTGTACACCCGTGCATGTGTGCGTGCGCGTGTATGTGCGAGTCCGTGCTTGTGTTAAGCGTGCCTGTGCACATGTGTACGCCCATGCATGCTTGCGTTTACGGTCGCGTGTGTGTGTGGCCATATGTGTGTATACGTGTGTATCAGCCCGTGCGCCCTCGAATTTCGTGTGTGTGTGTGTGTGTGCGGCGGGGGGAGGCACTGCTTCTTATTGTTTAAGGTCCCACACCTGTTCAGACTGGGAGTCTATATGGGGGGTGGCTTAAGGAATGGCGGTTGTCAACGCACTGTACATGGACTATTCAGTACATGGAAAACAGCTGCACATTTTCGTACCTGATCGTTGCTTACGAACATGCTGTGGTAGCTGATCAGGTCCGCTGAGGTGCTTCTACGCTCGGAAACGTGGGTTATGATTAATTCCCACGGAAAGCTGTCACTGCACTTATGCACAACCATCGTTTATATTAACAACGTTTAACAAGAACGTACCCTGCCTTGGTTACAGGTGCTTAGCTAGCTCATTGGGTAACCATATGAAATTATGTGCTGATCATGTGGTCAGCAAAAAGTTTGTTATAACAAACTCGGCACGTTTCGTGGTGCGTGCAAGCCTTCTAAACATCCGCGTCTGTGGATTAATTTCTTCCAGCTTCGACTACGCCTTCAGTGTTTGCGGCACCATACGCGGAAGTGCCAGACACAGACAATGCAAAAAGAAATTCCTCTGGAAAAAGGTGTAGCGATGCTCTCCCGCTAATGCCACCAAGGACGAAATAATTATTGTTTCTGGCCATTCCATGGTGCACTTTGTTTTCCGCAAGATTTGCTTCACTATTTTTCGCCCACTGCAATCGCATTCCGTCAAAATACACCAAGAACCCGAGGCTGGTAAATAACCTGCGTCGCTGTGCGACTGGCTGGAAAGAGAGTTGCCATTTACAAGGAGTCATTCCGCGAGGAACGGCCGTCCGCCGTATGTGCCATAGCGTTTGCTCTTCGGCGCCGTCCTGGTGGGTTTCCCGCTCCTCCCCCCCCCGCTCACCCCGGCCAGCTTTGCTCCCACAACGGCGGCGTAGATAAGCGAATAGTTGCGTCACCGAACACCTGGGTCGACAGCTGCGGCGCCGCCGCGGGGCTTTAGCCGCCGCCAGTGCCTCCTCCTTCTCTCTCTCTCAACGACGCTCTCTCTGTCTCATCGTCTTTCAAATGCGTTGCGTTGGTCTGGGGTCTTGGTCGCTGTGTGTGCTAGCGAACAGGCGCATATTCAAAGGTGGTCACGCATGACAACGTGTTCGAAGTGACGCTCAGATTAAGGAATATTCATGGAGTGGTGGACACGGACAACGTGGGCCTGTTAACGGTGAGTGTACTGTTTTCGTAAATAGTAATCATACAGCGCTAGCTGGGCGCCTGCAGCAGCTCTGCCGAAGTAGGCTGCCAGCCATTTACAACAGCATGCGTTCGCGGGCCTATTGCAGATGCCCGATTAAACGTGTGACTTAACGAGTTCACACTGCTATGCGCGATGTTGTGTAAGTACCTGCATCACTCATACAGTGAGTGATGTGATCACTTAACAAGGGCGGGATTAGTTGCTGATCGCACATTGTCTCTACACTGCACAAAGTGATATATATTTGTTTTAAGATGTGCTTTGGGCTACATCGTAATAACATTTCTATTAATACTCAAATGTGCAACGTGCTTCTGTAGGTGTAAGCGCAAAAAAAAAGAAAGAAGAAGCAAAAATTATGTACAGAGGCGCACTGTACGAAATGGCTTTTTTTTGCTTAAAGACGGTATAGTTGGAGGTGCTGATATGCCGTGACGCTCCCAGCACGTGCGCCTCGGTCTTTTAAGCTATTTAGGACAAGTGCCACCAGCAACAGGGAAGGATCTAGCAGACTTCCAAAGGCGCGTTGTTGTGGCCATCGCCGTGCGTTGTTTTCCCTCCTTTCTGTTTGCTGTTTTCGTGCTTCGCTTTCATCTGCGATAATGTTCGGCGTTATAACAGAATCGAGAGAGTATACGTGACCGTTGGAGCTATGTGCGGTGGTAGCTCAAGCATAAGCCATGATGCTGCAACGTAGTCGGCGTCCGCGCGCGTTGGTGTAGTTCGAGCGCTCTTACTTGCGTGATTGTGTTTAACTGAGTATTTAGGCACGGGTTACGTTTGCAAATCCCGTAGTCAATAATCGCTAATAGCGTGCGCCTGATTGCCATCAGAGGATGGGCTTGGTTGTCGAAATATGCTAGACGCTTTTGCTGAAAGCAAGCTTTGAATTTTTTTTAAAAAAGAAGTACTTTCATACGTGCAAGGCAGTGCCTATTGCAGGCCCGCAACTCTTTAAAAACTGGACGAGCTATCACATCTTTTATCAAATTACAATGAATTAAGATGATTGAATTATAGATGACGAATTTCTGTGCTAGATTAGGTGCACAAAACACATGTTCGCAGCCTTACGTCTGGAAAGCAGGCAAATAGGAAGCACAGCGTCAAATTTGGATTATTTTTCCATTGACGGATCGTCTTGTGAGAGTAGAAAGAACGAGAAAATAGTTCATTTTTGATGCCCTTATAGAGGCAGTCAGAATTGCACTGATTGGTGACTTGTAACAATTCCTTAGATTGTTAGAGGCGTGATTAAAGTCAGTAAATTTTTTACTGTTTTTTGCAGACCTCTTCGCTAGTGCCACGCCCAAGATCATTTGTTCTCATGTAAAAGAGAAAGCAGAGATGTCTTCACTGTTTGTACATGAAGAGGTAAGTTTCTTGTGCTTTTTGATTAATGTTACATGTTCAGAACGTTGTACTTTAGGAATTGTTCTTCACACAGGCTCACTACCCTAGAAGGAATTTGATTTTTAGGTGAGTTCAGGCTTTCGTAAGTGCCATTTTTGAGCTGTAGTCTTACACTTCACCTCATTTCGGGAATTCGCTGTATGCTGAAAAACTCTTATCTTTATCATACGAAATTATTGAAATGTATGGGTTGTATGCTTCGAGTTCAGTGTAATGTCAATTACACGCCATTTCGAAGGATACACACTACACATTCTTTATATATGGTGCTGCCAGAACAGCACGAACATCCTTTTATGAGAAGTCATATTTGCTCTTATTACAGGATGAGCGGGTGCCGCTGACGTCCTGCGTAGTCTACCCCCCGGCCCCAGCCTAGAGCAAGCCTACTTCCTGAACCTCCACATGGATAACCGAAAAATCTTCCGTGTCAGTAATGACGAAGAAGGAGTGACAGCACTGATGAGTTGATTTTTTTTATTTTCAACATTGTCTACGGCCGCAAGGCCTTTAACATCCACCGTGATTGAGCGGCTTTTTCTCGGCGTGAGTTTAGAGTTTATCAAAGAGGTTGTTCAGGCAGTACGACGCTGAAAATTTTAGTGTCACAATGCCTGAACAACTTTTTCTAGTGTAGTCATGGTAGATGAACAAACATTGTCATTTGTGTAAGTTATTTTTCTTAAATATAGCTGGACCATTCCATGCCAAACGTCCCAGCCACTTTGGCGACCATCTGAATTGTATTTGAAAAAAAAAGTGCTGACTTACTGTGTTGAAAACAGTGAACTGCTAGAATATTTCAGCGAGAAAAAAGTTTTGTTCATGTGGCTGGCTTATAACTTCCTGGCATAATGCCGTCTGTGCGCTGTTTGTGGAAAATTTCGTTTTAAAACTACCGCTTATTTTTTCTAAAGCAAATTTGGTCTACCTGTTAAGTAAATGTGCTTCTGTAAGGTATTTGAAGCTCAATAATAATAGTGCAATTTTTTTGCCACATTCGCTTCCAAGAATAAAGCCAAAATGTGTTATGTTTGCATTTTTTATTGCAATATTGCACTTTGTATGAATATCTGAGCAGTGAATACTTACTCCACAGAAGGTATATTTTGGGGAAAAAATATCTTTAGACCTCTCAAGCTGCTGAAATATACGAGAAAATATCACGAATTTCACAAAATTGTGATTTTTGTCCGTATTGAGATGCAATTTGCTCCATGTTGTGATACAATGAAAACTCATCATTATATCTAAATTGTAAGAAAATGACATTTTTTCTGTAATAAAAATTTTATCGCAAAAAGGACAGTAAAGAGCGCTGTCAACTGAATTTTATTGAAGGTGCTACGAGCGTTTTTATACTGAGCACAAGACCTGGGCTCACCTGCAACAACACATGTGTGACCATGACAAAATAATTTTAACCGAGAAAAGAATACTCTTTTCGGAAAAGATAAGTGAAGGTGTACTGATGCATCGATCCTTGGCCTTCCTGATAAAGAGTTCTAAAATCTCTCATTTTTCTGCTTGCTTTTTTTTCAAAAACTGTGTTTTATGAAACCTAGGACTACACTTACATTCTTTACGGTGCCCGGCCATGAGACTACTATAGCCCTTCTTAACATTTAAGCATGCTGTCTTGCTTGATCATTGAAGCATTGCCCAGTTTGTCCTATGTTTACTTTTCCACATGTTAGCGGCATCTTATACACATTGGCATTCAGTAAACCTATTCTAGTGACGAATGGTGCAAGATTGACTATTCCTGTTGCTGTAAGTACATGCACTTTTGAAAGCTTGCAAGGGGTGGAATACAACAATGTCATATCTGCTGGCTCTTTTCCTAAAATTGTGAGACACCTTATGTACGTAGTACAGTGTGACATGCAAAGGTGATTGGTCATTCTCTTTTTCTTTTGGTCCTGTTTCCTTTACCTCAACTTTCTGCAGGAGGGTTTCGCAAACAAGTGTGATGATGCTGTTGGGGTATTGGCTGGTGCTATCAGCCCAGGAGTGCTAAGAATGTTCTGCCTTTTCATAGTGGGCATTCAAAATTAGTAGAAAGAGGAATTGATACCACATGTACTCAGGCCACCCTTCAGAAGTCATGTTAGCACAAGGGTAAGGTCAGGTTTAAAAACCAGAATAAAAGACTAAAAGATGCTGGGTATCCCAACAGAATCATCACGACCGTTTGCACAACCCTCCTGCAGAAAGTAAAGTTAAAGAAGACAGGACCAACAAAAAACAATGACCAAAACCATTGCATGTTATATCACATTATGTGTCTCACAATTAAAAAAATAGCCAGCAGATATGATATTAGCGTGTTGTTTTCCGCCCCTTGCAAGCTTTCAAAAGTGTGTGTACTAAACAGCAACAGGAATAGTCAATCTTGCCCCATTCGTCACGAGAATAGGTTTACTTAATGCCAATTTAACGTTTGTAGAAGTATTTTTATCAGGTAAACCAATAATCAGTGCATCACTACACGTTCACTTATCCTTTCCGAGAGGGAGTATTCTTTTCACAGTTAAGATTATTTTGTAGTGCTCACACGTGTCGTCGCGCATGAACACGGTTCTTGTACTCCGTATAAAAGCGCTCGTAGCACATTCATTAAATTCAGTTGACAGTCTGTGCTCTTTCCTGTCCTTTCTGTCTCTTCCTAAAGTTGTCGCGCTGTGACTAGCACACAACCACGATGAACCAACTCTCCCAAATTAAGCTCTTGTTACGTAACACGTAGACCGAGTTTCGTATGAAAAGAAGGAGCGGTGCTTTTAAAATAAACTTTTTCACATACAACACCTAGACGGCATTCCAGGAAGTTCAGAGGGCAGCCACGTGACCAAATGTTTTTCCTCTCCTAAATATTCCAGAAGTTCACTATTTTCAATGCAGCACGAGTTTTTCGAATACATTTGAGATGGTTGCCAAAATGGCTGGGACATTTGGCATAAATTGACCCAGCTGTGTCATTAGCCATAATTATGCATTACCTCTTTTGTTTTTTGTGTGTTTTGACTCAGTTTTGTGTTCGTTTTTAGCTTATTGTGTTTCTGATCATTGTATTGGTTTCTTAAGTATTCGCTAAAGTTATATGTGCGAAAACCCGTATATGTTTGCATGTACATCATTTCTCATAACCAATTGTTATGCATCCAGGAATACAAAGCTTAATCCACAGTGATTGTATACATTTGAAAACACTATCCATATATATTTTTGTGTGCATCACTTCTTGGGAACGATTGTGTACATGAAGGCGTATATAGTGAAATCATGGTGATTGTATATATTTGAAAGAATCATAAGTATATATTGCCTGCATTTCATTCCTATTAACCGATTGTGTACATGAAGGAGTATTAAACTGGAAACCACTGGGATTGTAGATACTTGAAAGAATTATAGGGATATATTAGCGTATATTTCATTTGTAGTCTCTATGTACTTGAAGCAGTATACTAAACTGAAACCAGTGTAATTGTATGTTGCAAAGAATTGTCAATGAAGTGAAACTGAATAAATGTAATAAACATTTGAGGTGTTGCATGTGTAGTGTACGTATACGTGAACCTATATCTGGTGAAAAAGTTGTGTGGCAGAAGAAAAGTTTATGTTTTATTTGCCTAATAAATAAACGCAATATGCAAGGGCAGCAAGGCTTCATTTTCTGTAACGCGCATTATGCATATACTGTCAAGTATATATAGATCCAGCACAAGTTCATACACGACAGTACGCGTTTATATTTTTGCCCAGACGCAATGAATGGAGCTCGACAGGTGACGCACCATTAATAATCAGGACCACTTTCTTCAAGTAGTGTGTAATCAGTGCATGCCGATATCTATTAGTGCAGTCTAAAAGAATACTGGCACCCCTGCCATGGGCACTCAACACCCTTGTGCACCCTTCTCGCACCCTCCTCAGAGGGTGCTAAAAAGTGATGGACATCGAAGGCACCCTTCCTTAAGGGTGTTTTTGTAACACCCTACAGTTTTTTTACATGTACACCCTATTCTAAGTGTGCATGAAAAAGCACCCTTTTTGGAAGGTGCTGAATTAACACCCTTAGGGTGTCGTCCACGGGACAAGCTCATTTACACCATTCTGGGTGTAAAAATTTTTACTGTGCATAGCACTCTTGTAGCATTGTAGAGATTTCAGTTTGCCAATTATCACCAGCTTTTATGATTTCAATTCGCAGAAAAATCTCTTCCGTATGTTCGGAGAAAGAAACATTCGCAGTAGCTCGAACTGCCTTCTTTTGAAGTTTTTCCATCATCTGAATATTTTGTGCGGTGGTGTTTCCCCACATGAACATCCCAGGACATATGCTCGGTGAATATAACTCCGAGTGTTTCCATAGAGGACGTAATGCTAATCTTATATGGACCCAGAACAATGTTATCTGGTAAAGTAGTAGAACGTCCTTGGGAACAAACAAATGACACATTTTGTTTTGGCTTCATTAAGAATCAAGCAGTTTGCCTTTGACCAGCGTTGAATTTTGTTACAGACAGTGCTAGCTATAGGCATTATTTCTTCTAAGTCTTTTCCTGTAAAGAAAATTGAGCAGTCATCTGCATAAGCGACAACCTTACACATATCACTAATTTGTACGATTTCAATGATGTAATAAAGAAAAAAAATATCGCGCCCAGGATGCTACCTTGAGGCACACCCGCTGTTAGAGGTTTTGTTTGTGACCTGTTTTCATTAATTTCAACAAATTGATGTCGACGTTTTAAATAAGATCGGATAAGTTCAAGTGTTATTCCTCGGAAGCCATATCTTTCTAGTTTCGTAAGCAACAATTGGTGGTTGACTCTATCAAATGCTTTGCTAAAGTATAATTATAACACTAACGTTAGAAGCTTTTTTTAATGTTCTGAAGAATAAGATCCTTTTGTATATTTAATGCACTTTCTGTACACTGTGTTTTTCGGAAACCGCGCTGACACTCGGTTAGCAAGTTATTTTTCTGCGAAAATATATCAATACGGACGTTGATAATTTTTCGGAGGCCCTTCGATAATATAGGAAGAATATAAACTGGTCTATAGTTGCCAATATTGTATTTATCACCCCCTTAATGTAAAACTATTACTCGGGCTACTTGCTTATTGCGAGGGAAAACACCAGTTGACAAGGATGGGTTAAAAATGTGCATTACAATAGGAGCAAGAAGGTCTATGGCATACTTAATTGCTCTGATTTCTAAACCGTCCATATTACTACTGCGGCTATTTTTTAGACATGAAAATGTTGCAATCACCTCAGAAGTCTTAGTAGGCTTTAGAATTATAGACTCTCTTAACGAGGTTTGATGCAGTGCGGGCAGAATGCCATGATCTACGCATCCCACTTTCACAAAGAAATCATTGAATAGGTCCGCAAGTTCTGTGCTGCCTATAGAAATACCATCGATATTCAGTGTATCTATTCGCGTAGTGGCGGGCCTGCGATTTAGTGTATCGTTTATTTTTTCCCATACCTAGTTATTTCGACGCATACAACCATTATTAAATATACGCGTGAAGTAGTCATTTTTGGGTTTTCTTTTTCTTTAATCAATTTATTTCTAAGTTGTTTATATTCTTTCCACTTTGACAAGTTCTTTGACTCGTTAAAACGCTGGTAAAGTTTGTTTTTGTTGAGTTGTCTTATGAATTCTTTCGAAATCCAGGGCTTGCGCGATGGCTTTTGATTTTGGTAGCGCTGAGTTGGAAATGATTTTAAGCAAAGCATTTTCAGTTTGTTCGTAAACTTGTCATATGACTCATTGGCATCCCCAATGGAAAATATGCCAGTCGAGTCTGTTTCGCGCATAGCTTCTCGGAATTTATCATGTCACTGAGCCGATATCTTGCGGTACGTTGCATTACTAGTAAATGTGCTTTTAGTTGACGTCTTCCGTTCTAGGAAAAGATATATGGGCATGTGATCACTGATGTCATGGCTTATGATTCCAGATTTTGAATTATCGATAGTCGAGTTTATTATGAAGGTGTCTAGTAACGATGACGTCGTAGCGGTTCCACGTTTTGGTGCTTCGATTACACTGTAGAAGTCATTGCACTCCAGAATTCACAAAAACTGTGTAGTAGCTGCTGTACTGGTCGTCATGTCGATATTAAATTCCCCACCAAGTGTAAGTAGGTAGCCATTTTCATTTACAAATAACAGCAGATTGTCTAAAAACTGAAATAATGCAGAGGGGCTGGCATTAGGGGGTCGATATAAGACCGCAAATACTGTCTTTTCTTTTTTAATGCATAGAACTTCGTAATCTTCGGTAGCGACGCTATATTCTTCAAGAATATCATAACCATTTAAAGAAGTTAAAATCGCAACGCCGCCCCCTCTGCCCTCCTTGCGATATACATTGAAATGTTCGTATCCTTGAAGTGCGTAGTACTCTGAGTCATCCTTATACCAGGTTTCCGCAAACATCAAAACTTCAAAATTTAGATTACATGAGTCGATTAGCGCAGTGACCTCATCCGTTGTGTTCAACAGCGACCTTGCATTTAGACGCATATTTTTTAGCAGTTTGTCTTTGTTAGTAATGTTGTGCATTGTAATCATGTCGCCTGGATTTACATAGCCTGAAGGCTCCATCTCTATTCTGGGCATGAATATATTATAGTGGCTGTGAATTATGTGTTCGTTATCTTGTTCAAATCGCTTTCACGCATTATGCGGACAACAGGCGAAGTCTCCGTGCAGCGTGTATGAACAGTGCCATTTTTCGTCCACACAAATTTCCAGCTGTGTTCCAGTTTGCGCGCTATTGCCATTCCGAGCATTTTCTTCTCTTCAAGGAAAAGGTGTCCATTTACGAACACAGGAGATTCAGCAGGTAGGCCGAGGGAGGCATTTGTTAGCCTTTTCTTGCATGACTTCTGAAATAGTTGATCGCGTTTGTCCCTCCGGTGAAATTGAACAATTATATTGGTTTGACCAACCTGCTTTGTTTGAACCCTGTGGCAAACGTCAATGTCCTCAAGGGTTATAGTCTCGCCAACTACCTCTCAGATTTTTGGGAGTACTTCAACAAGGTTCTCATTCAGTTTTTCGGTTATTCCTTTAATTTCCAAATTTCGATTTCGTGAGTACTGCTCAGCCTGCAAGAGGCCTGATTGGCAGTCCCCCAGTTTCTTTTCCAAAGAAGAAACTTTGTGCTGTAGCACATTGTTTTCTTTTTGAGAGCATTATTTTTCTTTAAAGTTGCCACTAGTTTTTCATTGGTGTCATCTAGGGTCTTGCTGAAGAAATCCTTGCTCTTTTTCATTTCATCAATTTCAGTGCCCAGATTTCTTTCTTCTAATCGGAAGCCTCGCTCTAGCGCTTCTTTGATTTGCTTCTACTTATTTATGATTTCATCTTTCAAATCATGGATCAGTCTCGAAACTTCCTTGTTCATGTTAGTTACTACCGACCACACGAAGAAAATCACATAAAAAATCACATATACTAAACACCGGGCAGCAGTGGCAGCTATTCATATCTGAAACCAATTTTATCCTCTGATAAGAGAGCCACTAACCTCCAAAATGCACAAGAAACTGCTCAGCTTGTGCCTAGAAAGCCGCCACTGCTGCCGAGTGCAATCCTCGATGAAGGGGCAGTCTTTATATATGCAGACGGCCACGTGGTCTCGGAGATCACACGGTCCCGGAATCAGTCGACTCCTGGTGTTCTGCAGATTGTGCTTGCTTCTGCGGGGCAGTCGATAATAATGGCACGTGTGTGATGATGCGCAGTGGTTTCAGTTACTCCCAGCTGCACGGCGAAACTGCAAAACGCAGAAGAAATTGTTCAGCTTGTGCCTAGAAAGCCGCCACTGCTGCCAAATCATGAAAGGTTGTTGACTTCTAGTGCTGTAAGGTTCTCCCGCTATGTGGATGATTTTTTGTTGTTTCAATTTGCAGAATATACGCGGCGAGTAGATTGTTGTGCCCACTTTGAAGCTTTTTCAGAATATGCTCCGACTTCTTGAATGAGCGTAGCTGCTTTTTGATTGAGGCACGAGAAATTGCTCAACTTAAGGTGATTTTTCAGAGAATAACACTCATACTGGTGATGTGAAGGTTGTGCTTGGAAGACATTGCTGCTTTTTTTTTCGTGGTGTTCAAAGTGGCTAAAAGGCAGAACATGCACTTCGCTTTTAAGAATGCCCTGTCGCATATTTCTCATCACAGACAAGGTGGATTGTGCATTCTACAAAGCAACAGCCCATTTCAAAATTTTAGGTATAGCTCAAATTTTGTGGCTCGAAGCTATGAGCTTGTTTAGGGGTGTGATGATTCCTAGGCGTGAAGACAAGTGGGAGGCCAGACCGAAAGCACAAGAAAGAAATAAGACAAACTGTGATGCATTGAATGTAAACTGTGGTGAATTGAATGTAGAGTGTCACTCCCAGACACAAGGAGGTAGGGGGACAGTGTTGAAGTACAGGTGGTGTACCTTCTTTCCTGTGCAGCTCCACCTCTCGAACTAAGAAGGGTGCAGCTCTGATTACATCCAGATCTGTGTAAGTGTGTAATATGTTTTAAACGCATGATGAACACAATTCCTCTGACAAGAAATTGAGGCCTCAAAATTTTTGTTGTTTATTCATAGCTAGGTTCTTGTTCCTGTAGCTTTAATTCTTTCATATAGTGTGGGAGGGCTCGTTGTCAGCTACTCATACGTAAAAAGATCACGTGCTACGCAGAGTGCCAACTAACACTCCCACGTTTCCATGCAAGGTAACACCTGATAATGTCGACAAGAGGACAGTCACTGCTTTAGCTCAGTATATTAAAAGCACCAAGTGCATTATCCCAAAGTAGTAGGTACAGTCTTTGTCGGTGGCAAGTTGTATTTCTGTCCGCCTCAATTTCTTCACACTTTTATCATAATTTTTGTAATACAGTCAAAATGCCAATATTAGTTTCTCCTATTTGTACTTGACTTGATTGTCAGTTCTCATGGAAGGACTCTATATACATTCGCAATGCTTTTTAATAAATTTCAGTGGAAACGTGGTGCTGTATCTTTGTATCGTTTTTCTCTCCTCTTGCATTTGCTCGGAGCAGCGCTCGCAGGCGAGTTAACGTGTGAGATATATATGCGGAGACACACTTGTCGTCTCAGAAATATTATATGCTTGACGCACATAAAATTACTTTTACAATTGATCTCATGCCAGAACACCCTTTTGGTGTTTGTCTAAACAACCCACTGCCACCTACGTCATAAGCTCATTTTGGCTTCCTCGACCCTTGCATATCTTACGGCAAATGAGCATGCCGTAAGAATAAATGTCTGAAATAACTTAAGAAGTTGCTTCGCGTTGCTCATCAAGTAAAGCTTGATGCGTATGTTGCTCAGATTTTGAGGTGAGCCAGTTCCCAGATCAAATACGTGCCCTTGGTAGCGACCAGAATTAGATCTTTTAAGTTGGCAATTAATATTCTCAATGTCATTGATGTACTATCTTGGCGTTTCGCATTCCATCTCACCAAGATTGCAAAGACTTTTAAGAAGTGTCTTTTCATCATTCTTTTTTATACAAAAACGTAAAAGCGCCAATTTTTGCAGCTATATTATGAACTTCTTGTTTAAAAAGCTTCGAAGCAGCCAAGATATGTAAACCAGTTGAAAGAGATTGTCTCATTGCCATCAGGACACGATTAATGAATTCCTGATCACATAGGAGTTTCACGTTGAATTTCCGAAGGGCCCGCTGGGGTCGGAATTGTTTGTTATGATTTTCACCAAATTGCGCAATAACAATACCATTGTCAAAGAATGATACAGCTTCGGTGCTGCAGGACATTTTACGAGAGAGGAGTGATGAGGACACGTAAATCTGGCCAAGGCGAGCATGGCAACTGCCCGGAACTCTTGTATATGCCGTTTCCCGATTCGAAACCTTGACGTCAATTCTTGCTGCATTACTTGCAATACCGGATAAAAGCTCGTCAGTCCTTTGTCTCTTTCCAGAAGGATTATTACGATTACTAGCATCACATACGCAGTTGAAATCTCCCGTGAGTACCGTAAGTCCGTCCGCGTCAAATAAATACGCACTTTTTTTTTGAATATTTCAAGTCATTTTGGAGCCCCAATCAACACATATTGATCGATAATTCGCCGCGGTTCTCCTTGGAACAAAAAACTACAGAATATATACCTGCCTTCATCATCAAGATTAGTGAAAAATGCTGAACAGGGTGACCTCTTTCTCAGAAAAAAACCAACAGCCCACAGATAGACCTTTCGCATGTGAAACAGACACGTCATTATCAGACGGAAAAGGCCGCAGGACCTCCTCAGAGTCTTCCTCGCTCTCAATTTCGGTCTCTTGAATGGCGACAAAGTCGGCATACTTTCGATTGCAAAGTACATGTAGCTGTGCCCGTTTTTGCGAAGACCTAAAGCCGTAAAGGCAGCAAATATAAGTCGCTCAACGTGCGCCTTCTTGACTAGCTTCTATTGCGCTTACCATTCCATGATGCGGATGTAGTCAATAACGCTAATGGCAAGTCATTTATATACAGCACATACTTTTTTACGGTAGTAAGGGCTCCACAGATTCAGCGTCTTTTGGTCAACTGTAGCGAGATGGCGGGACGAGCGCGCACTGGGCTCGCTCGTAGTCGCCTCTCGCGTTTATGAGGGCGCCACCTCCACGAGGCAGGGTTTGTGCTGCACACGCTAATGAGAATTGTGATCGAATAGAATGGAAAAATATTTTTGTCCTGCAGCACAACCTTAGGGCGTAGCGAGCGTGTCCCATGTAGGGACCCACAGGGAGTACCTAGGAGCCGCTTCATGGGCGTGCTGGCCGTGCCATTGCTGGTCGGTGAGAAGTGAGCTTCTGAGGACCTCTCCCACTTGATTGAGGTAGAGTCGGGAGAAGGGTTTCCAAGCTCCCAGAGCATGTGTGTGAGTGTCCCCTAGTGTCCACACGAGGGGCACGTGCCGCTGCGGTATGCATTAGAATAGTAAACATGAAGCTTGGCAATGTTTGGGTGCGTGTGAGTTCGTAATAAGCGTATGGTTAGCGCCTGCGGTCGGTCAAGTTTGGGATGTGGGGGGTGAAAGAGGGAAAATGTGACGTTTAAAGTAATAGTGCTTTATGATGTTGTACGTATAGTGTGCACCCCGATTGGTCTTTAACTCAGCAACATGGAGTTGCCCTGTGGCAGCTTGGTCGGTAAGTGCGTGCCCTGCATTAAGGGCGATCTGGTTGAGGTTGAAAAGAGGGCCCAGCTCCCGGCCGACATGGCCGGGGAACCAGATGACATTGTGGTGCTTCAGGGTAATCTGGTCCGCATTGCGGAAGATGCGTACCATCTGCTAGGAGCGACGCCACGTTAGAAGGCTTTGATGGCCGGTCTGTAGTAGCTGTAGATGATTTCCCGTTTGCTGTCAAGCCCACCTATGGCTATAGCTACTTGCTCCGCTACTTCGGAGTTTTGAGTGAGGATCGCAGAAAAGTTGAGAATCCGCTGCGCGGGTGATACCGCGACCGCAGCGAAGGTTTGATTGTGGCGATAGGCAGCGGCATCCATGAACGAGACGTCGCCCGCTTTCATGTTTATGCGCTTAAGAAAGGTGGTCGCCCACGCAAGGCTCCTGCCTCTCTTGTATTCGGGGTTTACATTAAACGGAATGGGAGCGATCGTGATAAGCTCACGGACTTCACGGGGAATCAGAGTCAACTCTAGGAGATCCCTGCCCGTTGAGGCGAAGAAGCCGAGCTCGCGCAGAATATGGCGGCCTGCATTGGTTGTCGTGAGTTGCCTCATTTGCCTTCGATCCTGAGCCTCGGCCAATTTTCTAGCATGTTGTGTACGCCAAGCTGGAGAAGTTTGTGCGTCGGAGTGGTGATAGGGAGGCCGAGGGCTCAATTGATCATCTTTCCAATAAGGGAATTGAGTTGATCACGCTGAGCCCGTAGAAATTTGTGAATAGCGGCATTGTATGCAAATTGGCACAAAACAAACATGTGTACGAATCGCCGCAGATTGTATTCTTTGAGGCCATGAATAATGTCGGTTGGCCACTATGCGTACGAGTCGTGTGGCGATCTCAGTCTCAGTCCTGAGCTTCTGTACGTTTGGGTGTTGGTTCCGTGGGACTCGATGGTCATGCCGAGGACCTTGATGGTGTGTATACCCTGGGGACTGTATGGCCAACTCCGCCGTTGAGGAGGGATTTGATTTTTTTGTAGATTTCCACCCTCTGGGTTTGGCACCCAGGCGTTTCGGGAAGTATATCGGCAGCTCCGGCTGTACAGAAAAGCACCTGAGACCCATGTGTCCAAGGTAAAGCTCGGCGGTTTTGATGGCCTCCTGCACAGCACACTCATTGAAGCCCTGCGATCCTGTGGAACGTCATCTATGTTTACATTGTCCGCTCAGAAAGTGTTTTGTAGTCCGTCTATTTTTGAGTCATTAGGAAAGCACGATTATCACGAGGCTGAAGAGCGTTGACGTGAGGATGGATGTCTGAGGGGCGCCCCACTGCCCGAGCTCCATTTTTTCCAACACCAGGTCTCCCACATGATCTATGGCTTTGCGTCTAGTGAGGAAAGAGCGGACAAAGTAGCTAAATTGATTCCCAGGTGGAGCTCTGCGATAGTTGTCAAGAAGAACGAGTGTGCTATGATATCAAATGCCTTTTCTAAATGATGAAATCTTGTTTCAAGAGAGAATGAAGGTCACTCCGATCGCCGCCACGATCGAGTTTACGAAAGGAGCACGCTGCTCACATGAAGGAAGAATAGTTAGTGAAAGATATTCACGCTTGTCCTGAGCATACTTTTGTTTGTTTCGAGCGCATTCCTGTTGGTTTATACAGCGTGCTTTAAGTATGAAATTATCACAGCTATCTGTATGCGCTTGTTCTTTGTACGGTCATTTCATGTGCGCATTTTGAACGATTCTAGCTGCTGCAGCTTGCCTTTTTTCGCGTTACATTCCCATTGGTGCTGTGGCGTTCATTCGTTCGACGTTGCGGTGAAACAATACACAAAAAACGTTGAACTACCTCCGTGGAGACATGTTACACTTTCATCTTTTACCTATTCCTAGAAAGAGGTATCAGGCACATATCATTGCGATAGCAAATATGTGATCAATCTTGGCTGGTTTTTGCCACTGGCGTCGGCGTGGGGGTCGGCATCGATGTCTTGCACCGTATATGTATACGTATCTAGATATATAAAAACACATGAAAGAAAAAAAAGACCCAGAAAAAACACTCCGGCGTGCCGAACCGAACGTGGGACCTCTGTGTGATCCTGGAGCACATCCATCATCGAACGTGGGATCCCGGAGCACATCCATCAGCGCTCAAAGGGCAACCTACCTATATCTACTACTTACCGCTGCTCACGAGTATCTCGGGGGGCATTGTGTTCTCAGCATTACCAGCAAGATGACGCAAAGAGCACGCGTTGCCACATCGCGCAGCGGCACCCTTTTTAATCTCCTACGCGTACTTTGCTCAACGAGGAGGGAAAGGTCATACGTTTTGGCTGGCCTCGTGCTTTACCTGGAACAATTCTGCTATAGTTACCTGGCGCACAAATGTCACTGCAATCACTGCAGTCTTCATTTGCGAAAACCACGCGCTTGTCATACATGGCAAAGTAACAAATGAGACGCTTATTCGCGTGCATTCGTCCCTGTGAGTACGTTTTGTGCGTCATTTGTGCATGAAAAATGCAGGGCATGTTTCCATCTGCTTTTCATTCTGCGTGTGACCTTTCAATTGGTTGCAATCACGTTCATTGTTTCGGCTTTCCAGCAAAGCTGTGGCTTCCTTTAACTCTACAGTCTAAGGCAAAAGGGTGTGTGGTTTGATCTATAATGAGGCTGCCACAACCATTATAGATTTAAGGACTAAAGGCACCAGGTCTAACAGTTAGTCCCCACAGACGAGCTCAAGGAACTAACACTTAGTCCTCACAGTTACACCTTAGTGAGTAACTGTTAGTCCCACAATTCACCTTAGAGGACTAACATTTAGTCCTCACATTTGCGCCTTATAGGCCAACTGTTAATCTCCATAATTACACCTTACCGAGCAACCGTTAGTCCTCACAGTTGCACTTTGCCAGACGAACAGTTGATCAAATCAAATAATTCAATCTAATGAACATTTTGCCCTCAGATCAAGCATTCTTTTTTGTTTAGTTCTCGCCAGGCCTAATACTTTTTTCACATGTTTTTCTGCGCTGTGAGCAACAAGTTTCGCAGAAAAGAACACGTGAAATAGTAGTTAGCCACCTATGTGTAACTGCTTTCGCAGTCACGGCAACAACGAAACACAAAAGTAAGACATTGAAATCTTTATTTCTCTACATACACATGAAGTTTCTCTATTCTTTTAAGTGAATTTATGTTGAAGTGTACAAGTTCAGTCTCGTTGTCAAATCTTGTTCACTCCTCGGGGAGCTCCTTCGACGGAAGCGATAGATGACAGGCATTGCAGACGCCAGCGCACGCAGCCTTCTGCCTGTTGTGTTCCACGGCTGCGCGCACAATATTATAGTAAAAATAGACACACATAATAGAAGATGATGAAGAAGATGATGATGATGATTAACCTTCAGCTTTGCTGGCACTCGCCCACAAAAGGGGATCGGCCAAGAACCGTGCGGCAGGATCATCAAGTGTGCTAAGTCAGGCATTCAGGTAGTCTCGTAGCCGTAAATAATACCAATAGACTAACAGGGTAATTGCGCTGCGTTCCTTTTGTTGCATTACGTACTCGCACACAGTAGAGAAAACCTTCCTGTGGCTATAACCTAATGTAATCGCTCCGAAGGATAAAATTAGTTCCACGTTTATTTTTAAACCTAGCTTCTCAATCGTTTCGACCAGGTATCTTTTCCTTTGATAAGCATAACGTTGACAGGATAAAAATAAATGATCTATTGATTCCGACTCCTTGCAAAAGAGACACAACACAGATGCTGTTAGTGTAGCTTTATGTAGGTAGTAATTCAGATGCGGAATTCTGCATCGTAATCTGGTGATTGTAATTTCTAACTGCCGAGATACACACCACCGTTTGTTCCAGCAATATCTTAGATGTACGAAGTCTCTGACTTTATCCAATGATAATTTTTCGATTTCTTTGTGCAAACAAGAATTTCTATGTCTGAGTGCTGTTACGTAGGCGAAATCAGGTAAAATAGGTAAGAGTGGTCCGCTTAAAGATGCTTTGGCTAACGAGTCTGCCATCTCATTTGGATAAACCCCTAGTGGCCAGGTATCCATAGCAAGTGAAATTTTTTCAGGTTTGCTGGTAATAAACTGCTAATCATACTCAATTAATGTCAAATGTTTTGCTGTAGATAGTGCAGTGCATACTGAGAGACTTAGTAAGTATGACTGCTTCCGATTCGCTTGCAGGAACTTTACGAAGCGCTAGAATTATAGCAAATGATTCAGCGATGAATATAGGCGTGTGATCTGGTAATCGAACTGAGAAAGACCAGTCAATAGAAGTACAGAAGATGCCTACTCCAGACTTTTCGTTCAATACGGATGCATCCATCGCAATAATGTTGTTTATGGACAGATGAGTCAAGTAATCTTTTAACCGAATATTCAAATATTGAAGGAACAGTTGTATCACATTAGATGGCAAAATATCATCAAATTTAATTTTAAGTTTTGAATTAGTTGTCTTCATTATGCCAATCTGATAAATATTTACATTGAGAGGCTCCAGCAGTGCTTGGACGAACCTAATCTGAGGGAGGGTTGGCTACACCATTGTGTTCCAAAGAATGCGGTTGGTTCTTGAATAAAAACGTAAGAAGCTTGTCGCAGAGGCGAATTGTATAGTTTTAAGAAACTTTGAACTGTAAGTATTCTAAACCGAGTTAACAAAGGTGGAAGGCGCGCTTCCACATACAAAACATTATTTGCAACAAACTTGGGGAGTCTAAGACACAAGCGCAAAGCTTCTCTTTCTAATATTTTTAATTGTCTCATCTTATAAGCCGCGCTGCCTGAAAATAATACGCACACGAATTCCATAATAGGCCGCACATAAATCTTGTAAATCATTATCAATGAAATCCTACGCAATCCTATTTTTCTGTTTCCCAATTTGCGTAACCACCCCAAGGCACGTGACGCTTTACAGCCAACCTCGTCTATATGGCTTTTCCAATTTAGCGTCCTATTATATATAATGCCTAGGTAATTCAGGAAATTGACCTGGGGAGTGAGCTCGGTACGATACACCAGGGAAATGTTGACACGATCCTTAAAAGAGAATGGTAGAAGCGCACTATTTTTGACGTTCAATGACATATAGATATTCTCAAGCCATCCTTCTAGCATGTTCATGTAATTCTGTAATGCCTGATACAATGAGTGCAGATCACTGTTTGTTGCGAAGAAAGCAATATCATTTGCATATACGTAGATTTGGATATCCTGATGAGTTTGAATGGAACTTAGTAATATGTTGAATAACACCGGGGATAATACTGAGCCCTGAGGTACACCTCTTGTTTGCTTATATCTTTTAGAAGAGCATCCATCCAAGAAGCAATAAAATTCTCTGTCTTTCACAAACTCTGTAATCCATGCTGTTATATATTTTGGAAAGCGATAGTCTTGCATCTGCTGGATTAGGATACAATACTCCACTTTGTCGTACACTTTAGCTAAGTCTAGAGTGACTAGTGCACAGTATTCGCGGCGATACCGAGCCAGCTGTATGCGACTTTCCAAATCCACATGTGCACACCAAATGAAGTATCCCGATCTAAAGCCAATTTGTCTGGGGTTTAGTATTGTATGTTCATTGATGTAGCTTATTTTACGGACATTTAAGACTCTCTCTACAAGCTTGACCAGGTTAGATGTCAATGAAATAGGCCTTATGTTATCCAGAGTAAACTCCATTCCCTGTTTCTTAAGTATCGGAATTATTTTGGAAAGCTTCCAATCTGCCGGAATCCAAGTATTTTTCAGTGAATAATTAACTCTATTACGGATTTCATGTGGGGATATTTCGTATAGCACTTTATTAATTGTAGAAGTCACCCCATCATGTCCAGGAGCAGTGGCCGGTAAGCTCTTCATCACATCCACCAGTTCAACTAAAGATACCTCCTGGAAATCACAATCCACCCTTAATTTCACCATGGACTTTGGCATAATTGTCGTAAACCTGGTTTGCAAGCCATTAGCAATATTTTCCAAGAAATCAGAGAGGTTGCGAGGACACATAATGGCGGAATGACTGCTTTCTGCCTGTGGAATCATTTTTCTCGCACGTAAAAACCTGAAAAGAATTTTCTAATTTTTATACATAGAAAGATAATTAAATTTATTCATATCATAGTCTTCTTTTGCTTTGCGCACTAGACGCTTAAAATAAGCGACCATGAATTTATAGTCACTCCAATTTTTGGATCATTGGTTAATTAACAGCTTTTTCCAGGCCGCTTTTCGCTATCTATACCCCCTGATACAATCTAGATTCCACCACGGGCTAAAAGATCCCGCTGTGTTCGAGTTTACAGTAAACGTTGAATGATCGTTTCAACATCGCACATAGACTCATAGCCCTAAGGTTTTCCTGCATTTCCTCGCGAAAAGTTGACGTAGATTTTAAGTCTTTTTGTAATTTAGCATAGTTTACGAATGAGCCAACATTCCCTGCCAAACTAAACCTCGGCAACTTAATTTCATGAGTAATAGGAAGGTGGTCGCTGTTTGTAGCACAATCTATTATTTTCCACGAGCATATGCCTAAATTGGAGCTGGAAAATGTTAAATCAATAGTCGATTTAGATTTACCTCTTACAAATGTAGCAACGTGTGAGTTCAAGCAGGAAATGTTATTATCAAACGTCCATTCCCACAAACGTCTTCCGCATACATCAGATTTGAAGCCCCAAGACACATTGTGTGAATTGAAATCACCACACAGTACTATTTTCTTTCTGCATGAAGCTACCATAATATCGAGGTATCTCGTGTCTTGAACTCCTGCAGGAAAGTATACATTTGCAAAACAGAAAGCCGAGCAGTCTGGTAGTGTTATGTCTAAGACCAGAATTTTGTAATTCTTATCCATACACTGATACGATATCTTGGCTCTGTGACTAAATTTAGTTGTTATTAAGAAAACCAGACCGCCACCTCTACTCGGCCGATCCAGCCGGAATAAACGATAATTTTTCATGTAAATTTTTTTACCGTTAGCAAGCCAGGTTTCCTGAGTGGCAATTATGTCGGGAGAAATTTGCGAAGATATATGTTGTAAATCTGTAGTTGCCGACCAAATAGGCCGGCAGTTCCACTGCAGAATTTTTAGGAAACCTATTTTGATGCTATACCAGCAGAAGAAACTGCCTGATCCAGAATATCTTTTTTCAAGAAATCATTTTTTGAAAGGTTCTCAAAGAAGTCTTTCTTTGACAAGTATTTTTTGGATTTTGGGTTCTGAGAAGACTTTTTAGAAGGGGGGGATCTGTTACGTTTCAAAGTTCTTAGAGATTCTGTGTCCATATCTGTAAAGTCTTCTGAATCATCTGTCATAGGTTCTGACTCAGCGTGAACTCTATTTTTTGAAGGTCCTGTTTTCGGAGAGGTAGATCTATGATTAACTGTCTGATTTTCTTCCTCTGTACCCCTTGAAATCAACAGAGCGTGCGAATCCCGATTTTCCATAGAAACTGTACCAATGATTTGTGTCAGCTGTTGTGTTAACATATCAGCCAAGGCTTCAAAAAGAGTAGCTGCCAGACGCTGCATTGCCTTTTCAGTAGAGTTTTCAATAGCCTCAGTTATGGACTTTGCGAGCGATGCATTCATTGCCGCTGTTTGCCGGTATGTTATGCCTGCGTAACTTTTCGATCTTTCATGCATTTCTGCTACCGCCTCCCTTCTAGAACAACGCCTGCATTCTATAATTTCTAGAACACCCATTTCTCTTTCTTTTGCGCCACATTCAGCAGAGTCTGCAGGGTGCGCTCCATTACACAAGCAGCACTTCTGGTCATCAGATTTGCAATCGCAGCTGTCATGACTCTCTCCGAACAGACGACATCTAGCCTGTGATCTGCATCCTTTCATGCTGTGGCCGAATCGCCAACATTTTGAGCACTGCAAAGGTTTCGGGGAAAGTGGTTCTACTTTGTAGATTAGTGGCCATGACTTAATTTCTGTTGGCCTAACTCTTCCTGCAAAAGTTACTATAACTGATTCAGTAGGCGATTTTGTTTTATCGGTTGTTTAGGTGCATCGATAGACTGAAACTGCCCCAGCTACAGCAAATAAGTCAAGAATTTCTTGAGGTGCCAGACTAGTATCCACCCCATGGACTATGCCCTTCGTACATGCAAGATGAGCTGGAATAAACGGGCTCACCGGCTGTGCAGCAAATTCAGAGCAATTAAGAAGCTCTCGGACGCAATCCTGGTCTGCAGAGCAGCACAGGATACCCCCTCGGCCGAACTGGCGGACCTCAGTAATCTTCTGGAAAAGCGACGAGGCTTTCTGAAGCTCCACTTGTATCACCTTCGGATTCTTCATTAGAATGGAACCCCCATTTGTAGGAACCAGAGCCACAGGGACGTAGCTATCTCCACTGCGTAGCAAGGTATCGAGCGGCCAATCCTTGACCGGCAGTGAAGCCAGCCAAGGGGAGTGCCCTTGGCCAGGTGATGAGAAAAACATCAGAATATTCTGACTTGCCTGACCTCCAAAGGGCTGCAACAACGTTTCAGTTGAAACTAACAAGAAATACGAGGAATGAAAAGCAAACCAAATCTCAGCTAAAAGGATCCTGCCGATCGCCGTTGAGCGGATCTTCGTTGAGCCACGTAGCAATCCCCGGGATCTCGGCAGTGTTCGTTGCTCGTGCACCGCGTCAGGCCAGCGCCTTCGAGTGGCTTATGGATGCACGCATATGACTAGTACGCGCACGTTAATATAAAAACAAGTGTTCAAAGTATGACACACAAATAACTTCACCTTCACATCTCACGCAGTCCTTCTGAAGCTGCTCTGACGAAAGAAATGGATGACAGGCATCGCTGACGCCAGTGCACACAATCTTCAGCACGGTGTGTGCCCATGTCTGCGCAATAAGTATGTAAAATAGTGAGTCAAACGTGCCAGAGGATCAATACAAATGCATATGAGAAATACGTGCAAGTGAAAAGAAAACATACGTGAGATATGACATGCTAATAATTTCACCAGTGTCACACATCGTCAAAGACTTATTTCGATATCTGTAGCGCAGCACCTTAGGAGCGGCGGCCGCAGCCACAACTTCGCGAACCACCGTGCCGCTAAAAAGTTGGCGAGTCCTAAGCGATCGACGTCGTTGAGCTCTAGCAAGCGAACGAGAGATCAAACACGGCGCTGCATGCGGAGTTTGTGCCGCCAGCGAACTTCGAACCGAGTGTACGCCTGGCCGCCGCCACTAACAGCGCCGAGCTGGTTTGGAGCTAGCTCCGAAGAAATCGACGGTAATATGGCCCTTTCTACAAACTCGAACGAGTGCAGCGCGCAAACGCGAGTCCGCCGCCGTGGCCAACGGATGGCACCGAGCTGCTTGCGACCGACTGACGGCAAAGCCAACTGTAGTGGTGAAGAAATTTCAGTGAGTTCCGACGCTAGCGAAAGCCCCACCAGCCCGTGGTGGTGCACTCACAGCACGCGACACACTACAACCAAGCTCTTTACGAGAATCCGCAACGTGTTTTCGAGGACTCCCGACACAGCGAAGAGGTCTCAGCCCAATATTGTCAGCCCTGAGCTCATGGCGGTGGCAAAGACAGGCGAGGACTCAATGAGCGAGCGTACGCGTTCCCGACGGCGATGGCGGCCAATTTCCAGGCGGTCGCAAAGCACAGGCGAACTGCAGACGCCGAAGCTGACCTTCGCGATGCATTTCGTTCGTGCGATATTCAATACGATCGAGTCCGTTGCTGGCAAGTGCGATCCGTATCGCACACGTGACAAGTAGAGTAGAATAAAGAATGATAACCTACTTGCCTTAGAATCCAGCGATGCTTCCTGCCCTGAGTCAGACTGAAGTATATATCCGATAGGCCTGTTGTCTTCTCGGCCGCCATATTGGCCTTAACAACTGCTCCTGTCGTGTGTTGATCGTCACTAGCTTGAAGCCAGATATATACAGCGTGGCGTGGTGACGTGTCGAGACTTGCTCCAGATCTCATGGGTGCAGCGAAACGCAAACGCAGCAGCCCGCGCTCATCCAAGCGTATACAGAAGCAACATGTCGTAATTCTTAGATCATCCAGGCGGCCGTAGTCCAGTTAGAATCCAGGCGGCCGTAGTCGAGCACACCGAGCATGACGCAACGCTTACCGTCACCGGCGAAATACGGGGAAAGACTGAGCCAGCAGAGAAGGAGAAGGAAGAGGGCTGGTCACCTTGGCAACGCTTTTCGCGCTGCCGGCGATCCCCTGGTGGTTCATCCCTTTGGAGCGTGTTTGGAGACTAAGTGGTTTCGCGCGGCACGCTTCCCTCTGTGGTTGCTCCTCAATGGCCTATTCGTTCCTCGCGCGTGTCTATGGGCTTCATTACTCTTTTCGGGTAATTTTGCTTTAGAGTGTATGACGCTGTTCAGATGATATTGTTGCTGTCGCCTTCGTTCTTTACCCTTGAGACAAGAATGTGACTTTTTACGGCGTAACGGTGAAAACTGTAAAAAAAGACACAAGGTCATTTTTGGCGCCGTAATTTTCAACCGCTGCGACCCCTGGCGTCCGTAACCACAATAGATAAAAACACTGAGTAAACAAAAAAACTCAAAGACACTGTCTGACGCAAACCGAGTCCTTCACGTGCCATCAAGTAGTCTACTGCTAAGCCACGCCAGTGCTTGAAACTGTTTGCAACCTGATCTTAATCATCTTCACGTTGGAAAATAAAAACAAATAAAACTTGTGTGACGCAATTTATTGGCGCTCGACATCAGAAAAACCTGACCAACGTTCAGCGTGAAGCGTCGAGATACAGCGGACGTCAAGCAGACAAAATGCGGGCAAGCGCGAGCTCAAATCTGGCGCTGCTAGTGACGCTGGTGCTTGCTTGCTCGTGTCTTTCTTCGACGCATTTCCTTCATAACATTTAATACCTAGAAATAGGGGAGCCATTAAGGTGACTTTAGGCGTTGGTAGTATAGCCCGGTCATAATAGGGCTTGATGCGAGAAACGTGGATGGAATCGTCAGATGGTGTCATGGGCTCCACCTCGTAACTGACGGGAAAAGTCCGCGCAAGAATGTGTTAGGGGCTGTGATAGCGGGCCAATAACTTTAAGGACTGGCCAGGAGTATTCGGTGGGATAACCGGAAACTAGGCCACCCAAGGAAAGTATCATAACGTTCGTCGTCGTCACGCTTAAGCTTCAAGCGACCTTGGTGCTTACTCGAAAAGAAACAAGCCAACTGCCGACAATCTTCTCCGTAACTGGCAATGTCGGAAATCGGACTGTACTCGCCAGCGTCAGGTGTGTCAGGAAGCGTGGTGTCTAGCATACATGATGGCTCGTGTACGTATAAAAGAAAGAACAGTGAGAATCCCATGGTCACTTGCGTTGCGGTGTTGAACGCATATGTGACGAAAGGAAGGACAGTTAGCCTGGTCGGGTGTGGTTAACATCGTCAGCATATCACCAAAAGTGCGGCTAAATCGTTAAATTTGGCTATTTGTTCGCAGATGATATGCGTTCGTCTTGCAGTGAACAGTGTTTCAATGAACGAGCACTGCTTCGGCGGCTTCGGATAAAAAAAACACGTCTTCTGGCACTCAAAAGTTTGTGGAGTGCGCCGTGGCATAGAATGAAGTTGCGTAGAATCAAAAACGCAACTTTTCTGGCTGTTGGTGTGAGCAATGTTGCCGTTTCTTCAAACGCGTACGGTGGACTACGCCGAAATTACCCATCTATTCGCAAAGTGGTCGAGGGAGGCAGGTCATACACATCATTGCCGACGCGGTTAAATAAACGTGCCGGACACGGCAAGTCGTTGAAGTGTACCAGCCGCTCGGTGACTGGGAGCCTTTCGTCGCTCACAGGCAGTACAAGCGCGGCTATATTTGCACACAAATGAATATATTCCGCGCCATTAGTACCTCTAATGCTAGCGGGTGTAGGTCTTCCGAACGCCAGGACAGGGTGGTTTGCAGATCAGCGTGAGAGCAGCACAAATTTGCATGCGCATATGGTGAGGTATGGAAAGCAGTCACCTCCAGTCAGCAGATGCGTAATTCTGCCAATAGAAGAGACTAACAATTGCGAGGGGTGAATTGGGGCGCTAATGACGTTGAGTTATAGAAGCGGTGGAAGCTGATGAAACAACTAGAAAGTCGAGCAGGTGGCAAATTCACGTATTCTTGCGTTTGTTTCATTGGTATGTCGGTGACGTCGATGGCGAGAAGGCCACGGATGGTGAAGCCGTGGCGGATGCTAAAGGTGAACTGGAAAGCGTCCGCGTCAGAGTGCTTGCGGCCAGATCGGTACACAACACGAACGTCGTACTCTTGCAGCATGAGCGCATAGTGACCGAGTCATCCCAACGGATCTTTAAGCGACGAGAGCCAACACCTGAGTGGGGTGATCTGTGACGACGTCTGAAGGGCGGCCACAAAGGTAGGGATAGAACTTAGCGAAAAGCCCAAATTATGGCGAGGCATTCTTGTTCTGTGGCAGAATGATCGCAAATCGGCTATCTTCAGAGTTCGACTTGCGTAAGCGACGACGTATTTCTGGTACTCCGGCTTTTTTTTTTGAGCCAACACGGCACCAAGGCTGACACCGCTGGCGTCAGTATGAATTTCCATGGGCGCATCCAGGTAAAATGACGTAGTATAAGAGGGCGATGTTAGAAAGTGCTGAAGCATCTCGAAAGATGTGTCGCACTCTCGTGACCAAGAAGACAGGTCGTTGGAGGCTGTGACAAGGTTGGTGAGAGCGCAGATGATTAGAGCGAAGTTGTGCACAAATCGGCGAAAGTGTGAACACAGCCCAATGAAGCTTCAAAGCGTCTTCATGCAGGTGGGCTTGAGGATTCGGCTGTGGCACGGAGTTTTGCTGGGTCCGGCAGAATGCCTTGTTTGAAAGTGACGTGGCCCCGTATTGTCCACTGGTGTGCCTCAAAATGACACTTCGTTATGTGAGTTGGAGACCAGCTGAGCTGAGGCATGTCAGAATCTCTCGAAGGCTGATAAGGTCAGTTAGAAAATTTCTAGACAGAAATACTATGTGATCCAGGAAGCAAAGGCAGGTGTCCCACTTGTAGCCGTGAAGGACATTGTCCACCACCCGTTCAAATGTAGCTGGGGCGTTGCATAATCCGAACGGCAATCACGTTGAGCTCATAGAGCCTATCAGGCGTGACGATCTTAGAAAAATTAGTGTCGGCCATCGGTATTTGCCAATACCCGAGTGGTAAATCTAGAAACAAAAACTATTCTGCCCATGGTAAGCACTCGAGAGCATCATCAATGCGCGAAGCGGGTAGTATCCTTCTGGGTTAACATTGTTGAGGGGGCGATAGTCAACACAGCATCTTATGTTTCCATCTCGTTCTGAGCACAAGGACGACGACAGAGGACCAGGGGCTTTGGAATGGCCTATTCATTTTGCGTTGAACGGATGTCTACTGTTGGTTAATAATCTTGCGCTCCGCCGCGGAAACTCGATAGATTCGTTGGCGAGTAATGGAGCATGTAACGGTGTTGACGGTGGTGAGTGACGCTCTTCGTGCGGCCCTAGGTTGGCCGGGTGCAACCGAAAGATGAGCGAAAGTTGTGCAGATGAGCGAGAAGTTCACTCGACGTGACGGTGGTAGGTCGTCGACAATCGAAGGACGAAACTTGTCTAGGGCTAAAGGTGTGGCCGGTGAAACCACAGGTGGTTACAGCCGATATAACTGGTGAGCGACGTGGCCAGCAAAACCACAGGTGAAACAGATGGGCCTGTTCTCCGGCGTTCGCCACACATCTGAGCGGCGGAATAACGGAGGCGAAGGCGCTGCATGGGGAAGCGGCGGTGCAGAATTCGTGGTCGGTGGTGATGCGCAGATCAGCATCGCAGGGCGGCCATAGGGTGACGGCTGCTGAGGGGGCTGAGAGGCGATGGCAGCGTAGGTAAGTGGTGCAGATAAGGGTGGTTGCTAGGAAACCTCTGTGATTTGGGTGCAAAGGACCTGCTCAATGTCGGAGGCCAAGGTTTACAACGATGCGTTCATGAGAGAGGACAATAAAAGCTGACATGCTACCTCCTCACGTATGAAGTCCTTGATGGTGAATAGCAGTGGTTGCCGGTCAACATGGTGAGCAGTAAGCTTCAAGCTGAATATTGTGTCGGGTATTGTTAGGGCTTGGTCTGCCATCGAGTGCTGCCGACGGAACTCGTCGAAACTATTACACAAGGAAACCACTACCGTGACAGTGGGGGGTGGAGGGGGGGTTCCTTGCAAGCACCATTTGAAAAGCGTCGTCTTTGATGGCCATGATTATGTGCTTGATTTTCTCCTCTTCGGTCATAGTGAAGTTGACACGGTTGCAGAGGTTCAATGTAGCTTGTGAAGTTCTCACCAGAAAGCAGCGCCCGTTGACGCAAGCACTGCTCTACCCGAAGTTCGCGAGCCGTTGACCGTCCGAAAGCGTCCTTAAAGAAAGTTTTGCACACAGACCAAATGAGAAAATCGCTTTAGAGGTTGTTGTTCCACAATTAAGCAATGTCCGCAAGATAAAACTGAACGTACCTAAGCTTCAATTTGTCGTCCCACTTGTTACTGGCACTGGTACGCTCGTACTTTGACAGCAATTCATCACATCCTTGTCACCGGAGCTGGTGAAGATGGGCGGCTCTCGCTGGCGATACATAGCACCGCAGGCGACGGGGACGGCTGCGGGTCCAGACTGGAGAGGAGCTCGTTGGCCATGGTAGTGATGGGGTCGGTCACGCAGCGGAAGGGGGGGGGGGGCGGGAGCTTCCGGGAGCGAAGGTGCAGGTTGCGACAGGAATTCCACCTATCTCCACCAAATGTGACGTGATTTATTAACTTTGGACGTCAGAAAAGCTCGACAAACGTTCAGCGTGAAGCGTCGAGAAGCAGCAGACGTCAAGCAGCCAAAATTCGGGAAAGCGTGACCTCGAGTCTGGCGCTGCTATTGACGCTAGTGCTTGCTTGCTCGTGCCTTTCATCTTACCTTCACTAAGACGGTAAGTTGGGCCACTTGGTTAGGATCCATCGTGAACTTACACACAGTGCAACACCAGAAAAAATACAGGACAGGGATGGAGGAAATAGAAAGAAAACACGCGCCGTCTTTTCTTTCTTTTTTGCTCCTTCCCTGTCCTGTATTTTTTCTGGTGTCGCGTTGTAAGTAAATTACCTTCACTAATCTAGTTTTTGTATTAGCTACAGAGGCCAGGGATATCTAAATGTCGCGTTTTGTCCCGAGCCCTATTTAATCCCGCACAACCCTGTATTCGGTATTTGTGCATATTTCTCGTGTTTCTGCTTAGGGTTATTGCTATGCGCTCTACTTTTTTTCGCATCTACGTGGCCATTTTGTTGGTTCTTCTGACTTTTGCGCAACGGCGTCGTGAGAGGCAAAGGAAGGGGTTCAACTACTCTATTGTATACTGTTTTGTGCAAGCTAGTGTGTCGGCCTACTTTTTTGATGAAACTAGGTGTTTCCTCTTTTTTTTCTTTTTTTTCTTCCTTCTTTCTAGATCCGTGCTAGCACGTACTTATCATAGCATGAAGGGACACTAGAAAAAATGGGGTGTTGGGAAGGGGGAAGAAAAGGAGCGGTTGCGTTTTGCAAGCAGGAACAGTTGGCTTGGATCAGAACGGTGTGATACCGAGCACTTCCGTGCGCGTTCTTCACGACTTTAAAGATCTCTGTCAATTAAGTGCAAACGGAGTGGTCGTAACTCCGACTGCGCACACGTGCTCTTATTCCTCCGTGTGTCTGGTCTCCCTCGTCCCCATCACCTTTCTAGAGCGGAGGATTGATTAGTGAGGTTCAACGTTCCAAAACCACAATATGAATATGAGAGACACCAGATTGAAGGCCTCTGGAAAATTTTGACCACCTGGTGTTCTTTAACGTGCACTTCAATCTTCTAAGACACGTTGCCGGGCTAGTTGGTTAAGGTTCATCATTTATAAGGGTGTAGCGCACCATGACAAGGGCACAAGAAAAGAGGGGCGCACACACACACATAGTGCTGCGAGGTGTGCGTCTCTCTTTTTTGTGTCCTTGTAAAGGTGTGCTATACCCTTATAAATGATGAACTCCAATGCTCAGCACACAGGGCTACAACATTTCCGCCTCCATCGGAAATGGAGCCGCCGCAGTCGTGACCTGCGTGTCAGCAGCCTCGTACCTTGCCACTAGACCACCGTGATGGGGGTCCGAGGGTGGAAGAAGTTGTGCTTGAGAGGCTTGGGACAGAAGTGGTATTTACATGGTCTGTTCTGTCATCAAGGAACTAGTCGCATTTACCAGTTCATGATGCGGAAGGCTTTGATGGCCGGTCTGTAGTAGCTGTAGATGATTTCCCGTTTGCTGTCAAGCCCACCTATGGCTATAGCTACTTGCTCCGCTACTTCGGAGTTTTGAGTGAGGATCGCAGAAAAGTTGAGAATCCGCTGCGCGGGTGATACCGCGACCGCAGCGAAGGTTTGATTGTGGCGATAGGCAGCGGCATCCATGAACGAGACGTCGCCCGCTTTCATGTTTATGCGCTTAAGAAAGGTGGTCGCCCACGCAAGGCTCCTGCCTCTCTTGTATTCGGGGTTTACATTAAACGGAATGGGAGCGATCGTGATAAGCTCACGGACTTCACGGGGAATCAGAGTCAACTCTAGGAGATCCCTGCCCGTTGAGGCGAAGAAGCCGAGCTCGCGCAGAATATGGCGGCCTGCATTGGTTGTCGTGAGTTGCCTCATTTGCCTTCGATCCTGAGCCTCGGCCAATTTTCTAGCATGTTGTGTACGCCAAGCTGGAGAAGTTTGTGCGTCGGAGTGGTGATAGGGAGGCCGAGGGCTCAATTGATCATCTTTCCAATAAGGGAATTGAGTTGATCACGCTGAGCCCGTAGAAATTTGTGAATAGCGGCATTGTATGCAAATTGGCACAAAACAAACATGTGTACGAATCGCCGCAGATTGTATTCTTTGAGGCCATGAATAATGTCGGTTGGCCACTATGCGTACGAGTCGTGTGGCGATCTCAGTCTCAGTCCTGAGCTTCTGTACGTTTGGGTGTTGGTTCCGTGGGACTCGATGGTCATGCCGAGGACCTTGATGGTGTGTATACCCTGGGGACTGTATGGCCAACTCCGCCGTTGAGGAGGGATTTGATTTTTTTGTAGATTTCCACCCTCTGGGTTTGGCACCCAGGCGTTTCGGGAAGTATATCGGCAGCTCCGGCTGTACAGAAAAGCACCTGAGACCCATGTGTCCAAGGTAAAGCTCGGCGGTTTTGATGGCCTCCTGCACAGCACACTCATTGAAGCCCTGCGATCCTGTGGAACGTCATCTATGTTTACATTGTCCGCTCAGAAAGTGTTTTGTAGTCCGTCTATTTTTGAGTCATTAGGAAGCACGATTATCACGAGGCTGAAGAGCGTTGACGTGAGGATGGATGTCTGAGGGGCGCCCCACTGCCCGAGCTCCATTTTTTCCAACACCAGGTCTCCCACATGATCTATGGCTTTGCGTCTAGTGAGGAAAGAGCGGACAAAGTAGCTAAATTGATTCCCAGGTGGAGCTCTGCGATAGTTGTCAAGAAGAACGAGTGTGCTATGATATCAAATGCCTTTTCTAAATGATGAAATCTTGTTTCAAGAGAGAATGAAGGTCACTCCGATCGCCGCCACGATCGAGTTTACGAAAGGAGCACGCTGCTCACATGAAGGAAGAATAGTTAGTGAAAGATATTCACGCTTGTCCTGAGCATACTTTTGTTTGTTTCGAGCGCATTCCTGTTGGTTTATACAGCGTGCTTTAAGTATGAAATTATCACAGCTATCTGTATGCGCTTGTTCTTTGTACGGTCATTTCATGTGCGCATTTTGAACGATTCTAGCTGCTGCAGCTTGCCTTTTTTCGCGTTACATTCCCATTGGTGCTGTGGCGTTCATTCGTTCGACGTTGCGGTGAAACAATACACAAAAAACGTTGAACTACCTCCGTGGAGACATGTTACACTTTCATCTTTTACCTATTCCTAGAAAGAGGTATCAGGCACATATCATTGCGATAGCAAATATGTGATCAATCTTGGCTGGTTTTTGCCACTGGCGTCGGCGTGGGGGTCGGCATCGATGTCTTGCACCGTATATGTATACGTATCTAGATATATAAAAACACATGAAAGAAAAAAAAGACCCAGAAAAAACACTCCGGCGTGCCGAACCGAACGTGGGACCTCTGTGTGATCCTGGAGCACATCCATCATCGAACGTGGGATCCCGGAGCACATCCATCAGCGCTCAAAGGGCAACCTACCTATATCTACTACTTACCGCTGCTCACGAGTATCTCGGGGGGCATTGTGTTCTCAGCATTACCAGCAAGATGACGCAAAGAGCACGCGTTGCCACATCGCGCAGCGGCACCCTTTTTAATCTCCTACGCGTACTTTGCTCAACGAGGAGGGAAAGGTCATACGTTTTGGCTGGCCTCGTGCTTTACCTGGAACAATTCTGCTATAGTTACCTGGCGCACAAATGTCACTGCAATCACTGCAGTCTTCATTTGCGAAAACCACGCGCTTGTCATACATGGCAAAGTAACAAATGAGACGCTTATTCGCGTGCATTCGTCCCTGTGAGTACGTTTTGTGCGTCATTTGTGCATGAAAAATGCAGGGCATGTTTCCATCTGCTTTTCATTCTGCGTGTGACCTTTCAATTGGTTGCAATCACGTTCATTGTTTCGGCTTTCCAGCAAAGCTGTGGCTTCCTTTAACTCTACAGTCTAAGGCAAAAGGGTGTGTGGTTTGATCTATAATGAGGCTGCCACAACCATTATAGATTTAAGGACTAAAGGCACCAGGTCTAACAGTTAGTCCCCACAGACGAGCTCAAGGAACTAACACTTAGTCCTCACAGTTACACCTTAGTGAGTAACTGTTAGTCCCACAATTCACCTTAGAGGACTAACATTTAGTCCTCACATTTGCGCCTTATAGGCCAACTGTTAATCTCCATAATTACACCTTACCGAGCAACCGTTAGTCCTCACAGTTGCACTTTGCCAGACGAACAGTTGATCAAATCAAATAATTCAATCTAATGAACATTTTGCCCTCAGATCAAGCATTCTTTTTTGTTTAGTTCTCGCCAGGCCTAATACTTTTTTCACATGTTTTCTGCGCTGTGAGCAACAAGTTTCGCAGAAAAGAACACGTGAAATAGTAGTTAGCCACCTATGTGTAACTGCTTTCGCAGTCACGGCAACAACGAAACACAAAAGTAAGACATTGAAATCTTTATTTCTCTACATACACATGAAGTTTCTCTATTCTTTTAAGTGAATTTATGTTGAAGTGTACAAGTTCAGTCTCGTTGTCAAATCTTGTTCACTCCTCGGGGAGCTCCTTCGACGGAAGCGATAGATGACAGGCATTGCAGACGCCAGCGCACGCAGCCTTCTGCCTGTTGTGTTCCACGGCTGCGCGCACAATATTATAGTAAAAATAGACACACATAATAGAAGATGATGAAGAAGATGATGATGATGATTAACCTTCAGCTTTGCTGGCACTCGCCCACAAAAGGGGATCGGCCAAGAACCGTGCGGCAGGATCATCAAGTGTGCTAAGTCAGGCATTCAGGTAGTCTCGTAGCCGTAAATAATACCAATAGACTAACAGGGTAATTGCGCTGCGTTCCTTTTGTTGCATTACGTACTCGCACACAGTAGAGAAAACCTTCCTGTGGCTATAACCTAATGTAATCGCTCCGAAGGATAAAATTAGTTCCACGTTTATTTTTAAACCTAGCTTCTCAATCGTTTCGACCAGGTATCTTTTCCTTTGATAAGCATAACGTTGACAGGATAAAAATAAATGATCTATTGATTCCGACTCCTTGCAAAAGAGACACAACACAGATGCTGTTAGTGTAGCTTTATGTAGGTAGTAATTCAGATGCGGAATTCTGCATCGTAATCTGGTGATTGTAATTTCTAACTGCCGAGATACACACCACCGTTTGTTCCAGCAATATCTTAGATGTACGAAGTCTCTGACTTTATCCAATGATAATTTTTCGATTTCTTTGTGCAAACAAGAATTTCTATGTCTGAGTGCTGTTACGTAGGCGAAATCAGGTAAAATAGGTAAGAGTGGTCCGCTTAAAGATGCTTTGGCTAACGAGTCTGCCATCTCATTTGGATAAACCCCTAGTGGCCAGGTATCCATAGCAAGTGAAATTTTTTCAGGTTTGCTGGTAATAAACTGCTAATCATACTCAATTAATGTCAAATGTTTTGCTGTAGATAGTGCAGTGCATACTGAGAGACTTAGTAAGTATGACTGCTTCCGATTCGCTTGCAGGAACTTTACGAAGCGCTAGAATTATAGCAAATGATTCAGCGATGAATATAGGCGTGTGATCTGGTAATCGAACTGAGAAAGACCAGTCAATAGAAGTACAGAAGATGCCTACTCCAGACTTTTCGTTCAATACGGATGCATCCATCGCAATAATGTTGTTTATGGACAGATGAGTCAAGTAATCTTTTAACCGAATATTCAAATATTGAAGGAACAGTTGTATCACATTAGATGGCAAAATATCATCAAATTTAATTTTAAGTTTTGAATTAGTTGTCTTCATTATGCCAATCTGATAAATATTTACATTGAGAGGCTCCAGCAGTGCTTGGACGAACCTAATCTGAGGGAGGGTTGGCTACACCATTGTGTTCCAAAGAATGCGGTTGGTTCTTGAATAAAAACGTAAGAAGCTTGTCGCAGAGGCGAATTGTATAGTTTTAAGAAACTTTGAACTGTAAGTATTCTAAACCGAGTTAACAAAGGTGGAAGGCGCGCTTCCACATACAAAACATTATTTGCAACAAACTTGGGGAGTCTAAGACACAAGCGCAAAGCTTCTCTTTCTAATATTTTTAATTGTCTCATCTTATAAGCCGCGCTGCCTGAAAATAATACGCACACGAATTCCATAATAGGCCGCACATAAATCTTGTAAATCATTATCAATGAAATCCTACGCAATCCTATTTTTCTGTTTCCCAATTTGCGTAACCACCCCAAGGCACGTGACGCTTTACAGCCAACCTCGTCTATATGGCTTTTCCAATTTAGCGTCCTATTATATATAATGCCTAGGTAATTCAGGAAATTGACCTGGGGAGTGAGCTCGGTACGATACACCAGGGAAATGTTGACACGATCCTTAAAAGAGAATGGTAGAAGCGCACTATTTTTGACGTTCAATGACATATAGATATTCTCAAGCCATCCTTCTAGCATGTTCATGTAATTCTGTAATGCCTGATACAATGAGTGCAGATCACTGTTTGTTGCGAAGAAAGCAATATCATTTGCATATACGTAGATTTGGATATCCTGATGAGTTTGAATGGAACTTAGTAATATGTTGAATAACACCGGGGATAATACTGAGCCCTGAGGTACACCTCTTGTTTGCTTATATCTTTTAGAAGAGCATCCATCCAAGAAGCAATAAAATTCTCTGTCTTTCACAAACTCTGTAATCCATGCTGTTATATATTTTGGAAAGCGATAGTCTTGCATCTGCTGGATTAGGATACAATACTCCACTTTGTCGTACACTTTAGCTAAGTCTAGAGTGACTAGTGCACAGTATTCGCGGCGATACCGAGCCAGCTGTATGCGACTTTCCAAATCCACATGTGCACACCAAATGAAGTATCCCGATCTAAAGCCAATTTGTCTGGGGTTTAGTATTGTATGTTCATTGATGTAGCTTATTTTACGGACATTTAAGACTCTCTCTACAAGCTTGACCAGGTTAGATGTCAATGAAATAGGCCTTATGTTATCCAGAGTAAACTCCATTCCCTGTTTCTTAAGTATCGGAATTATTTTGGAAAGCTTCCAATCTGCCGGAATCCAAGTATTTTTCAGTGAATAATTAACTCTATTACGGATTTCATGTGGGGATATTTCGTATAGCACTTTATTAATTGTAGAAGTCACCCCATCATGTCCAGGAGCAGTGGCCGGTAAGCTCTTCATCACATCCACCAGTTCAACTAAAGATACCTCCTGGAAATCACAATCCACCCTTAATTTCACCATGGACTTTGGCATAATTGTCGTAAACCTGGTTTGCAAGCCATTAGCAATATTTTCCAAGAAATCAGAGAGGTTGCGAGGACACATAATGGCGGAATGACTGCTTTCTGCCTGTGGAATCATTTTTCTCGCACGTAAAAACCTGAAAAGAATTTTCTAATTTTTATACATAGAAAGATAATTAAATTTATTCATATCATAGTCTTCTTTTGCTTTGCGCACTAGACGCTTAAAATAAGCGACCATGAATTTATAGTCACTCCAATTTTTGGATCATTGGTTAATTAACAGCTTTTTCCAGGCCGCTTTTCGCTATCTATACCCCCTGATACAATCTAGATTCCACCACGGGCTAAAAGATCCCGCTGTGTTCGAGTTTACAGTAAACGTTGAATGATCGTTTCAACATCGCACATAGACTCATAGCCCTAAGGTTTTCCTGCATTTCCTCGCGAAAAGTTGACGTAGATTTTAAGTCTTTTTGTAATTTAGCATAGTTTACGAATGAGCCAACATTCCCTGCCAAACTAAACCTCGGCAACTTAATTTCATGAGTAATAGGAAGGTGGTCGCTGTTTGTAGCACAATCTATTATTTTCCACGAGCATATGCCTAAATTGGAGCTGGAAAATGTTAAATCAATAGTCGATTTAGATTTACCTCTTACAAATGTAGCAACGTGTGAGTTCAAGCAGGAAATGTTATTATCAAACGTCCATTCCCACAAACGTCTTCCGCATACATCAGATTTGAAGCCCCAAGACACATTGTGTGAATTGAAATCACCACACAGTACTATTTTCTTTCTGCATGAAGCTACCATAATATCGAGGTATCTCGTGTCTTGAACTCCTGCAGGAAAGTATACATTTGCAAAACAGAAAGCCGAGCAGTCTGGTAGTGTTATGTCTAAGACCAGAATTTTGTAATTCTTATCCATACACTGATACGATATCTTGGCTCTGTGACTAAATTTAGTTGTTATTAAGAAAACCAGACCGCCACCTCTACTCGGCCGATCCAGCCGGAATAAACGATAATTTTTCATGTAAATTTTTTACCGTTAGCAAGCCAGGTTCCTGAGTGGCAATTATGTCGGGAGAAATTTGCGAAGATATATGTTGTAAATCTGTAGTTGCCGACCAAATAGGCCGGCAGTTCCACTGCAGAATTTTTAGGAAACCTATTTTGATGCTATACCAGCAGAAGAAACTGCCTGATCCAGAATATCTTTTTTCAAGAAATCATTTTTTGAAAGGTTCTCAAAGAAGTCTTTCTTTGACAAGTATTTTTGGATTTTGGGTTCTGAGAAGACTTTTTAGAAGGGGGGGATCTGTTACGTTTCAAAGTTCTTAGAGATTCTGTGTCCATATCTGTAAAGTCTTCTGAATCATCTGTCATAGGTTCTGACTCAGCGTGAACTCTATTTTTTGAAGGTCCTGTTTTCGGAGAGGTAGATCTATGATTAACTGTCTGATTTTCTTCCTCTGTACCCCTTGAAATCAACAGAGCGTGCGAATCCCGATTTTCCATAGAAACTGTACCAATGATTTGTGTCAGCTGTTGTGTTAACATATCAGCCAAGGCTTCAAAAAGAGTAGCTGCCAGACGCTGCATTGCCTTTTCAGTAGAGTTTTCAATAGCCTCAGTTATGGACTTTGCGAGCGATGCATTCATTGCCGCTGTTTGCCGGTATGTTATGCCTGCGTAACTTTTCGATCTTTCATGCATTTCTGCTACCGCCTCCCTTCTAGAACAACGCCTGCATTCTATAATTTCTAGAACACCCATTTCTCTTTCTTTTGCGCCACATTCAGCAGAGTCTGCAGGGTGCGCTCCATTACACAAGCAGCACTTCTGGTCATCAGATTTGCAATCGCAGCTGTCATGACTCTCTCCGAACAGACGACATCTAGCCTGTGATCTGCATCCTTTCATGCTGTGGCCGAATCGCCAACATTTTGAGCACTGCAAAGGTTTCGGGGAAAGTGGTTCTACTTTGTAGATTAGTGGCCATGACTTAATTTCTGTTGGCCTAACTCTTCCTGCAAAAGTTACTATAACTGATTCAGTAGGCGATTTTGTTTTATCGGTTGTTTAGGTGCATCGATAGACTGAAACTGCCCCAGCTACAGCAAATAAGTCAAGAATTTCTTGAGGTGCCAGACTAGTATCCACCCCATGGACTATGCCCTTCGTACATGCAAGATGAGCTGGAATAAACGGGCTCACCGGCTGTGCAGCAAATTCAGAGCAATTAAGAAGCTCTCGGACGCAATCCTGGTCTGCAGAGCAGCACAGGATACCCCCTCGGCCGAACTGGCGGACCTCAGTAATCTTCTGGAAAAGCGACGAGGCTTTCTGAAGCTCCACTTGTATCACCTTCGGATTCTTCATTAGAATGGAACCCCCATTTGTAGGAACCAGAGCCACAGGGACGTAGCTATCTCCACTGCGTAGCAAGGTATCGAGCGGCCAATCCTTGACCGGCAGTGAAGCCAGCCAAGGGGAGTGCCCTTGGCCAGGTGATGAGAAAAACATCAGAATATTCTGACTTGCCTGACCTCCAAAGGGCTGCAACAACGTTTCAGTTGAAACTAACAAGAAATACGAGGAATGAAAAGCAAACCAAATCTCAGCTAAAAGGATCCTGCCGATCGCCGTTGAGCGGATCTTCGTTGAGCCACGTAGCAATCCCCGGGATCTCGGCAGTGTTCGTTGCTCGTGCACCGCGTCAGGCCAGCGCCTTCGAGTGGCTTATGGATGCACGCATATGACTAGTACGCGCACGTTAATATAAAAACAAGTGTTCAAAGTATGACACACAAATAACTTCACCTTCACATCTCACGCAGTCCTTCTGAAGCTGCTCTGACGAAAGAAATGGATGACAGGCATCGCTGACGCCAGTGCACACAATCTTCAGCACGGTGTGTGCCCATGTCTGCGCAATAAGTATGTAAAATAGTGAGTCAAACGTGCCAGAGGATCAATACAAATGCATATGAGAAATACGTGCAAGTGAAAAGAAAACATACGTGAGATATGACATGCTAATAATTTCACCAGTGTCACACATCGTCAAAGACTTATTTCGATATCTGTAGCGCAGCACCTTAGGAGCGGCGGCCGCAGCCACAACTTCGCGAACCACCGTGCCGCTAAAAAGTTGGCGAGTCCTAAGCGATCGACGTCGTTGAGCTCTAGCAAGCGAACGAGAGATCAAACACGGCGCTGCATGCGGAGTTTGTGCCGCCAGCGAACTTCGAACCGAGTGTACGCCTGGCCGCCGCCACTAACAGCGCCGAGCTGGTTTGGAGCTAGCTCCGAAGAAATCGACGGTAATATGGCCCTTTTCTACAAACTCGAACGAGTGCAGCGCGCAAACGCGAGTCCGCCGCCGTGGCCAACGGATGGCACCGAGCTGCTTGCGACCGACTGACGGCAAAGCCAACTGTAGTGGTGAAGAAATTTCAGTGAGTTCCGACGCTAGCGAAAGCCCCACCAGCCCGTGGTGGTGCACTCACAGCACGCGACACACTACAACCAAGCTCTTTACGAGAATCCGCAACGTGTTTTCGAGGACTCCCGACACAGCGAAGAGGTCTCAGCCCAATATCGTCAGCCCTGAGCTCATGGCGGTGGCAAAGACAGGCGAGGACTCAATGAGCGAGCGTACGCGTTCCCGACGGCGATGGCGGCCAATTTCCAGGCGGTCGCAAAGCACAGGCGAACTGCAGACGCCGAAGCTGACCTTCGCGATGCATTTCGTTCGTGCGATATTCAATACGATCGAGTCCGTTGCTGGCAAGTGCGATCCGTATCGCACACGTGACAAGTAGAGTAGAATAAAGAATGATAACCTACTTGCCTTAGAATCCAGCGATGCTTCCTGCCCTGAGTCAGACTGAAGTATATATCCGATAGGCCTGTTGTCTTCTCGGCCGCCATATTGGCCTTAACAACTGCTCCTGTCGTGTGTTGATCGTCACTAGCTTGAAGCCAGATATATACAGCGTGGCGTGGTGACGTGTCGAGACTTGCTCCAGATCTCATGGGTGCAGCGAAACGCAAACGCAGCAGCCCGCGCTCATCCAAGCGTATACAGAAGCAACATGTCGTAATTCTTAGATCATCCAGGCGGCCGTAGTCCAGTTAGAATCCAGGCGGCCGTAGTCGAGCACACCGAGCATGACGCAACGCTTACCGTCACCGGCGAAATACGGGGAAAGACTGAGCCAGCAGAGAAGGAGAAGGAAGAGGGCTGGTCACCTTGGCAACGCTTTTCGCGCTGCCGGCGATCCCCTGGTGGTTCATCCCTTTGGAGCGTGTTTGGAGACTAAGTGGTTTCGCGCGGCACGCTTCCCTCTGTGGTTGCTCCTCAATGGCCTATTCGTTCCTCGCGCGTGTCTATGGGCTTCATTACTCTTTTCGGGTAATTTTGCTTTAGAGTGTATGACGCTGTTCAGATGATATTGTTGCTGTCGCCTTCGTTCTTTACCCTTGAGACAAGAATGTGACTTTTTACGGCGTAACGGTGAAAACTGTAAAAAAAGACACAAGGTCATTTTTGGCGCCGTAATTTTCAACCGCTGCGACCCCTGGCGTCCGTAACCACAATAGATAAAAACACTGAGTAAACAAAAAAACTCAAAGACACTGTCTGACGCAAACCGAGTCCTTCACGTGCCATCAAGTAGTCTACTGCTAAGCCACGCCAGTGCTTGAAACTGTTTGCAACCTGATCTTAATCATCTTCACGTTGGAAAATAAAAACAAATAAAACTTGTGTGACGCAATTTATTGGCGCTCGACATCAGAAAAACCTGACCAACGTTCAGCGTGAAGCGTCGAGATACAGCGGACGTCAAGCAGACAAAATGCGGGCAAGCGCGAGCTCAAATCTGGCGCTGCTAGTGACGCTGGTGCTTGCTTGCTCGTGTCTTTCTTCGACGCATTTCCTTCATAACATTTAATACCTAGAAATAGGGGAGCCATTAAGGTGACTTTAGGCGTTGGTAGTATAGCCCGGTCATAATAGGGCTTGATGCGAGAAACGTGGATGGAATCGTCAGATGGTGTCATGGGCTCCACCTCGTAACTGACGGGAAAAGTCCGCGCAAGAATGTGTTAGGGGCTGTGATAGCGGGCCAATAACTTTAAGGACTGGCCAGGAGTATTCGGTGGGATAACCGGAAACTAGGCCACCCAAGGAAAGTATCATAACGTTCGTCGTCGTCACGCTTAAGCTTCAAGCGACCTTGGTGCTTACTCGAAAAGAAACAAGCCAACTGCCGACAATCTTCTCCGTAACTGGCAATGTCGGAAATCGGACTGTACTCGCCAGCGTCAGGTGTGTCAGGAAGCGTGGTGTCTAGCATACATGATGGCTCGTGTACGTATAAAAGAAAGAACAGTGAGAATCCCATGGTCACTTGCGTTGCGGTGTTGAACGCATATGTGACGAAAGGAAGGACAGTTAGCCTGGTCGGGTGTGGTTAACATCGTCAGCATATCACCAAAAGTGCGGCTAAATCGTTAAATTTGGCTATTTGTTCGCAGATGATATGCGTTCGTCTTGCAGTGAACAGTGTTTCAATGAACGAGCAATGCTTCGGCGGCTTCGGATAAAAAAAAACACGTCTTCTGGCACTCAAAAGTTTGTGGAGTGCGCCGTGGCATAGAATGAAGTTGCGTAGAATCAAAAACGCAACTTTTCTGGCTGTTGGTGTGAGCAATGTTGCCGTTTCTTCAAAACGCGTACGGTGGACTACGCCGAAAATTACCCATCTATTCGCAAAAGTGGTCGAGGGAGGCAGGTCATACACATCATTGCCGACGCGGTTAAATAAACGTGCCGGACACGGCAGTCGTTGAAGTGTACCAGCCGCTCGGTGACTGGGAGCCTTTCGTCGCTCACAGGCAGTACAAGCGCGGCTATATTTGCACACAAATGAATATATTCCGCGCCATTAGTACCTCTAATGCTAGCGGGTGTAGGTCTTCCGAACGCCAGACAGGGTGGTTTGCAGATCAGCGTGAGAGCAGCACAAATTTGCATGCGCATATGGTGAGGTATGGAAAGCAGTCACCTCCAGTCAGCAGATGCGTAATTCTGCCAATAGAAGAGACTAACAATTGCGAGGGGTGAATTGGGGCGCCTAATGACGTTGAGTTATAGAAGCGGTGGAAGCTGATGAAACAACTAGAAAGTCGAGCAGGTGGCAAATTCACGTATTCTTGCGTTGTTTCATTGGTATGTCGGTGACGTCGACTGGCGAGAAGGCCACGGATGGTGAAGCCGTGGCGGATGCTAAAGGTGAACTGGAAAGCGTCCGCGTCAGAGTGCTTGCGGCCAGATCGGTACACAACACGAACGTCGTACTCTTGCAGCCTGAGCGCATAGTGACCGAGTCATCCCAACGGATCTTTAAGCGACGAGAGCCAACACTGAGTGGGGTGATCTGTGACGACGTCTGAAGGGCGGCCACAAAGGTAGGGATAGAACTTAGCGAAAGCCCAAATTATGGCGAGGCATTCTTGTTCTGTGGCAGAATGATCGCAATCGGCTATCTTCAGAGTTCGACTTGCGTAAGCGACGACGTATTTCTGGTACTCCGGCTTTTTTTTTTGAGCCAACACGGCACCAAGGCTGACACCGCTGGCGTCAGTATGAATTTCCATGGGCGCATCCAGGTAAAATGACGTAGTATAAGAGGCGATGTTAGAAAGTGCTGAAGCATCTCGAAAGATGTGTCGCACTCTCGTGACCAAGAAGACAGGTCGTTGGAGGCTGTGACAAGGTTGGTGAGAGCGCAGATGATTAGAGCGAAGTTGTGCACAAATCGGCGAAAGTGTGAACACAGCCCAATGAAGCTTCAAAGCGTCTTCATGCAGGTGGGCTTGAGGATTTCGGCTGTGGCACGGAGTTTTGCTGGGTCCGGCAGAATGCCTTGTTTGAAAGTGACGTGGCCCCGTATTGTCCACTGGTGTGCCTCAAAATGACACTTCGTTATGTTGAGTTGGAGACCAGCTGAGCTGAGGCATGTCAGAATCTCTCGAAGGCTGATAAGGTCAGTTAGAAAATTTCTAGACAGAAATACTATGTGATCCAGGAAGCAAAGGCAGGTGTCCCACTTGTAGCCGTGAAGGACATTGTCCACCACCCGTTCAAATGTAGCTGGGGCGTTGCATAATCCGAACGGCATCACGTTGAGCTCATAGAGCCTATCAGGCGTGACGATCTTAGAAAAATTAGTGTCGGCCATCGGTATTTGCCAATACCCCGAGTGTAAATCTAGAAACAAAAACTATTCTGCCCCATGTAAGCACTCGAGAGCATCATCAATGCGCAGAAGCGGGTACGTATCCTTCTGGGTTAACTTGTTGAGGGGGCGATAGTCAACACAGCATCTTATGTTTCCATCGTTCTTGCGCACAAGGACGACGACAGAGGACCAGGGGCTTTGGAATGGCCTATTCATTTTGCGTTGAAGGATGTCTACTTGTTGGTTAATAATCTTGCGCTCCGCCGCGGAAACTCGATAGATTCGTTGGCGTAATGGAGCATGGTAACCGGTGTTGACGTGGTGAGTGACGCTCTTCGTGCGGCCCTAGGTTGGCCGGGTGCAACCGAAAGATGAGCGAAAGTTGTGCAGATGAGCGAGAAGTTCACTCGACGTGACGGTGGTAGGTCGTCGACAATCGAAGGACGAAACTTGTCTAGGGCTAAAGGTGTGGCCGGTGAAACCACAGGTGGTTACAGCCGATATAACTGGTGAGCGACGTGGCCAGCAAAACCACAGGTGAAACAGATGGGCCTGTTCTCCGGCGTTCGCCACACATCTGAGCGGCGGAATAACGGAGGCGAAGGCGCTGCATGGGGAAGCGGCGGTGCAGAATTCGTGGTCGGTGGTGATGCGCAGATCAGCATCGCAGGGCGGCCATAGGGTGACGGCTGCTGAGGGGGCTGAGAGGCGATGGCAGCGTAGGTAAGTGGTGCAGATAAGGGTGGTTGCTAGGAAACCTCTGTGATTTGGGTGCAAAGGACCTGCTCAATGTCGGAGGCCAAGGTTTACAACGATGCGTTCATGAGAGAGGACAATAAAAGCTGACATGCTACCTCCTCACGTATGAAGTCCTTGATGGTGAATAGCAGTGGTTGCCGGTCAACATGGTGAGCAGTAAGCTTCAAGCTGAATATTGTGTCGGGTATTGTTAGGGCTTGGTCTGCCATCGAGTGCTGCCGACGGAACTCGTCGAAACTATTACACAAGGAAACCACTACCGTGACAGTGGGGGGTGGAGGGGGGGTTCCTTGCAAGCACCATTTGAAAAGCGTCGTCTTTGATGGCCATGATTATGTGCTTGATTTTCTCCTCTTCGGTCATAGTGAAGTTGACACGGTTGCAGAGGTTCAATGTAGCTTGTGAAGTTCTCACCAGAAAGCAGCGCCCGTTGACGCAAGCACTGCTCTACCCGAAGTTCGCGAGCCGTTGACCGTCCGAAAGCGTCCTTAAAGAAAGTTTTGCACACAGACCAAATGAGAAAATCGCTTTAGAGGTTGTTGTTCCACAATTAAGCAATGTCCGCAAGATAAAACTGAACGTACCTAAGCTTCAATTTGTCGTCCCACTTGTTACTGGCACTGGTACGCTCGTACTTTGACAGCAATTCATCACATCCTTGTCACCGGAGCTGGTGAAGATGGGCGGCTCTCGCTGGCGATACATAGCACCGCAGGCGACGGGGACGGCTGCGGGTCCAGACTGGAGAGGAGCTCGTTGGCCATGGTAGTGATGGGGTCGGTCACGCAGCGGAAGGGGGGGGGGGGCGGGAGCTTCCGGGAGCGAAGGTGCAGGTTGCGACAGGAATTCCACCTATCTCCACCAAATGTGACGTGATTTATTAACTTTGGACGTCAGAAAAGCTCGACAAACGTTCAGCGTGAAGCGTCGAGAAGCAGCAGACGTCAAGCAGCCAAAATTCGGGAAAGCGTGACCTCGAGTCTGGCGCTGCTATTGACGCTAGTGCTTGCTTGCTCGTGCCTTTCATCTTACCTTCACTAAGACGGTAAGTTGGGCCACTTGGTTAGGATCCATCGTGAACTTACACACAGTGCAACACCAGAAAAAATACAGGACAGGGATGGAGGAAATAGAAAGAAAACACGCGCCGTCTTTTCTTTCTTTTTTGCTCCTTCCCTGTCCTGTATTTTTTCTGGTGTCGCGTTGTAAGTAAATTACCTTCACTAATCTAGTTTTTGTATTAGCTACAGAGGCCAGGGATATCTAAATGTCGCGTTTTGTCCCGAGCCCTATTTAATCCCGCACAACCCTGTATTCGGTATTTGTGCATATTTCTCGTGTTTCTGCTTAGGGTTATTGCTATGCGCTCTACTTTTTTTCGCATCTACGTGGCCATTTTGTTGGTTCTTCTGACTTTTGCGCAACGGCGTCGTGAGAGGCAAAGGAAGGGGTTCAACTACTCTATTGTATACTGTTTTGTGCAAGCTAGTGTGTCGGCCTACTTTTTTGATGAAACTAGGTGTTTCCTCTTTTTTTTCTTTTTTTTCTTCCTTCTTTCTAGATCCGTGCTAGCACGTACTTATCATAGCATGAAGGGACACTAGAAAAAATGGGGTGTTGGGAAGGGGGAAGAAAAGGAGCGGTTGCGTTTTGCAAGCAGGAACAGTTGGCTTGGATCAGAACGGTGTGATACCGAGCACTTCCGTGCGCGTTCTTCACGACTTTAAAGATCTCTGTCAATTAAGTGCAAACGGAGTGGTCGTAACTCCGACTGCGCACACGTGCTCTTATTCCTCCGTGTGTCTGGTCTCCCTCGTCCCCATCACCTTTCTAGAGCGGAGGATTGATTAGTGAGGTTCAACGTTCCAAAACCACAATATGAATATGAGAGACACCAGATTGAAGGCCTCTGGAAAATTTTGACCACCTGGTGTTCTTTAACGTGCACTTCAATCTTCTAAGACACGTTGCCGGGCTAGTTGGTTAAGGTTCATCATTTATAAGGGTGTAGCGCACCATGACAAGGGCACAAGAAAAGAGGGGCGCACACACACACATAGTGCTGCGAGTTCATGATGCGTGCTCGTGTTGTATTACTTCAGTGATGAAAGCAGATGCATATTACCCTATAAGTACGTGTCAAGGATTACAGCCGGAACGCTTCCATTACCTTTTTCAAGCTGGTTTCCGCTACAGCGACACAACCAGTTACAGCCACTGACTACATGACAATATATTCCACAAGTCGCTATTTCACTTATTACATAACACTGGCCTCACGCAGCACATTTTTTACATATACACACAAAAAAGTAATATGTCTTGAGGACAAGTCTATGTCGCAATAAAAAAAAAGAACTACAAAAAAAGAAGTACAAAGGAATGAGCCCTCTCTTCATCCCTGTCTAAAGATTGCACGGCCGCAGGTACGCCATTTCTCGGAAGGAATCTTCATAATACTAAGACACCATGGTGAGGATAATGTTTACTTACTAATATCTGCTACGAAGGAATGCAAGCCTACATGTGGATCACAATTTCCAGACAAAAATAGATTAGAGAATTTAGGAAAACGTTCTTTCTAACTAACACTGCCAGAGATATTCATGCATAGTTGTATGGGGTAATTGTGTACCGGGATTTTGGCATACCCTGCGTCAACATGCTATGAAAAAGCGTAGGTGTCGAGAACAAGATGTACCACAAGGTCTTTTTTGCGTAACACTTGACAGTTACAATTGGGGAACATCAAATTTATTTCTGCCTTGCCTACAGACGTGCTGTCAAGACCACACTTGATACATCCTTTTACACGTTCATTAAGACCCGCTTGCACCTGGCGTTTAACAAGGTGTCCAATATCATAAAGACGCTTGCCACTTGGCGCGACAGCAGATCACGCAGCAACAGGGCGTAGACACATGACATAGCCTGTGCAGTCAACAAATTAAATAAAATGGCAAAGATGAACTTTCGGTGCACAATGCCACTACCATGCGTAAAACTAGAATGCGTGCTCCGAACGCTGCTGTGTAAATGGCTTTGCCAACTACGCAAAGTATGTAAGCATTCTGGGGCCGATGCATGTGGTTTCTGAATTTTTGCGGTTTGCTACATCAACCATATGCGAGTAGGTAGTGTAGTATGCACCTCAAGAAACAAGCAAAAGGATGAAATTTCCTTGCATGTTCTTGGCAATTATCATTATTTTTCTATCTATCTATCTATCCTTTCTTCTTTCTTTCCTTATTTCCTTCCTTCTTTCCTTCTTTCCTTCCTTCCTTCTTTTCTTCTTTGCTTCTTTCCTTTCTTCCCTTCTTTCCTTTCTTCCCTTCTTTCCTTCCTTCTTGCCTTCTTTCTTTCCTTTTTTCCTGCTTTCCTTCCTTCTTTCCTTCCTTTTTCCTTCCTTTTTCCTTCCTTCTTTTCTTCATTCCTTCCTTCTTTCCTTCCTTTTTTCCTTCCTTCTTTCCTTCCTTTCTTCCTTTCCTTTTTTCTTCTTTACTTTTTTTCTTCTTTCTTCTTTCCTTCTTTCTTTCTTTCCTTCTTTCTTTCTTTCCTCTCTTCTTTCTTTCTTTCTATCTATCTCTCTTATGTAGCAGAGTCACACGAATTTGCTATGTAAATGTGGATACGCCTGAATATTGTTCAGCAAGATCAATCTCGATGGTGAACACTGCTATAGAGTGTTTCAAGACTGTAGCCTTTCTTTGAACACCACAACGCAGAAATTTTGAGCCGTTTGTCTGTGTGTTGGTGACCCTGCAGTGTGCAGCGATTCAGCAACCCACCAAGTAAATACTTCCATCCTGAACGCCAGCCCTTCTTTATCTAGTGACTGCGTTTAACCTTATGAAAATATATAATATGCGTATTTTAGGCGTAGCAACATTGCGTAAAAATTAGTTTGTGAGCTTATTTATCAAAGTGGTCTTTTATGTAAAAAGATTTATTACGCTGCGCTGACCATGTGATGCTACGAATAGATAAGAGTGTTTTTTTATTCACTAAAGCCAGGAAGCCTACATGACCACTTAGGTAGGCTCTATAGCTATAGCTATGGTCCCCAGATAAATCTAGTTACCAAAGTAGCGACACCTTCCCCTTTTCTCCTAGGATGGATGGATGTATCCGGCTGTGCCCTTTAAGATAGGCGGTGGCTCACGCACGTAGTCATAAGTTAGCACTATCACTGTGTGTTTAAGGATTGAATTTCATTCACGCCTCGATTGCAGCCACCAATCAGTTAGCCTCCTCCTGGTTATTTCTAACCGTTTAACGTCAATTTTGCCTTCACTGTCCCTAAACGCATATGCTTCGAAAAATTCGGTGCCATTATCTTTGATTATAGGGAGGGGACCTTTACAAAACTATATCAACTGTTCAGTCGTTTGAACAGTTGATATAGTTTTAGTCCTCCTATATATAGTCCTCCAACACTCCACATGCACTACACACCGTGTCTGTGTCTTCGTATTTTGCTCGGTACGTCTTGGTTCGCAATATCCCGTTGTAAGAGCAGAGAACTACCCCGAGAAACCTTGTAGATCATCTTTCTTGCTATTTCCTCCTTAAAAGTTCGGTAGGTCTCCAGTGGTGATTTCGTAAGCAATCCCATCTTCCGCTTGTCCTTCTTGGTATTCTGCTGTTGTCTGAATACTGGCTTAACAACTTTTGAGTTCGTTTCCTCCATTTAGTTTGCTCCACCGTTTCCTTCAACACCGAACGCAGCACAGCCCGTTGCAAATGTGTGGCGGGAAAGCTAATGGGCTTACCCATGCCACGGGTGTAAAGTACCACACAGGGTGCCGCGAGCACGTCTCTGTGGTAAAAGTGATTCACGGAGAGACCGGGACCAAGGCCTAGTTGCTCGAGCGAGGGCAAAGGCGCTCGCGTTGGCTTCGGAGAGATGCGGGTCGGCGTAGCCTGGCTGCGCACTAGGAACCCGCACCACTCTTCGGCCTAGCGTTTGGAAAGGGGGGCGACAGAAGGTAAGCGTTTGCCGCGAGCGCAAATCGCTGTTGGCAAAGTCCGAACGAGCCCCACAGACAGCTGACGGACGGAAAAGAAAAGCGTGCTTACTCCCAAGTCGGCTCCGGAGAGGTCCATCTAACCTCGACACGCGCGCGCAAAACCTCTCAGGATACTGCACGCGGCGCCACGTACGGAATCCGCTACCGGGCGAGAGGGATTAAAACTCACTCCGCTCTCCCAGCGCGGCATACAGCGGAGAAGGGGAGTCATGTCAGGACATGAGAGCGGAGAAAGAGGTGCCAAAGCCCACGCAAAGGCAGCGGGCTGGCCTCAATTTCCACTGTACAAGTAATTGAAAACTTTCCTAGAATACGCTCCTATCCCATTTTTGATTATTGCTCCTCCACTTATATCTTGCTGCAAGCTTTCCTGCACTCAAACGATGTCCACCCATGTCTCCCTGTAACCCCTGGTTTGGGGTATTCCAGTGTTCTCCCAAAGCAAGTCTACCTATGCCACGTTGTTTAATTTCCAATCTTGCTTGAACTTCTGATTTCATGCACAAGACCGCATTGCCGAACGTGAAATCCGGGACCATGACACCGTTCAAAATCCCTCTCACAACGTGATACCTATTGTACTTCCACAGTGGCATATTCTTCAATACAGCTGCATTCCAGGTGCCCGGAGCCTTTAGGTATCTTTCCTCGCTTATGTTCCTGGAGCGCCCACTAGAAGGTTCCAAACTTTCATGAAAAAGAGAATGTTTTTGTCCTGTTGCTACGGCGAATATAAGTAACAAAACAAAATGAAGAAAATGAGTAGTACAGTCAACGAATACCAGTTTGAATACAAACGATACAACACAAGTGCAAGCGGGATGTGTGTTACTGAACTAGCAACGTTATGCAGTTCTATATTTCACACCACTAGCCATGGCGTCTCACATCGTACATCGTAGTTCGTCTGGTTCTCCAAATGTGTTTTGCTAGTTTCGCTAGTGCTTATGATGGGACACAGTGACGTGCCTCTTGCTGTATCATGTCAGTGACCACAAGGCGGTACGTTATGACAAATAATTACAACCAGTTTACGCACAAGCAAGGAAAAACTATGGACACACTGGTACGCTTGATTAGCAGCACTGCGATGACAGTATACTTTCTGGAAAAATTAAACATTTCGACAACCTTGATGTCAGGTATTTATGACGTGGTGTGCGGAATTTTATAAAATTGAGAACTATACCTGTGAAATTTCCCAAAGAAGCGCGATTAGCCTTCTTTATGTCGCTTTCTAGAACAGGTGGCTTGAACTGGCCAAGCTTGAAATGTTCCCGAAAGTGCATTCACTAAACCCTCCATCTGTTCTGTACGTGCACACGCACAAATATTTCTAACAGCGGGCATGCACTAGACGTGCATTAGACGCGCTCCTGGTGTTTCAACGAAAACCGATAAACTCGCTCCACAGATTCGCGTCGACGTACGTCGATGGCATTTCATGAAAGCGTTCGCATGAAATGCTTCATAGCTACACTTAAGGGTGTGCACCGCTTCTAATATCACCGGGTGCATAGAAAAGAGCAAAATCGTTTTCTGTTATTTTACTGGAACCCAGCATTGTTGAAAAACTCGGCTGTTATTTTGAATCTCCACCACAAAGCAATCTTGGGGGCCTTGGCGCCAACTAAATCACTCCTCCTCTGCAAGTTCTTGTCCTGGCTGCGATTTCGTCCTTCGTGAAGGCGAGAATTGAGCTGGAGCCATATGCGCATACGTACTTTTTTTCAACCTTATGCATAACTATAAATAACACCAACAGCCATTTGCAAAATCACGTGCAAGGAATGCACCAATTACAGACGCGGATGGTAAAGAAAAGGTGGGGCAAGCGTTAGAGTCAGGAGGACGGCGTCGAGAACAATGAGTTACGTCACCTTGAAAACTTCGTTTGTTTAGGAACTTTAGCTAAAGGTAGAGTTGCTGTATATGCTACCGCAAACTATCTACGATAGCATATACAGTAACTCTAGCTAAAGCAACCTTGTGCTGCTACCTACCGGTACCACTGTGTTCTAAAAAAACTTTGGTTTTATCACACTACTGCCAGATGGCATCATGTCTTATACAGCACTAGAGTTACTGTATATGCTACGTTTATTTGATTTGTGGAGTTTAACGTCCTAAAACCATCATATGAATATGAAACACGCCATAGTGGCGGACTGCGGAAATATTCGACCACCTGTAGTTCTTTAACGTGCACCCAAATCTGAGCACACAGGCCTACAACAATCCCGCTTCCACCGGAAATGCAGCCGCCGCAGCCGGGATTCAGTCCCGTGACCTGCGGGTCAGCAGCCGAGTACCTTAGCCAATAGACCACCACGACGAGGAGTATACGCTACCTTTTGGTAGGAAGGTAGCATATGGAGTAACTCTACACAGCACCTCCGAAGAGGAGACTATCATGTTTCGATGACCATTGATTTTACGTATGCAACTTTGCATGGTACACAAACATTCATTTACTTTTTTTTACAGAAAAACCAATGTGTTCTATTCGGGCGAAGCATGATTACACAAAGAGCGTAGATCCGACTACATTGGCTTATTTTTACGCAGTTTGCAATGATCCAGTTTACACCAAGTACCCAAGTTATTGCCCGAAAAATGAGAATTAAAACGTATCTTTTAGAGTAAACAGTTCATTTCATGAGGAAACGTTTGAAACTGCAATGACAAGTCGGCGTCGGCTGAATAAAAAAGTTCCCCGGACAGCCTGCCTTTTGCCCCTTTTAGGTATGTCCTAGGAAGTGCACTATAGGAGAACGATTGCTCATTCCAAGATTTTAGCTGAGCTCGTTTTTTAAACATTTTTCATAAGGTATTACCTGTGCTTATTTTAAAGCCAACTAGTCTGATATTGAGATATTTTGAAGTCAGAAGAGATGCATGTTGCAGTTACAATCCCAAAATTTTTACAAACGCAAGCAATTGCGATTTTGGTAACGGTTGCAACTGTACTAGAGGTATGACTGAATGCATAACATATAAGAAAACTTACCTTCATTTTCAGGCTGATAGATTCATCCTGACACGCAGAACCACAAGCGAGAACCTCACTTTTTTAGTAAATATAGCTGGGTGAATTTGCATGTGCATCAATTTCCTAAATACACCACCGCTGTACACCCTAACTATGTAGCGATCTGGATTCCAATAGTAGCTGCTTTCATTTTCAAAACAAAAGTATTTGTGCGATTGGGCTAGTTATACAGTGCGAATGCCACATTATTCTTAATCTAGTGCTTTTTATTGCCCTCATTTAGGGTTTTTTTAGCATTCGGCTTATAGGAAATACGCAGCCGCACCCGGGTCCATACTTTAGCCCCTATACTGTACATTGTGTAAAAATAATCAATTTCCTGTGGCGTAACCTTGTAAATGCTGCAAAAGAAAAAGATAAAGAAGTTTCGCATATTTAGTGATGGTATGGTTCGGCTGTTTCAGTATTCAATTCCGATTAATTTGAGAGTAGCTACTGTTACAAATCTAGAAGAAGGGCACATTGCCACCTATATTTAAGTACGCTTCCTCAAATCACAGGGTGGGAACGATGTAGCATAAAGGAGAATTATCACCGAAAATTGAGGCGCACATTGGTTGACACTCGGCCTTCTAAATTATGGCTACCTTATGAACGGTGGTTCAACTTATGCAGCAGAATGGCCCGAAAACCAGACTGCTCCAATCTCCGAATAGTAATGTTTTGTGTCACACGAACTCCTAGAGCTTGTTTCATGGCTCGGGCTGTAAGAAACAAGTGCAGAAATCTGGTCAACTTCTAATATTCCCTTTTTGGGGCTGAAAATTGCGTTTAGGATTTACAGGAGGCTGCAACCAACAGGAGTCTGAATTATCAAAATTTCCTGATGCACTGTATCGTGATGACACTATTCGCATGTGGTTGACTTTTACAATAAGTAACACTTGCTTTATTTCATGGTTTTTATGATTTTTATAGTTAGCAAAAATTAAAGTTGTAAGCAATAACATAGGCAGAAAATTGGGATTACAGTGTTGTACAATCGAGACAAGGTTTACGGGGCTAGAAAGATGGGAACGAACCATTTTAACACGCTTAAAAACCTGGGGGGAGGGGGGGCATTTCACGCAGTTTAAGTTCTCGTGTTCACTTTTTGCCACCTTTTTTCACGATACCAAGGAAACATGTCAGGAGCAAGAGCTGTAAAGTTACGTATCTACGTGCATATAGGTTTGTGAAACAACCTCAGGAAATCTTTTCATCAGAAGTTCGATATTTCTGGCGAATACATTAGCTTTACACAAAAAATGCGTAGATAAGAGTGAGTGCTAAGACACCTCAACTTGAACCTACTATTTATTCAATCTTCAGACGCATAAACCGCACATCTTCTGAGCATATTTGGGGTAAAAAGCTACAAGATAGCGCTCCATCGGCTCCCTGCTACGTAGAATTGGCATTTCGCATGATGACCGGCTAATAAAATATTCTAAATAAATGCACGACGTACTCCTAAAAGAGTAAAAAAGGTCAGGCTAAATTCATATAGCGCTTTTCATTACAATATTCTTCGCACAATTGGTCGAAACAGCGTAAATCCGCAAGTCGCCGAAATGAACGACCATTTAATTTACTCGCACTTCGCACACTCTCTTTTCATTCGCTCTTGCCGCTCTGTCCATTTTTTCCCGCGTTGTTTTGTTCTTTTCTTACGGCCACAGGTTCAAACACACATACACAAACACTGACAAAAACTAGCACACTGAACACACAATCCCACGCACTAACAGTTCCACGAAGTCAGAGGGCGTGTTGACTCGTTTCGTCATACGGGAACACCTGGTGGTCTGCAGGCTACGAATGCGCGAAGTGTCGTGTTTCGCATTTTGCATTCGAACCAGCATAGCAGTAAAGCAGGGCTACCTCCTTCCTCCGCCGCTAAACACCATCGATCTCCGCAGGTAAAAACGTAGAAGGCCCGTCCGAGCCCTCGCAGGAAACTGCACACACAGAAAAAACAACAACTTATAAAATAGAACAGGGAGCAGCCGCGTACACTTGGACGTCCTGATAGTCACTACGTTCTCGTTAATAGAAGAAAAATACTATTAAATGAAGATAACCACATGCCATTAAACAAGCACGATAGTTTTCTACGGTTAAAAAGTCACAGCTTTGCCAGAAAGGCGAAGCAATGAACGCGATAGCAACGAATGGAAAGGTCACGTGCAGAATGAAAAGCAGATCGAAACCTGCTTCGTATTCCTCATGCACAATTGACGCACAAAACATACTCACAGGTACAGATGCACGTGAATAAGCGTCTCATTTATTACTTTGCCGTGTCTGAAAAGCGCATGCTTTTCGCAAACGGAGACTGCTATGATTACAGTAATCTTTGTGCACCTGGTAACTACAACAGAAGTGTTTCAAGTGTAAGCGCGAGGCCAGCCAAAATGTATTAGCTTCCCCTCCTCGCCACCTTGAAATAACGGCGCGTCACCACTCCCTCACGCGCCCTTATCTCGCCGAGCAAAGTATGCGTAAGAGATTAGAGCGGGTGCCGCCACGTGAAGTGGTGACGCGCGCTCTTTGCGCCATCTCTCCATCTATGTTAAAAACACAATTCCCCCTAACATACTCGGGAGCAGCGGTAAGTGGTAACTATAAGTAGCTTGTCGTTTGAGCGGTGAAGGAAGTGCTACGGGATGGCTCAGTGGTTAACGCCTCGCTTTCACAACGCAGAGGTCCTTCCTATGATTCCGCGCGCCAGACTGTTTTTAAAGACGATAGTCTTTCTTGGGGACCATCGACGCAAAAATTTTTAATCTGTCTGTCTGTCTGTCTATCTGTACGTTTGTCTGTTTGTCCACTTTTAACTGCACTGGGTACATGAAATGGCCGACGCCACCGCAGCGCCCACCAATGTTGCTCAAGATTTAGCGTTCGTACTTGTGCCATTGTGAATTAAAAAGCAAGTATTGCGCAAGTCTGGAGCTTCATAACAACACATATATATTTCGCATGTGCGTCTTTTACTAAAAAAGGCATACATAGGTAATTTTAAGGAACGTAGCGCTTATCACGTTGCGCTCACCATTCAACGCTTGCACCAAAAGATGAGTGCTTCCACCGCTTTACTAAAACGAACTGGTGGTTCAACCTACCCGTCACCTTGCATTCCACACCTTATCAACTGTGAGACGGGCACGCACCCCCGTCTCACAGCCACGTGGTTTGTTCTCCAAAAAGAGAGCTGCCAGATGGCGCTCATGTATCACGTGTGTCGTGACTTGATGCACTTGTTCGCCTCCGCTGCACGTTCGAGGCACTCTTACGCAGCTACTCCGAAATACCATTCATCTATTTTCTTGAACAAAACATCAAATAAATGTTTTGTTCACTCTCTCCTCACGCAAGACTTTCGACGTCTTTTGCAGATTACATGCAGATACGGGGCCAATTTTTTTCAGTTTTTTTCTTTCTTGCGTATTCGGTGCACCTAACACAACCTTAACGGTCAATCGTCGACTAATATATCGGCCAATCGAAGATATCAGTTCCTGACGTTCGCTTGCATATGCTGGACAGTCGCAAAATATATGTTCGAGCGTTTCTGGTAACCGACAGTGACCACAATCTAGACCTCTGTCATTACAGCCAATCAAGTGGGTGTAACGTCTCGTGTAGGCCACACCGAGGCGAATGCGGTGTATAATGCATGAGATGCTTCGCTTTAATTTGTGAGGCATATGGAACTTCATTTCCGCGTCTCATTTGTGCAGCCGCTTGTGCCGGTGTTCTGGCTTCTGCCAGTGTTCTAAGATGGAGTTGTGCATTACGCATCGAAGTAGTATGTTAGTATCTTGTCGGGAAAATGCGATGCACACTTCCCTGGCACTTTTTAAAGCTCTCTTAGCTTCAGCGTCCGCCTCTTTATTGCCCATTTGCCACAATGAGCAGGTATTCAGTGAAATGTTACGTGATGTTCATTTTTGTAGCAATGCCAAGAAGCTCTGCAATTTCAATCAATAAAGCATGATATGGGCCTTGTTTCTTGAAGCCATCGGTGGTTCGAAGAGCAGCTTTGGCATTGCACAGTACTGTCCATTTACGAGCGGGTTCTGTCGACATGAAATGTATTGCCTACCGAATAGCAACAAGTTCCGCGGCTCATCATGGGGTCTTGTGAGCTATCTTGAAAGGTTGAACCTTCTTCATCGGCGGGATAAAAAAGGCTGCGGCGGAGGTACGCGACGTTATAGATCCATCAGTATACACGTACGCCACACCATCGTACATAGTATGAATGCTCATCAGTGTAAGTTGCTTTAGGCTGATCGATGATACAAGGGACTTCTTCATAATCCCAGGAATCTGAAGTATGACAAGTGGTCTAGGCAGGAGCGACAGAGGTGTCTCAGCAACACGTGGGGGAAAGAATATTGGCCGTATGATGTTCTCGAGCCGCGATATAGCTCTTGAATAACTGCAGTCTCGGTGGCTGGCAGAGAGCTCTGATAGGGGTTGTTGTGTGTGTCGAGTCAACAGGCGAAGGTGCACTCGAAGAGGCTCACAAAGCACATATATTTTGATTGGACAAACCCGATCTTCGGCGAGAGTTCCCTTGGTTGATGTGCATTGAAGTAAGTCCGAAAATACGCGCAACCTTTTAGCTTGGATGCTTTCTAGCGTGCTCGCACAACTGGGCTTCATCCTTGAAAGCACGGGCATGCTGTATCGTAAGTACTCTACAAATAAAGATTGGTGCAGTTGCAGGAGAGCTACCTCCAAAGGGCCCCATCTTGCTCTGGCCATTACGCGAAGAACGTAGACAAAACTCTTGAGCTTTGACTTCAAGGCTGTGACGTGTTTTGACCACGATAGATTCCGGTTGAGGATAACACCCAGGAATTTGTGTTGCGCAGCAGCAGGAAGTTCTGCTTCATTCACAGTTAGTGGGTATCTTGTCATTTGTTTTCGTGTAAATGCAAGCACTGCGCATTTTTCAGTTGATCGTCCTAGACCCTGACGACGTAGGTACCTTGCTGTGATGGTCACTGCACATTGCAGTCGAGCATGCAGTTGGGGGCGCGTAGCTCCAGAAGCCCAGGTGCACATGTAGTCCGCATATGTGCTCACCTTCACGTGTCAGAAGGTTCAGGAGCAAGTCCAGTCAAGGTGACGTTAAAAAGTGTTGGACTGAGAACACTCCCTTGGGGAACACCACGGTGAATGTTATAATGGTCTGTATCTCCATCACTTCAGTTCAGTTCAGTTCAGTTTATTACCTTAAAGGCCCCCCTTTCTAGGAGGGGCATTACATAAGGGGTGGGGTTTTATTTAGGTTAACAATAAGCAGTAAAAGTTGTTTTAGTATTGAAGATGATCAATAACACGGTCTTGAAAGGCAGATGATGAGGCGATGTTGGCGATGTCCCGGGGGAGGTCGTTCCAGTCCGTGGCTGCTCGAAAAAAGAACGAGGCAGAAAAAGCAGTGGGGCGCGGAGAAGGGCGGAAAACCTGAAATGGATGACTGGTTCGATGAGATATGCGTGCTGCGGCTACTATATAAGGTGGCTGATTGAGGGAAGAATGAAATAACTTGTGATAAAGCACGAGAGTTGCAGTGCGGCGGCGCAAAGAAAGGAGTGGTAGTCCAGATTTCGCTTTCAAAGATGAAATACTGATATCGTATGAGTAAGATGAGTGAATGAACCTGGCAGCACGGTTTTGTACCGCTTCTAATGCTTTGATTAAATACGCTTGATGAGGGCTCCATATGGCAGATGCATATTCTAATTTTGGTCTGATTAAAGATTTGTACGCAAGTAATTTTACATGTGGGGGGCTAGGCGGAGATGGCGTTTGAGAAAACCAAGTGCTTTATTAGATGCTGAAACTACATTAGCGATGTGTGTACGCCATGATAAATCATAAGACAAGGTTATTCCAAGATATTTATAAGACGGTACTGATTCAAGTGCGGTGTTAACGATGGAATAGTGGAAGCGATATGGGCTATGGCGACGAGAAAAAGACACGAGTTTACATTTAGAAGGATTAAGGGTCATTAACCATGTGTTACACCAATTAAGCACGTTGTTAAGGTTGGTTTGGAGATACAGGTGATCATGCTGGTTACTGATAGTGTGATAGATGGCACAGCCGTCCGCGAACATGCGGATGCTGCAGGATACATGGTCGGGCAAGTCGTTAATATATATTAGGAAAAGAAGGGGACCGAGGACAGATCCTTGGGGAACGCCTGATGTGACTGGGAGAGAGCTAGATAGGTGGCCATTAACAAAGACTGACTGAGAACGGTTAGTGAGAAACTGTTCAATCCAACGAAGAATGTTAAGGTCTAGGTGCAGGTGTGAAAGTTTTAGCAAAAGGCGGCGGTGACGAACTTTATCGAACGCTTTCGCATAGTCTAGAAAAATTACATCAGTCTGCATGTTACGGTCTAGGTTAGTGTGCAAGTCGTGAAGAAATAGCGCTAATTGTGTTTCGCAGGAGTGACCTTTACGAAATCCATGTTGTGATCGATGAAAAAAATTACATGAGTCCAAGAAACTTGCGATTTGAGAGTAAATGACGTGTTCCATGATTTTACAGGGTGCACTAGTTAATGAAATGGGGCGGTAGTTCAAGGGTGAGTCTCTGATACCTGATTTGTACACTGGAACGACCTTCCCCGTTTTACAGTCATCTGGAATGATTCCTGAGGCGAGTGACTGTGAAAAAATTAAAGATAAATAGGCGGCACAAATTGATTTACCATTCTTCAGTAGCTTAGAATTAATTGAGTCCATACCGGCTGATGATGAAAGCTTCATGTTATCGATTACGGATGCAATGGCTTCTTCGAAAAATGAGATAGTTGGCATGAATGCTTCGATGTTAACTGATGTTGATTGTGAAGGTGCGTCAAGTTCTTGAGTAAAGACACATACGAATGCGGTGTTAAATATTTCCCCACATTCATGGTCTGTCACTGGTTCATGCGCTTCGTTAGTCAGTGTGATGTCGTGAGTCTGCTTTGGATTTAAAAGTTGCCAAAATTTCCTGGGGTTGCTGGTTAGTAGCTTTGGTAAGTCATCGTGATAAAATGTATGCTTGGCGTTCCGGATCTCAAGTAGATATGATTTTTCCACTTCGAAGTATTTATCCCAGTCACTCTGCGTGTCACGGCGTTTGGCCGAACGGAAGAGCCGTTTCTTTTTATTTTCCAGCCGTTTTAAACGTACAGAAAACCATGGCTTATTGTGATTATCATGAAAGGTAACCCTCGGAATGAACATATTAGTGAGCACACTTAATTTATTTTTGAATATTGACCAGTTTTCGTGTACTGTGCGAGTGGGAAACACTGATTTGTACTCAGAAAAAAAGGTGTTAAGGTCTTCAGTTATTGCATCGTAGTTTCCCCGGTCGTAAAGGCATATTGTTTTTGAGGATGTGTACTTTGCAACAGAACTGAATGAAAATAGGGCATGTATGATTTTATGGGCGCTGATTTCTGGGAGATAACTGATAGATGAACGGTTCTCAGGACTGTTAGTTAGTATTAGGTCTAGGATGTTTGCTGTTTCTTGCGTAACGCGTGTTGGTTCCGAGACTAACTAACTTGTTGACATTTACACGATACGGTCACTAAGGTAGCTCACGATCCATGCATACAGTCGTCCGCTGGTTTCTAGATCCTTGACATTGTCATAGGCGCCTTTAATGTCAAGAAAAACAGCAGCCACTAATCTTCATCGACATCTTTCCTGTTCAAAATCGGAGACCAAGTTGATGACTCCGTCATTGGCTGATCGGCCTCTCCTAAAGCCATTCATGAACGCAGGAAAGCGATTATTGCTCTGTAGGAGCCACTCTAATCTCGACAATACCATCCTTTCCATGAATTTGCCAACGCAGCTGCTTAAGGCGATCGGTCAGTAAGATGAAAGCTCATTAGGGCACTTCCCCGGTTTAAGCAGTGCGAATACGCGGCTGCACTTTCACTTATCTGGAACATTTCCTGACTCCCAGGAGGTGTTGTAGTAAGATAACAGGATCTGTTGTGCTTCTGTATCAAGATGGCGAAGTGCAGCGTACGTAATTCCGTCCGGCCCGGGTGCCGATGAGCGCCGGGAAAGTGAAATTGCAGCGTCCAGTTCCTGCGTTGTAAAAGACACTTTGAGGCGTTCGTCGAAACACAGGGGCACAGTGGTGGTAAGAGTTTGGGTCACAGCTTGAGCGGCGGAAACGACAAGGCTATTATAGTAGTCCTTGGCTCCCTCTAATTCACTCCAACCCTGATGTAGAGCCACCGTACGAGATGGCCAAATTTGTTGTGGAGAAGATTGTAGACTTCGTACTATACGACATATTTTGGAGAGAGGCTGTCTTGTGTCCAGAGACCCGCAGAACGACCTCCATGGTTGCCTGTCCAGCTTGTCGAGATGCCGAAGTACATGTCGTTGAGCTTGACGACAGGTTTAGAGGTATGACGGTGATCTGGTTCTTCTGTATCGCAGTTTTGCGCGGCGATGAATAGCACGAAGGGCCTCGTATTGTAAGTCGACAGCTGATCGTTGCAGCGGAATGGTTACTTGTCTTGTTGTGTCACGCAGGGAGGAAGAAATGATGTCTTCTATTTCGGATGGTGTAGTAGTGCGCTGACAGCTGGTTTTCACAGGTGACTTGAAAAGACGCCAGTCTGTATGATGAACGCAGCGTGTGGATGAATGGTGGTACCACATAAACTGAACATAAGTTGGCAAGTGATCACTACCGTGAGTCTCTATATCCGTGAACCAGGCTACAGAAGACAGGAGACTCCTGGATACAATTGTAATGTCCAGGCAGCTGCTGTAAGAAGTACCCCAAATAAAACTGGGCGATCTGTCGTTCAGCACCCTTAGTCAAAAATTACAGACGAAGTCGCACAAATCTCTGCCACGGCCGTTCATTTCAGTGCTACCCCAGAGGGGATGATGGGCGTTGAAATCGCCAATGATAATGTGGGCTTTCTGAGCAGCCTGAAGCACAGACCTAAGGTGGGAGCAGTCCATCTTCGCACTTGGATGGAGGTATCCTCCAATAATTGACAACGTGTGCCTTTTATACTTTATAGTCAAGCAAGCGTAATCATTCGTTGTATGCGACAGAATGCCATGTCGTACGTACGTCATATCGTGGCGTACACAAACTAGCACCTTGCTTGCACGGTGATCCCTGCGAGACCAAAGCTGGACGTACCCAGATAAACGGAATGTAGAATCCATGTTTGGTTCGCAGATGACAATAACTGCGAACTGGTATTTCAATACCCGCTGTCTGATATCAGAGAGAAAATCATGTAAACGAAGAGCATTCCACTGCATAACAAGCGTCTGCCGCATGCAATCTTCGAACATCGAGGCCATGTTCGCTTACTGAAGAACAACACGAAGTGGCTCCAGCATCTCAAGTAACTGGACAGCAGCTTTAGCTGCCGGAGTGTTTAGACCACTAAGGATCTTGAACATTGAACCCATCCAATTTCTAAGCATAATCTTGATGTCATTATTACCCATCTTGTCGTCCAGCTCGCTGCGTTCAGCAGCATTATGCTTGAAAGGCGTACACGTGGGTCTTGCTGGTAAAGAAAAAGAAGGCCACTCCGAAGTATTACGGCCCGGTGGCTGGTTGGCTCGTCCATTCGTGGACTGTAAAGGTAGAGAAGCACAGACATCTTCATTTCTGGCCGGTAAAAGCAAGCGACGAGAAGGTGATTGATTGATTGATTGATTGATATGTGGGGTTTAACGTCCCAAAACCACTATATGATTATGAGAGACGCCGTAGTGGAGGGCTCCGGAAATTTAGACCACCTGGGGTTCTTTAACGTGCACCCAAATCTGAGCACACGGGCCTACAACATTTCCGCCTCCATCGGAAATGCAGCCGCCGCAGCCGGGATTCGAACCCGCGCCCTGCGGGTCAGCAGCCGAGTACCTTAGCCACTAGACCACCGCGGCGGGGCGACGAGAAGGTGAAGCCTGGGCGTTTGATGTCAGTTTTTTCAACTCGGTTACCGCTGCTCCCTCGTTTGCGTCGGTGTCGTGAACGACGTATAGTGCGCTGGACAGCCCTTGCAGCTTCTCTGTGCGTGGAGCGGTCACAAACCATCTTCTTCTTGATAGTTATTTGGTTCTTCATTTTAGGACAGTCCTTTGAGGTTGCGTCGTGGGCACCCGTGCAGTTAAGAAAATTTGTGGCAGCGTTGCAGTTGCCATCGTCATGAGCTCCACCACATCGTTTGCAAGTTAGCACATTCTTAAAAACTGCAATGATATGCCCGAATTTCAAACATTTATGACACTGTAGAGGCCTCGGTGCATAAGGGCGTACCGGAGGACGCACATGTCCAACCTTGATGTGAGTAGGAAACGACTCGTACTCAAACACTACTTTCACACAACGCGACTGTCCAAAGCGGTAAAAACCAATTACAGGAGCCGTCGAAGGAAGTCGTTCGTCGAGGCTTGAGTATGTATTCTCTTCGTCCAAATCATAAATGACGCCTATGGCAGCTGCCTTGTCGTACGCGGAAAACGCGCGCACTGGAATGTTTCCCAACTGGCAATAGCCTTTAGCGTGTCCAGTATAGCCTTTGAAGTAACCTCCATCGACAGCATGTTCTTGCGGGTGTTTATACGTATTTCTTCAACCTGGCCAGGTGCGATACGTTCGAAATACTCCGACAAGCTTTGCCTATTTAGAGTGTTCAGGATGTCTGTCGTCGTTGTCGGCATATACGAGATCGTGAAGGACCGCATGCCACTCGCCTTTTTCAGTGCCTGTCGACCGGTCGGCGACGTCCATCTGATCTTTCTCTTCAGACGGCAGCTTGAAACAGGGGTGAAATTACTGTCTGAGGACATGTCTTCGGTGGAAGAGCCATCAGAAGCGTAACTGTGCACCACGTTAGGGCCGAAGCGGCACTCACATCGGACGCACCCTAATGAGACGGTCCAAGGCCCGGAAGCTGGGCGGGGTTTTGATCCCCCATTCTACGGGACCACGTCCACCAGTGTTCTTGTGTAAGATTGCAGAAGTCGCCGAGAAAATCGAGAAAACTTTGAGAGCTGAACACTGGAGCTGTTCTCTGCGATCACTTTTTCTTCAGGTGTTCCTTAAAAATGCAGAAACAATCGGAATTGCATTTGATCAAACGGTTTAATTGCAGCTGTACGCTTAGGCAATTGTGGTCGCATTTTGGGGTTGCAAACGATCCGCCGCAGCAAACGTAAGCCTGCATGGGAAGCCGTGTAACGTAAATCACAAAATACTAGATAAGGCACGAAGGCTGCTTACGCACCGATCGCGAATAAAATCGCGACTTCGGTGGCTGCGTTTTCGATAGAGGCTAAAGTGCTTGAGCCACGTTTGCTCAGATTTTAGCGCAGGTTACGAAACCCCAGATGGTCGAGTTTTCCGGTGCCATTCACCTCGGCGTCTCTCAGAATCATATGGTAATCGTGAAACGTTAAATCACACATATCAGTCAAGCAGAAATAAGCACTAAATGCTGAGTTGTGTAAAATGATATTACTAACAGCATTCACTACCTGTATGTTTTAGAGCGCCGCTTTTTGATACCTCTTCGTGCGTATGGCAGCATCACTGTTACCCTAGCAGATAGACATAAAAATGTGAAATGGGGAATGTGTACCTCTAATCTAATGGGGCGTGAACCAGGGCCTTTGTGTGGTAGCCAAATATTCCAATAAAGAGCTCCGCCGGCGTTCGAAACTCATTTGTAAAAAATGCCTATGCAGGCGTCAGGTCAGGCGAGAAATTGCGTTCATGTATACGACATAGCCTAGTATAGGGCTAAAATAGGAACCAGTCATCACAACATAATAATTACGCACCGAGTGTGGTTCAGTCTCATACCCTCCGCTGCCCTCCTCCTCACTTACGTCCATACATCACATCACCACCAGCATCGCCAATGTCATGCAGTCCACCTGTGAGTCGACAAGTTTGACTGAAAACTGCCACTTCCCACGACCACCACTCTGCGACTACAGGAGGAAAGTCGGCCATACCATACATGGTCGTCGCCATGACCACGACAACGTGCTTCCGTTTTGCGTTCACAGTGATGGGAGCGACAGATTGACATCGCAGACTACCTCGCAGAAGCAAAGTGAAGGGTGAGAAAACTTGCACCACCGCCACCTTCTTGCCCAGCTGCGGATGTCCGATGTCCGATAACCACTGGTCAGAGGAGTGGCCCGTGACCAGCTTCGTAGTAACCTAATGCTGCGACCGTTTTAGCGTTTGAGCGAACGAAATATTCGGAGCCCTATTTCATGTGACATGAACGGCAGAGATATGATATGCGTACAATGTTGATTTGATTTGTGGGGTTTAACGTCCCAAAACCACCATATGATTATGAGAGACGCTGTAGTGGAGGGTTCCAGAAATTTCGACCACCTGGGGTTCTTTCACGTGCACCCAAATCAGAGAACACGGACCTACAACATTTCCGCCTCCATCGGAAATGCAGCTGCCGCAGCCGGGGTTCGATCCCGCGACCTGCGGGTCAGGAGCCGAGTACCTTAGCCACTAGACCACCGCGGAGGGGCTATGCGTACAATGTTGGCATGTTGGAAGGTAGCCATCCCACCAGCTGTAGATAACACTTTTGATTTCGCATTTGGTTCAGCTCATGCAGATTCTCATGGGTAGCGAATAGAGTGGGGAAAATCACAGGCCAATGGGACAATCACTTCGCCGCAAAAGTGCGCTGGCTGTTCGAAAATTGGTGCCTCATACATTGCTGGTAGTGCTAGTATCCGGCTGATATGATACATAAATGTTACAGTCTTTCTTTGTAAGATGAAGGGACTGTTGTTTTTAAAGACAACGTAACAGCTTGTGTCTAGTCAAAACGTAAAACATATTAAGGAGCTTTAGCATAGCGCACTGCGAGCCCTTGCGCTGCGGTTGCTGCCACTGCCCATGCGTCGTAACGCGAGACGGCGTTTGCGTTCGTGATCGCACGCAGATAATCCAAAATTGCGTCCGTTGATCGCGGCCCGCATGTGGCCAGCAAGTGCTGGTTTTGAGGCTATGGTGTCGCTGTAATGGTGCGTGGCGGTGCAGTAGGGCAGACGCTATTATAAAGCTCATATGGCGCCCGCTACACCCGCAACGCTTGCAAACGGTATTCTAAAACTCCACATTGTCGCCGGGCATTTACGTGAATGAAGGGGGCAGACTCCGCGTCGAAGAAGAAACTGTTTATTCGGGATGAACTTGTGGCCACGAAAAAGAAAGTGTGACACTGCCACTTATAGCGGTGAACAGAGCATCGGCCGTCGATATACTGAGAAGCGGCGAAGCGTGTCGGCATTTATACACTTGCCATTGAAATTTCCAGCGTTATCGCTAGCGTCGACGTAGGTTCCAGAATAATCTGAAAGGTTAACGATGTGGGCGTAGCCTTAACAAAACGATCTACTACAGCCTCGAAGCTTCTCTAACACCGTAGGCGCGGTTTGCACTGAACATGATGTGATGGGGTGATAACAAAACTCGAGGAAAAGAACGTGGCAATATGAATTTTAAGAAAAAGACGAAATACATGATAGTACATTAGCCACCACTAATATCTCAAGACAAGGCGCTTCAGCAAGATTGAGTATGATTCAAGGTCTTTGAGAAGTCCAAGCCACCAGTTTGTAAGTCCATGCAACTGTAGTACTGGACCTGCAGATATGGCCAACGCGAGTGCAACAATGTGCATCAGCATTTTGGGTGCCGGGTTATTTAGCACACTGCAATTGCTCAAAGAATTGCGGCTAACTAAAATTAGAGGTAGCCCTATTAAAAGTAGTGGAGCGTGTGAGGTTTGTTAGAATGCAACTCAGCATATAAGCAACCTGATGAATAAAGCGTGCGAACTATAGAAAAAGGTCACCTCTGAATATTTACGAACCCCTCAAACGTGAGTAACAGCTGGACAAGGTTGTGAAGAAAGTCCTTGATTTTATTCATTCCAGACTCCAGATGTCGGTGCCTTTTTGTTTAATCCAGTAGTTCAAAACGCCCAAGTGTTAAACACAAAAATTGCATCTCGGAGATTTCGAAACAATGCAGTGTTTATGCGGTAACTTTCTAAGGTGCTATTTATGCTCTTCGTGCGGAAGACTTCAAATGAAAACGTAGTCAAGTTATGCGAAACTGCATAGAAGTTCGAGCATAGTTTTACTCAACAGCGTATGATATACTTTTAGCAAAAATTTAATTGCGTATGTTCGTGCCACCGTCTGTGTCCTTATAGTATACGTGCCCGTGTGTTTCATATTGTTCCCCGAATCAAAGGTTCCGGCAAGACCAACAAGGCAAACTAGTGGGTGAATTGAGAAACTTTGGTGTGTGAAAGCAAGAAGTTAATTTCTTACAGAAACTGGGTTCCGTAGAAGTCACCAGTACTCAAGGAAGATCAGAGAGGCTAGGAATGGTTGTTGGCGATGTAAAAGCCGAAATAATAAGTATTAGGAACTTGTACGGAACTCTTGTAACATTTATTTTATCGTTTGAATGGTCTGCGCAGTTTCAGCACGCTACGCACTGAAGATGAAAAGAAAGGTGATGCATGGTGACTTGCACCTACGTGAGTGGCTTGAAATACATTTCCAACAAGCGTGGATGACCTACATGTGTGCTAATTATATCGTAGTTCCACAGAGTGCGGAAGCTGCAAAGTTAAAGACAAATGAATTCATCACTTTAGGATAGAATGTTTGCGAAGGTGATTCCTCCTCAGAGAAATACATGAATTGAGCCTTTACGCTTACAATAAAAACCTTCTTGGGAAATCCTTGGAGTAGCAGCAGGTTTTATTGTTACAAATATGCCTTTGCACAAATCAGTGATTACAGCTTTATATAGTTTTTTGTACCTAAATAAAACGTCTCAACAAATCAGCAACCACAGCTTTATATAACTTTTCTACTTGACGATGTTGTCACATTTTGTTAAGCTTCTGTTTTTAGTGCAAATATTTTGTGCTTGTACGTGAGCGTTCACTGTTAGAAGAATATATTTTCGTCGAAGAAATGGGTGCTCTCGTTCTATTTGGTTAAAGTGTATCAGGAGCATTACCAATTTTAAATTGTTTCAGGTGAGTTGCTACAACGGTTTTACTGATGAATGTTTGTCATGAATATGTCGTTGCAAAATACACACAACAGATGGCTAGAAAGATACAAAATGACACAACGAAGCGCTACTGGCAAGATGTGTTTCAATGAATTTCAATGCTTAGTAATGCTCGGGATTATATAACGATAAGAAAGAAATCGCCGCTGTTGTTTCATATGCTCACCAGCTACCACAGAACCTGAAGAAGGTGGAACTTTGCGATAAGATTAGGTTTTTTTTATTAAAAAGCTCCAAAAACTATGTACCATTAAAAATGGCACTTGGGATAAAGTCGGATGCACAGAATGGCATGTAAACAAATTTATTTCAAGAGATTTCTGTGTGATAGGGTTCTGATGTCATGTGGAAAACGACATTTCGGCCAAACCAGCGAGTTCGAGAATGACCAACGGGGACAACATAGTGATAGGATGAAGAAATTAGCAACAAAAGAGTTTCTTGCCCTTCATGTTTTCATGTGTCGTTTGCAACCTTCGTTTCGTTAAACAATCGTGATAGGCAACACAGAAATGCGCTTGTGGAGTTTTGAGTTAGCAATACATCGATACACTCTCACCTAATTGTTGGAGATTTTGAGTTAGCAGTGATTTACACAATATCTTCATTGTCATGACTTCGCCTCAGGTGAGTAGTTTTTCGCGCACGTTACGAGTGATACCGCGTGCTCAGCAGCCCGCCGGGTAATGAGTAGGATATTGTCACCCACAAAGAATCGGATGGCCAGTGGCACAGTTTGATGAAGAAAGAAGTGTGCGCGCTGTCTTTTCTGAGAGGAAGAATAACCGATGCGTTTCTCCAAGAGCCCTACTACTGTAAGACCTATATGAGTGGCAGAACACGCGATTGTCATCATGACTTCATGGTCTGAACCATGTCACCCACTACAAGAGGCACACACGTTACTGCGCGTATTCGCTTGCGTATGTTTGTGCCACTATCTGTGAGTAGATAACAAATTGTAAAAAAATTTCATGCACTAAGTGTCGGAAGTATGCACTACACACAGAGTATCACTATCTCGTTCAACCCTTATAAGCAAACCTTAAGTATCCGCCATTTTTTCTTGAAAAAAAGGAGGGCGGGGAAAGTACGTCTTTCAATGGCCATTTTTCGGTGTGTATTCTATGCCGAAAAAACTTCAGGGGAAGAGGGGGCGCTGGGCGCGGACCAAATGTGCTGGCCCTGGCTACACACCTCACCGTTGGTACTATGCACAATAGGAGCTGTACATTAGTTTCTTTTTAAATTGATAGCGATAGAACTCTTTTCGAAGTAATTCCTGTGTCAGTGTTGGCGGCGTGTCGCTGGTTGTGAAAGAAAAATGACCATCTTATGCGTGACTGAAAAATAGAGAACCATGTAAGTGAAATAGAAAATGAAAGACGTGGGCAATAATAGGATTAAATCCATGTCGTTTTGGTCCGAGTGGGAATCGAGTCCTGGTCGTTTGCGTAGAAAGCGCGTGTTCTAGCACCGAACCACGTGCCTGCTTAGAAATACAGCGAAAATATCTTCCTCTGCTTGCAAATATTGTGAAGGCAACTTGCATATTTCACAACCACACGTGTCCTGTATACGTTCTACACAGTACGACGTCTAATATCTCACTACAGAAGGCATACACGTTAACACACATTTCTTAAGCCCGCGTAGTTGATGCATAACAAGCTCTAAAAGATTTCACGCGCACAGTTGTCCGTAGTTCAAAGCATGCTACTCATTATAGAGAATGCAGCTATCTGCGTGAAGGTTTCACTGACACAAGCCATTGAGAACAATTAGAACTTAGTACGCACTAGAGACAGGACATCGCTATCGCGTTCAACTCTTAAAGACAAAGCTTGAGGGTCTCCCGTTTTTTTTTTACCGACGGTCTTGTCTACATTGGGCAAACTACTTGTTGCCTGAATGCAAGGTTGTGGGAGCACAAGCGGTCACTGGACGGCAACGCTTATAATCGTACGTTGCCTGACACTGAACTCAACGGAGATCACTCTATTTTTCCTGGCACCAAATGTATTTGAGGCACAAGAGTCAAACTGCTACAATCTTAGTCAAATCCTGGCTACAATACACCTTGCAGGAAGGAAATCAGGTCACATTTTCGTCACTTCTCAGTTCGATACGCGGCTTCATAGTGAGAGAGCTTCCCTATTCTAAATGATCCTCAATATAGCGGTGACAAATGTTGATCGGGATATTAAGTCAAATTTTGCCTGGCTAGGTGCGGCCTGCCATAACGCGTCACAGCCCGTAGGTGGCCCGTCCCTAGGTGGTTTTAACATGTTGCCGATTAAAAAAAAACTCACCGCATCTTCCCACAGGAAGAACTTGAGTAAGTGCGCTGCAGAGTGCTGAAGGTATCTCTTGAGTGTTGCGCAATTGGGTATGGTTTGATAATGCCTATTTGTTATTTCGTCTTCATCATTTTTATTTATTCAATGAAAAATAAGCATGTGCCTTCTTTCCATTAAAGCAAGCTGTGGCAAAAGACTGTATGGTGCTGCTTCTCATGCCCTTGATTTTTCTCACTGCAGGATATAAAGATGCATAACCGATTCGAACTTGCCCAAATGTTAGTTCTCCTAAATAAACGACTCAATCTTACTATTCTGCGTCTATCACCACCCTATCAGCAATATCACGAAAACGTGTACCCGCTTTCCTACAGCGAGACTACATCTTGAATTGGCTGTGCAACACAAAACATTTTTCATCGATAAATTCTAGGACAGGCCTCTGGCGAATGAAAGTAGATTAGACAGACCGACAGAAAACCGCATTGACCACACGAGATGAACATGTCACGTCACTCGGTCTTCGTACGGCTCCTGCGATGTTCGAATGCACTAATTGACACACCACAGGTGGGCCTCAACTGCCATTCCTGCCTGGTCTACTTAAGAAGTAATCGTTTGTGCAGCGAATTTTGATGATACGTTAAGCGTCTTGAAATGATACTGCAGGCCATGAACCTTCTGGTCTCAACCGGAAATCATGAGGAGTGTCACTTAGCGTACGAAAAGCTGCTCTTTCTTGGATATGTTCTCGGTCAGCCTGAAATTTTGCCAGACTCACAGATCTCATCCATCGTGAATTTCCCTAACCCCACCGACAAGAAAGCATTGCGCCACTTTGTTGTATTGGCTCAAGTTAACGACGCTGAGTAAAGAACTTTACCCGCATAATTGTACCACTAACAGTCCTGACAAAATCTGATGTCGAGTTTTCAAATTCAAAGGTTTATCACAAAGAAGAGGAAGGTCGGCAAGGCTAAAGCCATGAAAAAGGCTTGACCAAGGCCTGGTGACCTGTACAGCCACCCATTGTATTAACCTTGACGTGTGACCATCGAACCCAGAGTCTGTAAACATCTGTTCTGGGTGTCATGTTGTTCCGAAACAACCAGACAGTGGCGCACGACTGTTTATCTTCAGCATGCAAGTATTCTCGTTAATTTTACCACTGGGCTTCGTTAAAAGCTGCTTACAAACTGGTTTGTCAACAATCAAGTGTTCAGGTTAGAAGGAATTGGAAGGAGGCTAATGTAACCCGCATGGTAGTAAAGCGGAAATATTTAGACATACCTAATTTTTGATCTGTGAAATCCCCTGGAGCTACAACAACGCCTGTGTCACCGCGGAGTTTGACCCTCTTCGACTAAGCCCGAACCGGAATTGACCCCCGTAAGCATTGTAGAACTCAGGAAGTCGACACGGCGCGTCTCAGTTTTTGGTTGTAATCAACTAGAAAGTGGTACCGCATTGATTTGCAGGGGAAAATGGGCCAGCGGTCGGCGTACAGATGGAATCACCTTTGTCTGAAGCGTCCAGCTGGCTGTTTCAGCTGCGGTGTTTTGCACAATTTTCCAAATAAAAATGCCCTACTGATACCTAGCTTAGTTATACTCCATACTAGGTCTTTGTGCTTTAGTTCAAGCTCGAACAGAAGCTTGTTGCTATGTGAGATAACAGCTGTCGACAAAAACAGCGGCGAAAGCTGCGCGCTCCAACGTTTCAGAAAACAGTGATTCCGTCTGTACACGGCGCTGCAACGAAACGTTTTTTAAAGGTGTGGCGACAGTTCAATCGAAGGTTCTAGGTGTTTATAGCGTAAAGGAATGAAATACTGATCCCCGGTCCTTGCGAAGAAATGTGAAGTAAATATGAAGACACAACTCACCAATGCGACCGGTCCACGTGTCTGGATAGAGCTTCCTCGGTGACTGTGTAGGCTGACCAAAAGGCAATATCTGTGCAAGAGAAAGGCGAGTACACGACGCCATTTTCCATCCGTGCCTTCATAGGCCGTCTAAGATTGCACGGATTCTGCAATACTAACCCCTGTATTCTAGAACGTCTCTATACTCAGCGCTTCACCTTGACTAAAGTTGATTGGAGCGCTGTATCTTGCCAGAGCAAGCCAATGCATATCATTGATAATCTACAGCGATTCTTGAGAAGCGAACCGCCAGTTTCAGTCAAAGAATGGCTCCTGGCGTAACTCCATCAAGCGAAGGACGAGATTTAGGTTGAGGAGTTTTCGCGAATACGGGGATGAGGGGGTCAACAGATACTGCAGGCGAAAGATTAGAGCGCAGTGGCAAGTAGAAACACAAACGGCAGTTGTTTGGGTTTCACGAACCAAGCTTAAGCCTTATCTTTCATGTCTCACCTGTGTGAGTAGCAGAAATAGAGTAATAGCACGACACCCCAACAACACTGAATCGCTTATCGCGTTTGCGACATTGATTGCTCTCCCGCATTCGGCCTTATCTCAGGTGTTACGCAACGCGCTTTAGTGAAACAGAAATGTTTATACCTTCCAACATTCAGCCAGCGTAACACAAAACAGCCATTTTATCGATCGTCCATCTGATTTTTTTTCGCTACTAATGTTTCATTCTCATCACAGATGAACTCCTAAAATGTTGAATTCATTCGCCACCAAACCTACACCTAACTTAAGTGACTGATTGCTTCATTTATGTAGAGGCGTCAACGTGAACGTTTCGTTTAGAAGTTATGTCAATCACGAGATTGAACGAAAATTACTTTTGTATTGGACAAGCAGTTCTTATCCACGGGCATACAAACAACTACGTCTAAAAATGTGAACGGAGTGGCTGCGTGACATGAACGCTTGGGCTTGTAAAAGATGCAGAATACTTAAATTGCAGTAAACTACACCGATGTCTGCACGTACTCTAACAAGCTTATTTTGGCATCTGTTGTTTCAAACACTTGCAAGTGCCGCGTATAACACTTTTTGTTGCAACAATCACTGCTGGCAGAGGCAATTAGGGTAAGGCTAAGCATACTTTGGAGATTTTGGAACTGTTCGTACAAAAGAAATTTTGACGGCGAGCTATTCGCCAGGATAGTCTAGGGGTTATGGCACTCGTCTGCTGCCCCAATGTGGCGGGACAAAATCCTGGCCACGGTGGCTGCAATTTGTGATAGAGGCGAAAGTGTTTTACGCCCGTGTACTTAGTTTTAGGAGCACGGTAAAGAACCCCAAGTGGTCGAAATTTCCGAAGCTTTTCACTACGGCATTCCTCGTATTTATATCGTTATTTTTGAATGTTAAACAGCAATGAAGAATATAATATTGACAATATATCATTAATATTATTATTATTATTATTATTATTGTTGTTGTTGTTGTTGTTGTTGTTATTATCGCGGGTAATATTATTATGCCTGTGGGTTATTAGTGCTGACCTGAAGACCACGTGAATGAATTCCGGTAGCGACGGCCACAATTTCTATACAGGCAAAATGCAGGAGCCCCGTGCACTTAGAGACGTTAGAAAACACGAGCAGGTCAAATTTTACGAAGCCCTCAACTATGGTGACCTTCATAATCATATCGCTGTTTTGGGCCGTGAAACAACAGCAGTTATTTGTAATAAATATTGCAAACTGTTGTAGATCGATTCACCAGGGACACAAGTCGCACGGTCACTGATCCATTTGCTTAAGATGGCTAGCAGGCGAAATCCACCAGCATCTTTTTTTTTCTTGTTAGTCGATCCTAATCATTCCAATTTACATTGCTCTATTAAGCATACATAGGCGGTGGTGTTTGCGTTACAACAACTTCGAGGGATTGTACGGGACTGAAAAACTATGTACGGTCCAATTCTCGCATAGGACATGTCCGATATCAACGTATGAAATCCATCTGCATCTTTTTTCTTGTCACTCGATCTTAATCATTCCATTTCGCACCGTGGGACCATCTTGCGCAATTAAGCATAGATATGCGGGGGTGCTTTGCATTACAACAACCTTGAGTGATTGTACCAGACTTCGAAAATTGTTTACGGTAATTCTTGCACGAGACATGTGTGATCTCAATGTATAGAGTTCGTGCAGGCTGCGTTTTTATACAGCATGGTCGCGTGTGCTTATCTGGGTGTTTTGGTATAGGTTACGGTCGTAAATTACATAGCCAGTCACTGGTCGCGGCGTGCCCCTGACGGCTGGAACATGCACTTGGGGATCATAATATGCCTGCGCTGATCCGGGCATATTCTGAAAGCGAATTGCAAAGCGATTTCTCTGGAAAGAAGTGCTTTTATTTGTGCATCACCATAACCGCTCGTGAAACGAGCTTCCCGCGTTCATTTACGGAAAAATTTACATTTTTTGCATAGTTTATTAAAACAAAACACTTGTCTCAGGTGTGTTGAACAACAGTAACACTTGGTTGAATAAACGGTGGTTTTACATGAAGATAATCATGGTATATGTCTTGGTCATTCCCACTACACCGATTTGCTTTTCGCGCCTTTTCACTTCACTTGACAGCTGTCCTCGTGGAAGCGAAGGTATTGCTGGTTTCTGATGTCTCACTGCTCTTGGTGGGAAGCTAAACAGCGGTTGTCGCCCTGTCAACGAGGTGGTCGGTTCTAGGCGTTTAGTTTCATTAGGCAAGACGACATAGAAAAGGAGCAGAGTGGCGTCCACCCAAAGGAGCATGAACCGATGGCGGTTGTTGTTTCAAAGAGGCTCACATCATTTAGTGCTGCAAGTTTGTCGCCATGGGAGATGTTACAAAAGCCACTGTTTTCAACCTTGGTTTTACATGATACCGGAAAAAAAGCATGGTTCCATATCATGCTTGTTTGTATTTGTAGTTTTCTTGTGAGCTCTCGTCATGTCTCTGTAAATTACTTATTCAGTAGCTTTTGCAAACTGTCATTACGAGTATGTTTCCTCATCATAATATCTCTCATAAGGGGTGCTCACACTGAAGAAGAGTGACTAGAATGAAGTCACTAGTTCGACGCCTCCATCCACTACAAATATTCCTTTTATTTATAGGAATTACATATAAACATAATGCAAATATGTGCAGTTTATATTGCATGACATCCCACAAAGCACATGATAGTCAAACATGTTTGGCTATGGTCATATAAACACAGAAAGCATGAATAACTCAATTGGTTCATCGGAAATTACAGAGCTCTTTTTCGCTTTCTATATTGCTCTATCAAAAACGGTGTACTATTTTGACCAGTTTAATAAAATTATGGTAAAATTGAACCGATACTATTTGCCGTGACACGGCGCAACGGCAAGTGATATTGTATTTTTTATATGAATTCTTTGCTATTACCAAAACTAGTTGCGCAAAAGAAGAGCATGGGTCGAATAAGTACATTAATATAGTGGTAGAGTCACTTGGCACTTACACTGGTGTGACCATACCCGCGCAGAAGTGTTGCTGGCCAGAAACATCTGGCAGCGCTCAGAAGCGATTATGTGATACCTCGGATAACAGTCATAAGAGGATCATGGCTCTCTTCTGAAAATTGCCTTCTCTGACCACAAGACAGAACACTCCGAAAAGAGTCACACGTTTTTATTCTACTGTACTTTCCAGTCTACAGCCCTTTCAGAGTCTTGCACTCTGTCCTTTGAAGGCAGTACATTAGCTTTTATTGCAACAGAAATTATAAGGACACTGTCGGTTGAATTTCGCCACCAGCCTTGGCGTCATGCACCGCATATATATACGTATCTAGATATATGAAAACGAAAAAAAAGTAAAAAATCTCAGAAAAAACTTGGCCCCGTATCTGCATGTCTCACTGCAAATGTCTTCACAAGATGATACTCTTGCGTGCGAAGAGAGTGAACAAAACGTTTATTTGATGTTCTGCGCCAGAAAATTGGTGAATTGTATTCTGGAAGCGCTGCGTTAGGCAGTCTCGATCCGTGCAGCGAAGGCCAACGAGCGCATCGAGGCATATTAGAGTTACTGTATATGCTACGTTTAGGTAGCAGAGTTGCGCCACTGTTTTCCACGCGCCGCTCGCTCCGCCTACAGGACTTCAGCGCCCCTATTCGCCGAGCGACATCACGTGGTCATAAGTGGTTTAAATGCACTGTGGATGAGCCAATGCTATAATGATTCCGGGCTGATCAAGCGTGGTTGACATCGGCTGTTGTTTCACATTAGCTGTCGTGAGTCGCGATTGTAATACGAGCGCAATAGGGAGCCGTGCGTAATATGGGCGACGCACGGGCACTTTCTATCGCTGTTCAGCTCGATTCGGTTGAAAGCGATACAAAACACCTGGCTCCCTCACACAGTAAACGAATGAGTTCAACATGACGAAAAAATTTCATCCCTAACTGGTTCGATTTCCTTCAAAAGTGCAAAAATAATTTCACATTTGTAAATGGTAAAAACAGCGTAAAAAGCGAAGCTAGTGTAACCAACCATAGATATGTATCTCACTGGTTCAACGAGCTACGCACTTAGTTTCATTATTACATGCCAAGAACTTAAGCATCAAATTAAGGCTTCTAGGTATGACCGGAACAACTGAGTTTCACTCATACTTTAAAAAAAAAGAAAGCAGAAAATAAATAAATCAACGCTAGTACCATAATCCCTCAATATTGAGAGACTATGTAGCACTTCGAAGCGCGAGCTTCGCTCCAACGCGGGTGGCGAGTAGCTTTCCCGCAAGACATTTGAACCCAAGATGGCGTACCTTGGCGCAGCTCTGCTACCTAAAGGTAGCATATATAGTAATTCTAAGGCCCATTAGGCTTGAGCGCCATCTCGCAGTCATCTTCGAAAACGAAGGAAGGCATGCGCGCCCACGGAGAAGGATACGCGCCTGTCTCAGAGGCGGTAAGGCGTAGAACGCAAAGCGACTGACAGGTGCCACCACCGTGACGTCTTAGCAAAGCGTTGGAAACACTTGCCTTTTTGGGCATCGCGTTGTACTGTCAGCGCAACGTAATAAACGCTTCGGTCCTTAGAGTTACATCACTGTACCTTGTCTAGTATAAAGGCATTTATACAAAATATTGGCGTGTTGTTATGATGGAGGAGGGTGCTGCGATTGTCAAAACGAGCGGACACGTGTTAGCGTCAGCTCCAATTTCAACGCATGAGTTTGGAGTGATAATCACTGTATACCAGATACCCACAAGTATTTGTTACCACAAAATTCATCTCCTTACCAGGAGTCATCTTAACACCACAATAAAGTTGGAAAGTCAAGTTTTCTCTACCGCAAGGCCAACTACAAATCGGTGCCTGAGGATTGAGAGCTCGGGCGTGCACATGCACGGCGGCTGTCGCCGCTGTCACGAACGCTGCTGAGCAGACAGGTGGGAGCAAGCAAGCACTAGTCGGTGCATATGAAATGCCTCGATTTCTTAACAAGATGGAAGTCACCATGGATAGTGAAGATGTCTCCAATGATGATCTCGAAGAAAGCGCAAGGTTTCGGACAGTAGTCTCGCGGATTTCAACTCGCGGACCAACGTTGGCTCCCCCCGTGGCGACTACAGATGGCAAAAAAGAACGAGAAACAAAGCGAGCATCGTTTACGACATCTCATCAAAGCAAGTCGCATGCCACATTTACCTCGAGGCGACTTCAAGATAATTAAACACCCAGTAAATACCCTCCAACAAACCATGCCTGAAACACCTCTGGAACCAATGGAGGAGGGGGCGTAAAGTGGAATCTTCGATTAATGATGGCAGACGTACACGCACCAGTAATACTACTCTTATTAACCTGATGAAATCAGTTAAAGAATTCAGTGCGTGAATGAGCACAACATCTCGCCTCATACCTACACTCACCAATTCTTTTTATACGCTTACTCAATTAGGAAAACAGCAAAATGAACACATTAACCCAAGAATTGTAGCAGTGAAGTCGTGGACCTTCTCGCAGCAATCGAACGGAATGGCGCCCGGAACTGAATCTAGGTGACCCGATTCGCCACCCACTGGTTTGATTGAGGCGGCAACAATTATAACCCCAACTCCTCACCATGGCTAAGCAACCTACGCACAACAATGGGTCGTGGAATTGTCGTAGCTACGGGAATAAAAAAGCTGTTTTAACCCCATACATTCGTAATAAGTACAAGCCACATAATATTGTTCTACAGGAGTCTCATGCTTTGGCCAAGTTAGCAGAGCACCGCACAATTGGCTGTGCCACTGTAGATACTACCACGCTTACAACCTTAGTCCGCAGAGACCACACTGTTACACACTACGATACTAAAACTAGGCACACCGATAACATTTTAATTGAACTCGCACCACATCGCAAAACACACGCTAGCTTCTTCGTACTCAACATATACGGTAACCCTAATGACAAAAACAGATTTGGCACCCTCTTCAAGAGTGCTCTCAACATCGCTGGTTCCAATTCCATTGTAATAGAAGGTGATTTTAATGCTCCATATACAGCTTGGGGATGTTCTTATTCTCACCAAAAAGATCGCGATCTCTGGCTCGACACCAAAAACGAAGGCTGAACTCTCATCACGGATCAAAGCGTGCCTACCCGTGCCAGCACAAGTTCCAGCATGGACGCCGCACCAGATCTTACATTCGTCAAACATGCGCCCACAACAACATGGTGTAACACACTTGAGGTCTTAGGTAGTGACCAATAAATCATTGATGTCCACATCAAAGGGGGCGCTCCCGAATTGGCAAGAAAACAACATAACCAAGTCGGCTTGGCCAAATTCCTCAAGTCACTAAAAGGCAATGTGTCACCCACCGATAATAATAAACATTGAACCAACCCTGTAGGACACGAGTTACTGGACATTGATAACGCCACACAAACAGTGCCTCCAAAGGCCCACCTTGAGTAGATTTATAGCCGACTTCTACATATGTGAGAAGCGTTACAATCACTACAAAAGAGGTGGAAAACCCTGAAATGAAACAATGGTCTTCGGAAACGTATAGCCCTTCTTAACAAAGAGATCAAAACATCTGCTAAAAGATTAGGCAAGCAACAGCGTTACAAAATTTGGAACTCCGTGGACGAGCAAATATGCTTCGGTAATACAGGGCACGTTCTCCGTCATCTATTTGATCCTGAGAACAACAAAGTAGTCTATCGTCAGAATATGAATAGGTTCATCCATGATTACACAGGTACAAAGGAGGAACTCTTGTGAGATATAGCGCACACTCATATCTCCCAAGCACCTCTTCAACTACACCCAAATTATACCGGTCAGACAAATGCAACTCTTGACGAGGAGTTTTCGGAAGCAGAAATTCACACTGTACTACACCGCCTGAATACCAAATCCGCTCTTGGTTATGACTCTATTACGAACAAGACACTACGTTCCCTAGACGATGAATCTATTA